>BMAV01005284.1:432557-448777 GCA_019973955.1 Trichonephila inaurata madagascariensis
TGCAGCCGTTTATCATATTATATTTTATTTCAATATTCAGCAAAGCAGTCTGCACTCCAAGCGATGACAAAAGGAGACCTCTTTCAGCGTTGATCAGCAGCGAGTGAGTCTTTTTTAAGTCCGGTGAAAGTAGAAGTCAAAGTTCTTATGCGGGAGGTGGGTTGAGTTGTCCTGGTAGGAAGTTTACCCCAATTGACGCTTGAAGTGCTGGGGATTCATCATATATATATATATATATATATATATATACATAGTTTCACTTTTCATTTGTAATTTTACTTGTCGCTAACATTGACAACGTGGTTTAAGTACATTTAATTCTAATTTTCTATCGTTATGATTAAGCATATTTTTACACCTATTCCTTTTCACTACAGACCAGTAGTAAATGTAAAGTACAGGTTAAGTTTGGATGGTCTAAAAACAGTGTTTAAACCTGCAATCTTAATTCCCAAGGCTAAGAGTTTGCTATTGTACTACTGAGAGTAACTTATTCTTGACCTATGCTGTCTAGTTTTACTTCTATTTTTACTTTGCTTCCCTAGATTTATAACTATTTAGTATAATATTATTGAATATATTTATATATATATAACATTTCAAATGTCTCAGACTTATAACAATGTCGTTTAACGATCAATTCCTTAACTAACTGCCGATTAAAAGTTACGCAATTCACTCCCCAATGCCACCGTTTTTCACATAGATGAGCGTATGCGGTGTATTAGGGGGTTAAGAAAAGGTATAAAAAAGCAAATTTTTCTTTGATATAAGTAAATCCTTTGAAAACACTGTCAAGGTTATTTTGTTGCATTCTAAGGCATCCGGAATAGTTATACTGATAGCAATGTGAAGGAAAGGATCGCATTTCGGAAAGACGTATATATACGTCCGGGGCATTTAACGCAGCTGTTGAGCGAGATGTATATATACGCCAGCGGCACTTTAGGGGTTGATTAGAAATTTATATTAAATATTTAAATCGAAGTAAATTAATAGCAAAATTAATATCTATATTTAATTCTAAAAACTCAGATAAGATTGGAAACTGAAGCACACAAGAAAATTAGGTATATAAAAATTTTTAAACTATTCTGTTTAGTCAAAAATTTTAAATGGATTTTGGTAATTTGTTGGGAATCACTTACAGATCAATTGCGGCAATGTTATCAACATGACATATTTTATGTACTGAAAACTGTTTTAAATTATGTTTATGGATATTTTTTTAAGAATTCAGCAATTTGTATGAACTTCTATGTAATGGTAACGTTTTTAATGATCAAAATTTGTTGCGTCATGCATGTATCTCGCGAGCTTCGAAAGTACTGGTTTTAGAAAAATTGAAACATGTTGCAATAAAATCATTGACAGAGTAAAATATATGGCTACTAGTGATTAATTCAATCATATTGTGGAATATTCTCAAGCTTTTTGTGAGAGTTTCTTTCAAAATTTGAATGGTTAGTTCGAACGTATGATTACTTAATCAGTATTGAAAAGATAATCCTTAATCCAGCATAATCAGAATTAAAATGGCGAGTAAAAACAATTATTTGAAATTCCTCAAGTTCCAATAAATGGCTTAATTTTACAAGAGAGAGAGATTAATATAGTTATACCTAAAATAATGAAACAGGGATTCACACAGATTGTATGATATTTTAACATTTTTGTATTGAAAAACTCTAAAATAAGAGAATTTTTAGTTTCATAATACCAATTTAGGAATAGAATTGTATCTATTTACTATAGTTTGATAAATATTTATATAGAAAAATCCCTTAACTGCATTTAATTTTGTCGAACGCATTCTCGTATTGAGATAAAAAAATTAACTTTATTATTAAATTTCACAATGTTGAAAAAAGCTGAGTTTATACCGTAATAAATTTGTGTTTGCTTTATAACAGAACTATCGCAGGGCAACTTCTATAAAATATGTAGATTGTTGTGTCCATCGCGTCCACATGTAAAGTATTAGTGTTAATATATAAATGCTTCCACTAAATTGTATAAAAAAATGCAATTTTTTGAATATTTTTTTCCATTGATATATCATTTCATAATGAATGAAAGGAAACAAAATTAGCAGCGAAAAGGTTCCTTTAACAACCAAGAAAAACTTTTCTTGATGTATACGTATAGTTCCGGAATACTTTTCTTCCGAAAAAGAAATGACACCACGATTGTACAACCCCCCCCCCCTTCGCCTTAAGACTCTGTAAAATGTTCCACTTTTTATTTGACACAAGACAGAGACGAAGTTAATTAAATTAGAACTTGGAAGAAAAAACAATTAAGGAAGTCACAAGGTGAAACAAGAAGAGCTTTGACATTCCTAGGGAAAGAATTCGTCACTCTCTTCTTCATTAGGGCTACTTTATTTTTTCAGTAACAAACAATTCTTCGCATAGAAAATTTAGCTGAGAAGTATAAATGATATATATATATATATATATTTCATTTATACTTCTCTGCTATATTCAGAAATATTGTTATTAATTATATACTACGCAATCAATTTCTAGTTTTCAAAAAAAATCAAAAATAATAAATAACTATAAACATTTTACTAAATATTGCTTAAATCAGAAATACCCAATTAATTTTACTAATAGTTATTTGAATAAAGCAATTCTAAACAGTAAGGATTAAAATTCCTTAGAAAGAAAAAGAAACAGACATTGGAACGTAAAAAATATTTGGATGCTGCAGTATTATAAACATTGTTGAGTTAGGAAAGATCTTAATATATAAAAATAATTCATATAAAAGTGGAGTTTAACCAGTTTTGGGACTAACTAATCTTCTTCCTTTCTGTTAACTATACAGAGAGAAATCATATAGAAAAAATGGACAGAAGTTCTAAGTCCACCACAAGGAAAAGGTAACTGACCTAATGTTGCCTTCAAAAATGTTTTGACCTCGCAATAAACAAGTTACTGCCAGATTCTGGTTCCAAATTCTGAATCAAAGCATAATACTGGCCGAATTATATTATAGTAATAAATAAAAAAATATTTATACAAAGTCTTCAAATAAGAATTTAGTTCATACAATATAGTATTTCTTTATATAAATAACTATTAATAAAATTAATTGGGTATTTTTGATCTAAACAATATTTAATAAGATTTTAATAATTTTTTTTATTTTTTTCTTAACAATTTTTGTGAAACTATAAATTTGTTTCGTTGTATGTTGACTACATATATATAAACTTCATTTTCCAAAATCGAACAAATATAAATTCTAATAAATAACCACAAAATACTTTATAAGCATAAATTTATATCTCTTACAATTTCAAATAGCGTGCTGTGTTTCGCAACATAGTTTATAGTTTGACTAATTTGATAATTTTCATAATTATAGAAAATTTATTACAGATTGTTTGAACTAGCAATTAAAAATCCTAGATATGATTTCTGTCATATATATTTCTAAGTAACAATTTAACAGTAATATTTTCTGTAATTTAATAAATACAAAAATATTTTTAGATTCGACTTTAGGCTGCTTTTATAGTCTAAATTAGTTCAGTTTTTGTTTTCCTACCTTAAGGTATCCGACTACTTGCAACAACTTTAAAAAAAAATGGAAATATGGAGATTTTTGGGGGAGTTTTAGATTTATTTAGTAAATTTTAAGAAAAAAAAGGCTAAAATTAAAAAGAGAAAAATAAATTATTACTAATAAAATGGGGAAAAAATGGGTAAAATTGACAAAAAGATAAATAAACGGGACCCCACTCTGTACAAATAGTAAATGAACAAATTCTCAATTTTTCAATTTTGATGTATTACTTTGCTATTCCTTTTTAAAATGACCATCGGGATAAAAGATATTTTAATTTTTACAAAAACTAGAGCACTTTATCTTAGGCTGTTATATGAAATTGTTTAAAAAAACAGCAATTATATTCACATAAAGAACTGTAAATTTTGTAATAAAACAGTGAGATTGAAAAATCTGAAGGTTAAAACACTGCTACTGTTATACAAAACATACACACAAAATTTCAGGAAATTATTTTAAAAACGTTTTGAGCAATCGCTGTCCCCGTTTGAGCTTTTCGAAAAAAACACATTTCGAGTAAAACGCATTTTTAAATTTGACATCTTATGTAAAGTTATGGCATCTGCTTTTACTAAAACACTTGTAGGTTTTGTTCTAGTGAATGGAAAATAAAAAAACTTGGTAATTTTATAAAGCTAATAAGATTGCCTGTAAAATAAAGTTATAAAAAAATTGTCAATTTTTAAAAAAAATCATGATTTTAGCGTAGTCGGATACCTTAAAACAATATCCCTGACATAATCAAGAAGTATTTACACAAGTCAGTTATTATGAATTCATAGCTTTATTTTTAAACAAAGTAATTTTATACTTTTAATCGTATTTACTTAAGTTTATCAATGCGTACTTATATAGGGTATATATATATTATAGAAGTATTGCAGTTAAGATTCGTGCCACATTTATACAAAATTAGATTTTCAATACGTATCTTTTAAGTTTTTGATAAACTTTAATGAGTTTCCCTTTTCCTCTAAAAAGGAATGTTTTTCCCATTTCAAGAAATTTACATATTTTATCAAACTGCGGTTGCTTCATATTTAATTAAACACGCTCTGAGTTAAAAAGACTGTTATATCCGAAATTTTCATGTTTTAATTAGAGTTTAAAATAGGATCTTAACAGAACATTATGCAAATTACGTACCTACTGAATAATAAAGTCAACTAAAATATGATGATTTAAAATTCTTTTAACTTTAAGCTTCTCAGAACTGATTTCAAATATTTTTGACTTGTTAACTGGAGACTCTGAGGTATAACTAATGGAGATTTATCACTAAGAACATATCACAAACTTCAAAGTAAACTTTCTCGTTCATTTAGAAATTAGGATTATCTTTCATAAATACATTAACTGGCTTTAATTATGTTTACACGGAGGATAATTGCCTATTTATCTATCAGCGCAAATTTCAATTTGTTATACGGAGTTGAAAGTCGATACTAATTTAAATTTTGGGTGATCTCTATCCTCCTATGTAAGTAAGTAAATATTATTTTAGCAAAATTTTAACTCTTTCAGATAAATCTTTTCCAAAACAATTTTTTATCAATATCTTATAGTTTAATTATTGAAGTAATGTTTCTCTCAGAAATATATTTTTTGATGTTATTTACTTTTCTAACTTTCTCTCACTCGGTTGGATCTTACCTGATTTTAAAAAATAATTATCATGCTATGTTTTTTCAAGTCTGTGTTTGTTAAATTATCATAGTTATGACAAAAAAAAGTTTATACAGTACTTATTGATCGAGCATAACTAATTTTTATAATTAAGAGAAATATGCTCAATATTAAATATTATCTCGTACACTTGCAATGTGTAACACTTAGTTAATTCTGAAAAATATATTATGGCATAGTAAATCTCTAGTATTATGCGTACTGAAAGTTCTGTGTTGTTAATTTGCGGGAGGGGGGAGAAGCAGCCCAGGGCTCCAATTATTTGCATAACAACAGATTTCTTAGTAGACAAGGACAAACAGATGACTACACAAAGAAAAATCAACATACATACACAAAAAATACTATAAGAGATTATTTACAGTAATGGAAAACGCCCTCGTTACAAACAAGTTTTCTTTAGAAGAGTTCCCAGACGGGTAAAGTCTCTCGGTCTTATTGCAATCAATGCGCAAGCAGATTCTTAACTCGACTGACTCACTTCTGAACTCAACCGACCTTTATATAGCTCATAGAAATTTCCAAAAGGGTCGATCCCAGAGACTTCTCGATGGTTCTAGAGCGATATCATTTTTCGCCAAATTTGTCACCAAGAGGGATAAAGTCGTCAATATGGTAAATCCTGTTTCATTTTCTAGGGTTGCCATAATCTTATTTTTCATTTTCATCCTGGGAAGCTCACTTTCCCTATAAAACTCAATTTTTCACAAACAGTGTATCACTTCAGGGACTGCAACATACGTTGCTCATGATGAAAGTGTAGTTGAAAATTCATAATTTGTAGTTAATTTTATAGAAAGAAATACAGTAATTTATAAAACATTTTTTTTTAAATAGAAAAAAATAGTTTTTTTTAGATAAACAAATATTTCATGTATAATTATTGAACGATAAGTAAGCAGTACTAGCTTTAATGATGTTTTGCTTCTCCATTTCTTATTTGACTTTTTAAAATTCTTTTAAACGAATCTTAAAGTTCCCAATTTGGCTTTTAAATAAAATATACTAACAAAATGAAGCAAAAATGTCTTAAATAATTTGATCTTAAATAAATTCTATAAAAACAGAAAAGCCAATTTAAAGAGCCCAAGCATATTAAGTTATCTTATTATTTGATATAAATAATCCCAAAATCATTATTTTTCAATTACTAATGGTTTAGCTTTTATCGCGCTTTAAGTACTTTTAAGAGAAATATATCTTTTTAAATTTATTTATAACAAATTACTTTACGTATAAAATGAAAGAATCAGCTATTTATAACTTAATTGGATTTCTTTTCTGTATATAACTCCAGTCGATATGTTTTTCTTCAACAATATTTAAAGTTATAATTGGAAAAAATTCACTACTCTTTTCCGAATCAAATAACAATGTTAAAAGAGAAAAGTAAAGGAGGTATCTTTTTTTAATTTAAAAAAATATATATATATTTTGTCTAAAAAAGATTTACAATTGCTAATATTATTTTAATATCTATTTTTCTTTTATTCTGAGAATTCTCTAGAACAGAGAAAATAAAAATTTATTTCTTAAATTCTCTTTTAAGGTCCGTGAAGTGTGCATTAATGCCTAAAAAACTAAACTTTAAAAAAAGTAAAAATTTAAACTTTAAGCCAAACGTCGCTAGAATAAGAATTCCAATTGGTTGTTGGAACGTGCTTAGTATTAGATATATGAAACGGATAATTTTTATATCAAATGCATTAGAGTCTGTTCATACTCCAGCTCTCTCTTGAGACGTTCCAGCCGCATTTATAAATATCTATCTTTTAGTACAGGAAATTCGTTTCTGCTTAAATATTTGAAAGAATTTTCTCAAGAAATGATAGTAGTTCTCATAAATAACTGCAATGCGCAGTACTCTTAACTATTATATATATATAATCTTTTGATCCCTCATTTCTTTCACATTTTTGTCTATTTAATTTCTTTTCTCCAAGTAAGAGGAATTTTGAATAACAAATTATGGTAATGCATTGTGTTATTTTCTTATATGTTTTAATATATGTACGATCTAGAGCTTTTTCTTTATCTGCAACAAATGTTTACAAAAATTGAATTTAACGGAATAATTTTAGCAACATTCTAAACAGTTCCTTCTTATAGACAGGGTAATTTTCTTTTTGAAAGACGGTAAGTGAATATTTTTTATCTTTATTTATTTATTTGAAATTTATTTTATCTGATTATTTTGGCGGTAAGTGTTGTAACGCCTTCTTACCGCGCTAGAGCCGCCGGATGTATTTTTGTGTGTAACTGAGTAGTAAATAGAAAATAAAACTTCTTCAAACGGACCAGACCGATTACTTTCCATCGCATTCAGTAAGAGAATAATATTTTTAAAGCTTGGATATTTTCATGCGGATTAATTTTATTGAAATTTATGGTCACAAATCGATACAAAATAGTCTTTGAAGTAAGTTCTATTAGTCATGTTTTTGAGAGAGTAATTTCGTGTTTCCTGGCTGAGTTTTAATCGAGGTACTAAATTTTTTTAAAAAAATTGTTAAATCACACATTTTCAAAAATTGTTAAAAAATGTGATTTTTTTTTTAGCTTTTAAGTAAATTGTGTTAATCGTTATAAATATAATCATTACTTCAACAAATTTCTTAATCTTTATTTAATACAATCAGTATTTAAGCAATTTGAGTCATTACTGTGTGTGTGAAATTATAACTATACAGCAATCTTTATTTGCATACAAATTTCTCGTCCCATACTCGTTTAAAAGAAAAGACATTTTAAAGAAATCAATTTAAAATATTCTCTCTGTTCCCTAAAACTTGTTATGATATGTAAAAAAATAATGATATACATATTTATAATGGTATATTAATTGAAAAATTAAAAAAAAAATTAGAACAGGCAGCTGAAAGTATTGATAAAGACACACCCTGCTGCAATTTCTGGCAAGATATTTTACGTTAAATGTATTTTTTCGGATTATTTACTCTATCCATTAGACTGAAGTTTGACTTGCGGATCAAATAAATGGCGAATATTTGAAATATTTTTGTTGCCATCGATCTCATTGGAAACTAAATCTCAAACTTCTTGTTTATTTGAATTTTTTCAATTTCAATTAAAAGTACTAATTAAAACAGAAGTAATTAATTGTCTTACATCTATATTTTAGGTAACATATATATTTACAGAGCTCTCAAAATTGTGCACTTTATTCAAACTCGTTAATAATTTAATGGACTTATTAGTTATTTTTTCTAAGATTAGTTACAAGAAATTTACTTCGTTTTGTGTGTGTGTGTGAATCAACCTTGTTTCAAAAAGATGCCATTTACGTGAGTCGTAACGATTTGACGTTTGGATTATTCTCAAAACAAATTATTCAATCAATTTCTATATTTATGTATTCATCAGGTTTTAAACTCCATACTCCAAATTTTGATCATTTTTTTTATTTATGGCATCAATATCAGTTTCAAGTGGAATCAAAAAGCAGTCATTAATAATTTATATGAAGCACTTATTCTATAAACATTCACTCCTAGGAACATAAAAGGAACATAAAATATTTATAAAATTCAGGAATTCTAAGCATCACCTCAGAACACTGAAACGCTTAAGGATGTGTTTAATACATTCAAAAATGTCTTCATAGCTCTCCCTCCTCAAATAATAGCCCCTCCCTTTTTAACCCGCAATATGGTCTCTCATTAATACCCAACATCCTGACGTTGATGTCAAGAAATGATGAAAAATGATATGACCTGTCAAACACCAAATTTTATCTTTTCGTGAGATTATTCATCGTTAAAAGGCTTATTTTAAAAGTTTTAAAGAAAAGTTCAAGAAGAGTGGCGTATATATTACTAATACCTGCTGAAATAATTATTTGATATAATTTTCTTTTTGGAATTGATTTCTTTATTTAGAACTTATACTTCCATTTTCAAATTTTACTTTCTGTAAATTAAACGTTGAGTAATTATTTATGAAATAGGTACTAAGGAATATAGAAAATCTAAGCAATTGTTAATTTCAAGAACTTAATCGTATAATTTGTGCTTCAAAATTATCAGTGATAGTATATATATATATAATGACAATTATTTAAAAAAAACTTAAAATGAAAGTATGGTATTAAATGAAATCGCATAAAAATCTTTCAAGAAAGTTCCAGTTTGAAAATCCCGAGTAATTATATCGAAGCAAATTCTATTTCCTTACCAATTACTATCATTATTAAAGTAATATTCTTTGCATATTAATAGGCTTTTTGTTAAACGTTTTACTTGAAGTATTTTGTTTTTTATCCTTATAAGAATCTGCGTAAGATACTTATTTTTATCCTTATAAGAATGTACCAAATATGCTTAGAATTTCTGAATTAAATTCTCTACATTTAATGCCTCGCGGGAAAAAGAGCTGTATAGTCTCGAATAAAAACTAAAGTATTTCTTGTGTTATTTGGTACCGATATTCGAGTTCATTTTGAAAAGTAGTGGGTACATTTTAATGGAGAATCGACATTAAATAGTTCGGATAAAGTTTTAATAGTCTCACAGAAAGCACGCTTATTGTTTCTCGTAATAATCAAGGTACATCGTTTTAGAACAGATTAGCACGAATATTAGATAAAACCTTAAATCTTTATTTGAAATATTATATTAATTCAGAGCTTGTTTTTTTATTCATTCTTAAAAATTATTTTAAAGCGGTAAAAAAAATTTATACTGTTAGTTTAATTTATCTGAAATTCCAAGATTTCTGTTGTAAGAAGGAAAACAAATGAACGTTTTAGAACAGATTAGCACGAATATTCGATAAAACTTAAATCTTTGTTTGAAATATTATATTAATTCAGAACTTGTTTTTTATTCATTCTTAAAAATAATTTCAAAGCGGTAAAAAATTTACTGTTAGTTTAATTTATCTGAAATTCCAAGATTTTTGTTGTAAGAAGGAAAATAAATGACTAACTCAAATATAGCGCATTTAATTTAATGTACATAGTTGTTAAGATAAATTCAATTAAATTACATTGTATTATAAGATTTTTTCAATATTTTCCTTATGGTAATATATCAGTAAATTTTGTAATCTTGAGATTTTTCTTTTACACATTTTGGTTATGGTCACGTACTTTTGGCCGTCGTGTCATGAGTTCGAGCCTTAGTTATACTGAAGACCCACCTTTTAGAGGTGCTGATGAAAGTTAAATCTATTGAGACTCAAAGTCCGTCCTCCCGTTGGCGTGGTGTCTAAGTTCGGAGTGGGATTCTAGCTCAGGCGTCGTCCTCGTGATTTGATCAGGGTTTGTAATTAGAAGGTCCGTCGCCAATAGCCCTCGTGTGAATTTATAGAGCGATGTTAACAAACAATCCTTCACTCTTTTACTCAATTTTTGAAATAAAACATTTTTTTAAATTAAGAAAAAGCGTTACAATGAAGACACATTTATATTTTATTTTCCCCTTAAACTCTAAATATAATACATTATATAATTAATATTGTGTATTTCGTACATTTATATAATTATTTAACGTATATCCAAGTGTATATAAATTTAACACCTTCCCAGCTTTTCCCGAACTGAGCTCGAGCAGGCGAAACGTACCATTCTGGCTCATCCCGAGTGCAGCTCGGGCATTGTGAAAATTAACACTGTGCAATGGGTCGTTTCCGAATTATTTCACACGTGCTTTTGATGGTTTCGAATAATTAAAAAGTACCTTTCGCTGAAATGTACTGCAGAAAGAGAACGTCCTTCGGCTGAACCCTAGCCCCGCCCCCCCCTTTACTCTTGTCTGAAAGGCACTTTATTGACTACATTCCCTAAACAAAGAAGAAAGCTAATCCAACACGACAGTGTATTAGTTGCGGTTCAAAGAGAGAGAGTAAAGGGGGAAAAGTAAGAAGAGAAACAAGATTTTCTCTACTGTCCAGATTTCGATGTCTGGCTTTTTCTGCAGTACCGTGTTTTCGAATTTATCGCACACAATCAAATTTTGATTAATAATTTCATAATTATTTATGTAAGTACAAAAGATATAAGCAAAATTTGTAATTCAAGAGATAAAAGCTAGGTATTCTAGGCTTTATATTTATAGTTAGTGTGAATTGACACCAAAGTCTAATTTTTCTGCCATACAGAAAGCCAACTATACAGGTAAATTACTCATTTATTTAAAAAGAATTTTATACATAAATTTTTAGGAAATTTTGCATGCGAATGGTACCATTATGTTTAAAAAGATATGTATGTTTGAAAAAAAGCATTAAAAAAAATTGACATTTTTTTTATCCATAATCCAGAAATAAAATGAACCTGGAAGGGATTAATTGTAAGCAATCTGTTCACCAAATGACTCGTCCTTTCTACCGAGTACACTAAAAGGGAAAGCTCATTTAAATAAATTACTCATCTATTTACAAAGAATTTTATACAACAATTTTTAAGAAATTTTGTATGCGAATGGTGCCATTATATTTAAAAAGATATGTATGTTGGAAAATAAGCATTAAAAAAAATTGACATTTTTTTTTCCATAATCCAGAAATAAAATGAAACTGGAAGGGATTAATTGTAAGAATCTGTACACCAAATGACTCGTCCTTTCTACCGACTACGCTAAAAGAGAAAGAAAAGTTCTAATTCGTTATCTCAGTAATGAGGATTTAAATAGTTAAAAAATATCAAATTAAAGCGAACAAAGGCTCATTAAAAAGTATTACAAATAAGGAGAAAAAAATCATTATCAAATTGGAGACATCCATGTAGTTTCTCTCCTTATTGAAAGAGAAAAGTACGACATCCATATGTTCTTTTTTTCGAAAAGGCCATCATCTCTAATCCTAATCGGAAATGAGCTCGTAGTTAGATGCCATAAAAAGTTTCTAAAACAGGACGCTAAAAAACTTGTTAATGGATCTTTGTTTATTTTCATCGTCGTTATCTTTTCACATGCCTCTTTATCTTTATCCTTTAATGTTGCATTTGGTTGCAACGAAACGATGGCAAGATAAGTCTGAAATCTATGAGTTTTTTCTTAAAAAAATTTTGAATGCGTAAGAATATTCTGCCTTAAAATTAACATTGGTTGATTAATGAACTCTTTCTGTGCCATTAAAAACTATCATTGTTTCAGATAACGTTTTACTAAGAAAGAAATAGTTCTTTTAAAATAATTTTCGAGCTGATAATTTTACTTCTCGTTATTGTTTTATTTTACGTATGTTATCCTTTCAGATACTTATTTTAAATGGGCATAATTAGTAAATTTTATTTTGCTAAAAGTACTCAGTTGCTTAGAAGGACATTTACTAGAGGTAATGGTAACTCTAAATAATGTATTTTTAAGCAATGATTTAAGACATTTTTATGATTATTTAAATGTCGGCTCAGTGATAGCGCGCTCTCTTCGTAAGCCTAAGGTTGCGGGTTCGATCTCGGCTGGTCGGCCGCGGTAGCCGAGTGGTCAGGGTAACGGATCGTGGCTGGCCTTGTTACGCGTTCGAGCCCAGTACCACTAAAAACCCGCCGTGTAGGGAAGTGATGCAAGTTAAATCTGTCAACATCTCAAACGTCCTCCCGTTGGTGTGGTGTGGTAGTTAGGAGAGGGGATACCAGCTCAGGTGTCATCCAGGTCACTTGACTATGGTTCAAAATTACGTGGTTCGTAGCCAAAAGCCCTTGTGTAGCTGAACAGTGTGACGTTAATATTCACTAACTAACTCGATCTCGGCTGTAGTCGATAAAATTTCTGGATCGAAAATCGTAGGCATGCATGCCTTATGAATATGTGGTATGTAAAAGATCCCTTGAGTATGTATTTGGCTCTGGTACCCTTGTAAAAATTAAATCACATCAATGGTTAACTTCCGACGAGAGCTTAAATTAATATTAATTCAAACGTCAATGTTTAGGAGCGAGAGTCACCGCTAGATGGTGCCTCTATGAAATGGCTCACGCATTTGGGGATTTGCAGTGTCTACAAAGGCTTCGTTGTCAATATACTTTCCCAATGGGAAAAATAAGAATTATTTAAATTTTATTTAACTTATTCACATAGTTTCTTATTCATGTAATTTCTTGAATATATAAAAAAATATCAACAGCTGAAAGCTATTCTACTAATTCGTTTTAAATGAGTCAAAGCGAAAACTTAATAAAAAATGCATCGGTTATCCTTTCAAAAAATAAAAAGTATGTCTAGTTTATAAGCATTTATTATCCAATGGGTTATTGTGTATATTATGTTGAGTATTTTTCTGCGAGAAAAATTTTAGTTGAAAAATAAAACATATTATTTAAAGAGAAAAATTGGTTTTGATATAATACAAAAAACTTCCTCTAGACAAATTACGAGTCTCGTTAATTTTAACTATAATCAATTTTATGATTAATAGCTTTTCTTTCAAATATGCAATTTGGGAAACAACAGTATTCTTTTTAAATGTTTCTGTGTGCCAGAAGATACTTATTCAAAATCTCTCAAGTATTAAAACTCATCCTTAACAACCGGAAAATATTCATTTTACGACTGAGAAAATGCTTGTAATAATTCTTTATTTTAGCAAAGCAGTTTTTTATTTATTCGTAAGAGAATTTGTTGTAAACACTTTCTCTTGCGGTTAGAGAGATTACAACAATCTTTTAAAACTCATTTATTTAGTACTTACGTTGATTCTTGCTATGATTAATGGTGTTTATTATGAATTACCTCAGAATTCTAAATTCTCATACATTTCTTTCTAAACAGATAAAAAAAAAGAGACAGTTTGTTTTAATAGTAGCACCTAGTTGCATCGTTGCATAAGTTATGTACGACATTTTCTAAAATATTTTCATTTATTTTTTTTTTATTTCTGCTCTTATTTAATTACCATGTGTGTGTGTGCGCGCGCGCATGTGTGTGTAGACGTACGTGTGGGTGGGTGTGCGTGAATGTGTGTGTGTAACAATTCACTTAAACTTTCTTTCGAATTATTTTAGTTCATTATGGTCTTGAGCCCTTCGAGACTTCGTGTGTTAATTAATTTTTAGTTTACTCACCTAAAAGGAAATAGCCAAAACTTTATTTTCCAAAAAATTGAAACGTTAACGTTATTAAAACAAGATGATGCAATCTTACATCCCTCGCATATTCGAACCAATCAGAAGAGCTTTTACATGAAAGCATACGATTCTAACATCTTACAGTTGACTAAAACTGTAAATAGATGAGATCTAGAGAACGCTTTTGTGAACTACCTATAAACGGTTCTCCGTTTGTTGCTGCTTGTTTTATGTTCGTATAAAATAAATGCCAATTTTTAAAATACTAAGCCTCGCCATCTTTCAACAGTTGCAACGACCAATTAAGTAATATTTGCTGGAAAGATGTCTTAAGCCAATTCGAAATACTGCATATATGTATGTAAATCATTTGGATAAAGGAAGAAGCATAAATCATTTTTTAAAGAAGATTATCAGAATAGATCGAATAAAATTCAATTTGTTGCGATTTAACACGCAATTACTTTAGCAGCTTTTGATAGTCAAAACATAGTAACTTATTAGTAAATGGGATTTAAAATGAAAGATGTAAATATTAAATATCTATTCCATATTCAATATATCTGTTAAATTAATTCTCTTTAAAACTCTTAGAGGAAAATTTAACCCTATACGATTAAAACAAACAATTAATATTTGATTTATATTGCTTTTTTTTTTATTTAAAAAGCTCTAATTTTGCTTTTCATCATTTTATTAATACAATCAGAAAAAATTAATATTTAAAATAAAACATAATTTTTATTCGTTATTTATAATATTTCTGAAATATTTTAACTTTCTGAAATATTTTTTCTGAAATATTATGTAATTTGAATTAAAATACTTATATAAACCCTGTTAAAATATGTCGCGTTAGCTAAATTCATCTTGAATTCCGATTAAAGTTAATATCTGAATGAGAGAGATTGGAAATTCCGTTATACATAAGTATTATCAATATGAATATCAAATTATCTGAGAGATGTACCCACAGAATATAAAACTTTGAATATAAATTTTTAGAATATATGTTGTGTATGTTTTTTTAATATCTCTCTACTTATTAATTTACTGATCATGCCATTAATATCTAGTGTAAAATTCGACTGTGCGATAATTACTAATGCTTTAATTGGTTTTAAAAGGTAATCACTCTTTATTTAGCTATCTTATAATTTAATTTTCATGCAAAAACTGACTGTTAAATTTTAACTTAATTAAATGAATGAGAACAATCGTTCTAATGTTGAAGCTGTTACTATTACTTTAAGATACTGATTGATTCAAAGATAATGTGACCAATTTCAGAGTATCATAAATTTTTATCGAATGAACTTATTTACATGAAATTTTCAATGTGGTTTCCTGTAGCACAGTACACTTTGCGTAAACGTTTCAGCCAAGCCAAAAGAGCTCTTTGACCATTTTTTGGGTAATTTTTCCTTCCTCTTTGATTGCTTTTTGAAGCCTTTGGAGTTTTCTAACGTTATGTCTATTTAATTGTTTTTTTAGTATCTCCATACAAAATAAATGCAAGGAATACAGTCAAGAAATGGTTGTAGCAGAAAATTTATTTTTTAATCTTTCAGCCATTTTATAGTTGATTTTGCAGTATGATTTGGTGCAGAATCTTGCTGAAAAACCAAGTTTCCATGAGGATAAAGCAGTTACTTTTTTGAGCAAGTGTTTCAAAGCTTTATTCTAATTGTATTTAATATCAATTTTAGCCTTAGGTTCTAAAAGAAAATGGTATTGTCAAGCCTTGAGAAGACATTCCCATCCATACCATAACACCTGACGGCCAACTTTCTTTTTGAAAAACAGCTACGTCTTTGCGACATTTTTTGAATGAAATATATTGTACCATCGTTTTGTGAGTTGTGAATGACAGATGAAACATTGTTTCATCCGAATTTATACATGCTTTCTATCTACCTTTGCGTAA
>BMAV01005284.1:449177-475941 GCA_019973955.1 Trichonephila inaurata madagascariensis
GTATGTTTGAAAAAAAGCATTAAAAAAAATTGACATTTTTTTTATCCATAATCCAGAAATAAAATGAACCTGGAAGGGATTAATTGTAAGCAATCTGTTCACCAAATGACTCGTCCTTTCTACCGAGTACACTAAAAGGGAAAGCTCATTTAAATAAATTACTCATCTATTTACAAAGAATTTTATACAACAATTTTTAAGAAATTTTGTATGCGAATGGTGCCATTATATTTAAAAAGATATGTATGTTGGAAAATAAGCATTAAAAAAAATTGACATTTTTTTTTCCATAATCTAGAAATAAAATAAAACTGGAAGGGATTAATTGTAAGAATCTGTACACCAAATGACTCGTCCTTTCTACCGACTACGCTAAAAGAGAAAGAAAAGTTCTAATTCGTTATCTCAGTAATGAGGATTTAAATAGTTAAAAAATATCAAATTAAAGCGAACAAAGGCTCATTAAAAAGTATTACAAATAAGGAGAAAAAAATCATTATCAAATTGGAGACATCCATGTAGTTTCTCTCCTCATTGAAAGAGAAAAGTACGACATCCATATGTTCTTTTTTTCGAAAAGGCCATCATCTCTAATCCTAATCGGAAATGAGCTCGTAGTTAGATGCCATAAAAAGTTTCTAAAACAGGACGCTAAAAAACTTGTTAATGGATCTTTGTTTATTTTCATCGTCGTTATCTTTTCACATGCCTCTTTATCTTTATCCTTTAATGTTGCATTTGGTTGCAACGAAACGATGGCAAGATAAGTCTGAAATCTATGAGTTTTTTCTTAAAAAAATTTTGAATGCGTAAGAATATTCTGCCTTAAAATTAACATTGGTTGATTAATGAACTCTTTCTGTGTGTGCCATTAAAAACTATCATTGTTTCAGATAACGTTTTACTAAGAAAGAAATAGTTCTTTTAAAATAATTTTCGAGCTGATAATTTTACTTCTCGTTATTGTTTTATTTTACGTATGTTATCCTTTCAGATACTTATTTTAAATGGACATAATTAGTAAATTTTATTTTGCTAAAAGTACTCAGTTGCTTAGAAGGACATTTACTAGAGGTAATGGTAACTCTAAATAATGTATTTTTAAGCAATGATTTAAGACATTTTTATGATTATTTAAATGTCGGCTCAGTGATAGCGCGCTCTCTTCGTAAGCCTAAGGTTGCGGGTTCGATCTCGGCTGGTCGGCCGCGGTAGCCGAGTGGTCAGGGTAACGGATCGTGTGGCTGGCCTTGTTACGCGTTCGAGCCCAGTACCACTAAAAACCCGCCGTGTAGGGAAGCGATGCAAGTTAAATCTGTCAACAGCTCAAACGTCCTCCCGTTGGTGTGGTGTGGTAGTTAGGAGAGGGGATGCCAGCTCAGGTGTCATCCAGGTCACTTGACTATGGTTCAAAATTACGTGGTTCGTAGCCAAAAGCCCTTGTGTAGCTGAACAGTGTGACGTTAATATTCACTAACTAACTCGATCTCGGCTGTAGTCGATAAAATTTCTGGATCGAAAATCGTAGGCATGCATGCCTTATGAATATGTGGTATGTAAAAGATCCCTTGAGTATGTATTTGGCTCTGGTACCCTTGTAAAAATTAAATCACATCAATGGTTAACTTCCGACGAGAGCTTAAATTAATATTAATTCAAACGTCAATGTTTAGGAGTGAGAGTCACCGCTAGATGGTGCCTCTATGAAAAGGCTCACGCATTTGGGGATTTGCAGTGTCTACAAAGGCTTCGTTGTCAATATACTTTCCCATTGGGAAAAATAAAAATTATTTAAATTTTATTTAACTTATTCACATAGTTTCTTATTCATGTAATTTCTTGAATATATAAAAAAATATCAACAGCTGAAAGCTATTCTACTAATTCGTTTTAAATGAGTCAAAGCGAAAACTTAATAAAAAATGCATCGGTTATCCTTTCAAAAAATAAAAAGTATGTCTAGTTTATAAGCATTTATTATCCAATGGGTTATTGTGTATATTATGTTGAGTATTTTTCTGCGAGAAAAATTTTAGTTGAAAAATAAAACATATTATTTAAAGAGAAAAATTGGTTTTGATATAATACAAAAAACTTCCTCTAGACAAATTACGAGTCTCGTTAATTTTAACTATAATCAATTTTATGATTAATAGCTTTTCTTTCAAATATGCAATTTGGGAAACAACAGTATTCTTTTTAAATGTTTCTGTGTGCCAGAAGATACTTATTCAAAATCTCTCAAGTATTAAAACTCATCCTTAACAACCGGAAAATATTCATTTTACGACTGAGAAAATGCTTGTAATAATTCTTTATTTTAGCAAAGCAGTTTTTTATTTATTCGTAAGAGAATTTGTTGTAAACACTTTCTCTTGCGGTTAGAGAGATTACAACAATCTTTTAAAACTCATTTATTTAGTACTTACGTTGATTCTTGCTATGATTAATGGTGTTTATTATGAATTACCTCAGAATTCTAAATTCTCATACATTTCTTTCTACACAGATAAAAAAAAAGAGACAGTTTGTTTTAATAGTAGCACCTAGTTGCATCGTTGCATAAGTTATGTACGACATTTTCTAAAATATTTTCATTTATTTTTTTTTTTATTTCTGCTCTTATTTAATTACCATGTGTGTGTGTGCGCGCGCGCATGTGTGTGTAGACGTACGTGTGGGTGGGTGTGCGTGAATGTGTGTGTGTAACAATTCACTTAAACCTTCTTTCGAATTATTTTAGTTCATTATGGTCTTCAGCCCTTCGAGACTTCGCGTGTTAATTAATTTTTAGTTTACTCACCTAAAAGGAAATAGCCAAAACTTTATTTTCCAAAAAATTGAAACGTTAACGTTATTAAAACAAGATGATGCAATCTTACATCCCTCGCATATTCGAACCAATCAGAAGAGCTTTTACATGAAAGCATACGATTCTAACATCTTACAGTTGACTAAAACTGTAAATAGATGAGATCTAGAGAACGCTTTTGTGAACTACCTATAAACGGTTCTCCGTTTGTTGCTGCTTGTTTTATGTTCGTATAAAATAAATGCCAATTTTTAAAATACCAAGCCTCGTCATCTTTCAACAGTTGCAACGACAAATTAAGTAATATTTGCTGGAAAGATGTCTTAAGCCAATTCGAAATACTGCATATATGTATGTAAATCATTTGGATAAAGGAAGAAGCATAAATCATTTTTTAAAGAAGATTATCAGAATAGATCGAATAAAATTCAATTTGTTGCGATTTAGCACGCAATTACTTTAGCAGCTTTTGATAGTCAAAACATAGTAACTTATTAGTAAATGGGATTTAAAATGAAAGATGTAAATATTAAATATCTATTCCATATTCAATATATCTGTTAAATTAATTCTCTTTAAAACTCTTAGAGGAGAATTTAACCCTATACTATTGAAACAAACAATTAATATTTGATTTATATTGCTTTTTTTTATTTAAAAAGCTCTAATTTTGCTTTTCATCATTTTATTAATACAATCAGAAAAAATTAATATTTAAAATAAAACATAATTTTTATTCGTTATTTATAATATTTCTGAAATATTTTAACTTTCTGAAATATTTTTTCTGAAATATTATGTAATTTGAATTAAAATACTTATATAAACCCTGTTAAAATATGTCGCGTTAGCTAAATTCATCTTGAATTCCGATTAAAGTTAATATCTGAATGAGAGAGATTGGAAATTCCGTTATACATAAGTATTATCAATATGAATATCAAATTATCTGAGAGATGTACCCACAGAATATAAAACTTTGAATATAAATTTTTAGAATATATATGTTGTGTATGTTTTTTTAATATCTCTCTACTTATTAATTTACTGATCATGCCATTAATATCTAGTGTAAAATTCGACTGTGCGATAATTACTAATGCTTTAATTGGTTTTAAAAGGTAATCACTCTTTATTTAGCTATCTTATAATTTAATTTTCATGCAAAAACTGACTGTTAAATTTTAACTTAATTAAATGAATGAGAACAATCGTTCTAATGTTGAAGCTGTTACTATTACTTTAAGATACTGATTGATTCAAAGATAATGTGACCAATTTCAGAGTATCATAAATTTTTATCGAATGAAGTTATTTACATGAAATTTTCAATGTGGTTTCCTGTAGCACAGTACACTTTGCGTAAACGTTTCAGCCAAGCCAAAAGAGCTCTTTGACCATTTTTTGGGTAATTTTTCCTTCCTCTTTGATTGCTTTTTGAAGCCTTTGGAGTTTTCTAACGTTATGTCTATTTAATTGTTTTTTTAGTATCTCCATACAAAATAAATGCAAGGAATACAGTCAAGAAATGGTTGTAGCAGAAAATTTATTTTTTAATCTTTCAGCCATTTTATAGTTGATTTTGCAGTATGATTTGGTGCAGAATCTTGCTGAAAAACCAAGTTTCCATGAGGATAAAGCAGTTACTTTTTTGAGCAAGTGTTTCAAAGCTTTATTCTAATTGTATTTAATATCAATTTTAGCCTTAGGTTCTAAAAGAAAATGGTATTGTTAAGCCTTGAGAAGACATTTCCATCCATACCATAACACCTGACGGCCAACTTTCTTTTTGAAAAACAGCTACGTCTTTGCGACATTTTTTGAATGAAATATATTGTACCATCGTTTTGTGAGTTGTGAATGACAGATGAAACATTGTTTCATCCGAATTTATACATGCTTTCTATCTACCTTTGCGTAACATTAAATACAGAGGCCAAGAACATTTTCTTCGTTTTTCTACGGACTTAACAAACATTTAAAGACAGACTGATTCATTCACTTTTTTATAGCCAATTTTCATTATCTGACGACAAATTGTCGATTGCGTTACCTGCAGTTTATTTACTAGTTTATTTATTTTGGGGGCAGAGGATTTTCAACAGCGATAAGTTTCTTCAGCTTCTTTTTTTTTATTTTTCCCCAAGGACTTCTTTCGTCCACATTTTTTTCCTGAAACTTTTGTTTTCCAGCTAAATTTTATTTCTTTTCGAAGTTTAAATTGTAATCCATTAGCAAAATGCCTTATCTGATTTTTTAAATGCTTTATTTATTAACAAAATTTGAGCAAACATCCTTCAAAGCTGTAAAACTTTGTTTCGGGTTTGAGAATCTAATTTCGGAGCAATGATTTACTCCCACTTATAAAAATATTTAGATTGGTAATTTTAGTTTATCCCTTTTTAAATATAACTGGCAGCAAAGCGATAAAAATTTACCATTCAAAGTTATATGCTTTTAAAATTGGTCTCACTAATTTTGAATCAACTGGTATATCAATTTAACTCTACCAAATTTAGCTAAGAAAGAAATAACCTTATGTAAGTTATTTAGCTTCGTAGAAGTAAAAAAGACATATTATTTTTTCACAAAATAATCGTTATTTCAAAGATTTTTCTTAACTTCAAAAAATTGGGGAGGAATTTAGAGTTTTTCAAACAATATCTTTCTGATAAAACTTTGAACAAACTTTATAGTTTTTAAATGAACAGTTGCAGTTGGTATGTTTTCTTACAAAAATATTTATTTTTCCTTGGAATTTAGGGCAATTTTTTATCGGTATCTTGAAGTATTATAATTTATTCTTTTCAATATCTAAAATGCATTTTTGCTATATTTATGAGTAATGAAATAAATTGACGTATTTAATTTTTCTGGAAGGAAAGCAAAAAATAATTTTTTGAATCCTTCAAAGGGGAAAGGAAAGAATTCTCAATATTTTAGAATGTAGATAAAAAAAAAATTAAAAAAATTCACATATTAAATTTTTTACTTGGCCAATTTCATTAATTTTTCATGATGTAATTTTTGAAAATAGATTAAAAAAGTATTTTGTTTTAAAATTAACTTTAGTTACATATTTATTAAATATATATGTATGCGATGCTATTAAAATAAAAATGTACTAACTAAACTTTATGATTTCAAACAATTTTCAGTTGTTTCTAAATGCGAGTAATAAAAACTTTGAAAATAAATATATTAAGATAACACTAAAAATAACTTCCATAAAAAATTTGAGCTAAAAAAAAACTTTTAATTTTTATTATGAAGTGGTTATCAAAATTTGAGTTTTTCTTAATGCTTTCTCTTTTTAAAATATATCGAAATTCTTATTTTTAATGTATTAATGAAAAAGTGCGACAACGAAATTAAAAAATTATTAAGAAATAAAAAAGTTCATTATTTAATAAATTAAAATCTGTAAATTTGTAACTATTTTATTGTAGAAAAACAATTTTTTTTAATGTAATTTGTCTTAATTCCAATTTAGACATTAGAAGAAAAACATTCTGCATCAAAATCTTACAACATAAGTAATACGAACTTCCTAGTAACTAGTATCCATGAAACTTTACGAATGAACCTACCCAAACGATTTTTCATATCTTAATTTTATTTATGAAATACCATAAAATGATATTTAGAATCAAATTGCAACTTTTATTTTATATTTATGCTTCAGTGATGTAAATTTAAGCTACTTAAAATTAAGTGACATTTTTCAAATTTTATATCCACGTATGGTTTTATGATTCATAATATTTCTGAAAATGAACATCTCTTCAATAAACGGCTGATATTAAGCTTTAAAGTTTAAAAAAAAAAAAGAATTTTTTCCAACAAAAACCTTTTTAATATATATATATATATATATATATATATATATATAAGAAATACAAATTTATGTAGTTTACATATATTATATACTATATTATCGATTATATAGAGTTTCAAATCATTGTAAAGATAAGTAGCAAAAATAAAATAACATATTTTTTAAATCTCAACATGTTTTTCACTTAAATAATAGCTAAAAGAAATGTAACATTTATTTGCATAGTCTAATAAAAAGAACTACAGTAAAATCTGTCCTATATTTGAAGTATTATTTTCATAGCCTCATTCTTTTTTTTTTTATTTGACGTTTGAAAAAACAACAGAAGCAAAAAAGAATCTCACCCAAAAGGCGTAGATTTTTTATGCATAGTTTATTCAAATCCAACCCTCTCGTCGGGCTTAAATCTAGTGGAATCGTCAAATTCATTGGGGATGAGAGCCATTTTGAACCTCTTTTTCACTTTGAGATTTTGTCTGTATAACGTTAAAAAAGATAAGTTTTCATGTTGGTTTCAGACATCTCTTCAAGCATTTTAAATAAGTGATGTTCTGGGGCCATACCTGCTGTTGCTTTCTTCTTCTTTTGGACTTGAGCCAAGGAAACAAACTAAACAATGCCATGAAATATTTGTGTTATGTTACCAGAAAGTTACAGAGATACCAGTGAAAGATAAAAGAAAATGTGTAATTATGTTATAATGAAGGCTTTGAAGTCTGTTCTAGACATTTAGTCAGACAACTTCAAAAGGAATTATAGCAATTGCTGAAAAAGCTTCTTTATGGATAGCTGATTATCAAGATGATTAGAGAAATGTTTTAGGGCTTTTTGACTTCTTTATTTAGTAGATGATTCATCGGCATTTAAAGGTAAATATTGAAATTGAACGTACATCAGAGTTTTTAAAGAATGTAGTAAGTGTACTTCAAAATTATAGTACAATTTTTTTTAATATATTTTCCAATTTGCTTTTTTCTTAAAATTTTTCCTCATTATGGTTTTTTTCATGAAAACAATGCTGTAAATCAGCGTTTCTCAAACTGTGGGGCGCGCCTCCCTTCGGGGGCATGATAACTCTACGAGGGGGGCTCGAGCCTATTGAAAAGTCGAAAACAAAAGGTTATTTAAAAAATTATTAATTTACTGAAAGTAAACAAATAAAATATAAAATACACATTTACACTGATATAATACACTTATAAATGTATCAGTACTGTACAATATATATTTTATTATTATTGTAATTTAACAATACTAAGTTAAGAACAAGTTTGATAATTATCAGTGATCCTATGGGCTTGTGTGTATTAACACTTATCTTGATAATTTTGTACGGTTTATAATTAATTCCTTAACTGCAGATTAAAAGTTACGCGATTCGCTACCCAATTCCACTGTTTCCTACATAGACAAGCGTATTTTGATGTGTTTTTTTTAGGGGCAGGGGGAGGAGAAAAGAAAGAAATAAGCAAATCCTCGGAAATAAGTAAATTCTTCGCAAACGCTGCCAAGGTCCTTTTATTTCATTCCAAAGTCTTCGGAATAATTTTATGGATAGAACTGCTCAGAAAAGATCGTACTTTGGAAAGACGTATATATACGTCCAGAAAATTAATGCTTTCGTTGTGTGAGACATTTATATACGTCGGTGGCACATAAGAGGTTAAAGTCGTATTGTAGCTTTAGTGTCAAAGTGTAGTATTTTTGAATTCAATACAATGTTATTGTATGAAGGGGGGCCCTATGAAAATGACCATTGGATAGTGGGTCACTATATTTAAAGTTTGAGAAGCATTGCTCTAAAGGGAAAAAATTGCTGTGTCCTTCAATCAGTTTTTGTTTTCTATGTACAAATACGAATGTCATTTAATTTTACATTATCGTTTTTATGAATTGAGTCATTTAAAGCAGCGGTAGCCAAACTTTTTGATCTCACGGACCAGTAAATTCATAATTTAAATCCTGCGGACCAGTAACAGGACTTTTTAAGTGTTAAATATATTTATAAAAAAAATGTGATGTAAGAACTCATAAAATGTACCTAGTTAATAAAATTAAACTATTATTTGTAACCAAATTATGAAAGCTTTATTAATAAACCATAAAAAAATAAACAAAAAAACTGTAAAAACACAACAATTAAAAAATGGTTTAATTATATCAAATTTTTAGCATTACACATTCCTAGTGTGATGGATGTTCCTGCTTACTTGAAATAAGGTTATGGATATTTGGATCCAGCGTTGTTACTACAAGATGGAGAGCTACATTTATTCCAAGCTGAGATCGAATATATATTGAATATATCTTATATTAAACTCAATACATCCGTAAGTCCACCTTTAAATGCTTCAAATGATATACATATGTGACATACAGACGAGTGAAACATTAGAAAAGTACGAGACGAGACAAAACATGTAACTAAAACAATGCAGCTACATCAGTACGACTTATTTACCGTGGCATTATTCTAAGAAGTAGCGTTTTTATAACTTTTCACGTATTGTTATGAGAATCGAATTATGTTTCAATGCATCTTAAAGGATAACTTAACGTGACGAGTAAGTATATTCCAAATTTTTCTAGGGATCAGCGAAATTTTCTCGCGGACCACCACTTTGGCGACCTCTGATTTAAAGAATGTTTATTTTGATTGCTTTGTTGTAAGATATTTTATTAAAAAAAATATTTCATCTTTTGCTGAAAAACTATGCAAATAGTTTCAGGTTTCAGTTAATTTCCTACTAAATTGAATAAAATTTCAATAGAATTTTTTTGTGTGAAGTACAATAATAAGTAAAATTTATTTAGAAGTATAAGTAAATTTTGATTTAACACTAGAAAGACTGAAACTTATATACCTATATTGCCCAAAAGCAGTCAAAATGACTTCATTGTGAAAGAATATTTAATGTGTAAAGAAATTTGTTTAAAATTAACTTTTAATATTTTTTTATATTATTTACAGTCATATAACAAGTTATTAGTAAATATTAAAAATAAAAAAAGGTTTACTTCACTTGGGAAAAAAAATATTCTATGAAAAATTATAAGGAATTGTGCATTATATATGTAATTGTTTTTCTAATTGAAATTAAAAAGCAGTCAAAATGACTTTCTTGGGCAATCTAGTGTTAAAATAATGCTCTTTTTAACTTTGAAAAATTGTTAGCTATCTAATCGAAATCTGAATGCAAACTGTTTATTCTCTTTTAATACTTTAATAATTTATAAGTATCCCAACTTGATTTCCCCATAAATATCAACCCATTTAAGTGTACGTTACTATTAAAAAATTGTGTACAAATTCATATATACCTGAAATTAAAGTATGAACACCGTTATATATATTCCAGTGCTGCTTAACTGTTGATAATAATACACTCGTAGAAATATTCAATACGACACAAAGCAAATTATGTAGAAACATATTATTTGTTATGTCAAGCAAAAGATATAACAATATCTGAAATATGAAGAAAACTAATGCAGATATCAGATATTGTATCATCACATTTTCCTTTATTCTGACAACATTCCTTGGCAGAGTTGGAGCTCAAGGAATTCTTCACCTACTATTTTTTTCTTTCCTTTTTCTGGAATAATATATTAACTAGAATTGAGTCCCTTTCTCTAACGAAAAATATCTGAATGAACTCTCAATAGGTTATATTTGCTAATATTGGCAAATTGTACTTCAAAACAAAGACAAATTACTAGGAATCTTGCATGAAAGCCCAAAGCTGCATCGAATATGGGGACAAAACATTGATATAAGTCAAAGATTTTATTCTAGGATAATATAGTCCTTTTTAATCTACATTGTGTAACCTGAACAAACTTTGCTAGTACTTGTTACATTCAAAAATAAGTGAAACAATTTTTTTTATTTAGAAATTTATAAATAATTAGAATGTGTTTAACTATGTTCCTCAATTTACATTTTGATAGTGAAAAAAAAAATTTTTTTTTTTTTTGAGTCTGAAGCAAACCATTGTCTTTAGTTTCTTTTTCTTTAAAGAGCACGTCTAACTATTGTTTTGCTTTTTTCACGGTGCTTCGTAATTTCTTATTAAAAATACGGAACTTTTGAAGTATATATCGTTCACCATGCTATTTCTATGTCCTATAAGAGATGTATCAAAAATAATTTTAGGAATATATTTGAAAGAATTTCATGTAATTCTCTTGGAATTTGGTAAATTTCAATTAGAGAGAAAGAGAGAGTGAGAGAAGTCAGAAGGGGGGTTGATGTATGGTTAAATCTGTGGAGTCTCCAAGTCCTCACTCTGGCGTAGTGTGGATCCCCGGAGAAGGGATGTAGGTCTAGTCTTCTTCACTTGATCAATTGCTTTCGTGTTACTTCAAAATAGGGTTATAATTAACAATCAATCAATCAAACAAACAACCAATTTTCATTGTCGAAGCTTTAGTTATGTTATTTATATGCAACTGGAAAAATGTAAATATTAGTTGAAATGCTGAAGCAGAATTTTCTGATTAACTAATGCAATTGCGTAGTGATATCTTTCTAGTAGAAAAAGGTATGAACTCTGTTTACTTTAAGAATCTTTTTTTTTTAAGAAAAAAAATTAATGTCTCTTTAATACTTTCTAGATTAAAACTACTTATCTGATGAAAGCTATATGAATCATTAATTCTGAAAATTATCTGAAATATTAAAAAAAAGGGTAAAATTTTGGAAGATTAGCATATTCTCAAATCTTCCCACGTTAAAAACATTTTATGATTATTTTTGTATCCTGATAGGTTGTTAATTCCAATTAAGTATTTTATCAAATAATTGCAATGTATTCAAAATATATATATTTATAAACTACAACCTAAAAGACACCAATTGAGATTTCACTAGATGTTTCGTTTATGTAAGCTTTAAAATTGCATAAATTTATAAATGATGCAAATAGTTTAAAATTATTATTTTGGATCTCCAAAATAGTATTAAATGTAATTATTCTAATCGTGAAGTGGTAAAATAAAGATGAATTTGAAAAATTAATCTTCATATATTTTAATTACCGTATTTACTCGAATATAAGCCGACATCTATTCTAAGAGCACCCCAAATTCTCAACAATATTTTGTGAAAAATGAAAAATAAAGTAAAAGGGTTTATAGGTATCCATTTTTATGAAATTAAAACAAAATAAGAAATAATAAGAAGTGAATAGTTAGTTTTTTTATAAGTATTATAAACTTTCAAACACATACATGAATCTGTAATTGCTCTAAATACTCCATCCAATAATATTTTTTCCTTCGATGCTACACCACACCGGATTTTCAGGAGCATTAACATTGGAAAAGGGCAACTTAAATTCCAATAAATATGGCAAATCATTTAGTTTTGATATTTTTGTCAAAACTTATATAAAATAAAACATTATACTTAAAAAATAAGATGTATTGTATTTATTGCTTAATAACTAGAAATTAGGATACATTGATTAAGCAAAAATAAGGAAGAAATCTTTCTCATAGAACACAATGATAAAAAAATAATAATGTATGATATTAACGAAAATAGTTGAAAATCTTGCACACAATATAAATTTTTTGATCTTCCTCAACAATAATGCTTCTATTAAGCATAAAAAAGAATCATTAAAAGAAAAGAATTCATTAGTGTGAGTGCTTTATCTTCAATAAAATTCAAACGCGATATTTAACCTGCATAGCCTTGCATTTTCTTATGTTAAATAACTTCATTACTTCGTAGCAACTAAGAGTCTAGGGTTCATTCCACATCTCTCTTGCCGTAACTGAAGAGTAGCATCCACGATGCGATGACGCAATTCCGATAAATTCTTTGTTACCTTGACAACAAATGATGTCTTCATTAAAAATAATGACACATTTAAGGCAGCAGTCTTTTCTCATAAGCGGCACACAATGTAATTTAGAAGGGAAGATTAGCTCTTTGTACGCAAAACAGCTTAAAAGTAAGCATTTATATATACTTTCCAGCATTCAGAAAGTTTCGGACGGATGTTTGTCTTTTCTTTGAGAAGGTAAGCTAACTGAAATCTTAATAAGTTTCATCTGAATATTTCAAGAAAAAAAGGCTTGACGTGTTAAGTATGTTAACAAAAATTTAATTAATAATGAATATATGAAATGTTTCCTCGATTTAAAAGTTCACAGTTTTGATTTAAATATTCTATTGTGACTTAACTTTGAATGACCTAATCCACTCTTAGGATTCGGTTCAATACTTTTATATGAAAAAATATCTCTTTTATTTTAATCCTATTAAATGTTATTCATTGAAAATAATTGTTTTAAAGCACATTTCTGCTTAAATTCCTTTATTTTATAATTTTTTATAGTAAAAAGAATTTTAATTTTAATGTTAAACTTTTTTAGATTATATGGACACCTTTTTAGTGTGCCATTGCCATCCAACTATAAAATGGATAATAACGTTTTTCATAAATATTGTCACATTATATTCTCTTAAGACCCGGCTCGCATGATCGAGCTGGTTTATGTGAGGTACGAGTTAGACATTATCCCTTTAAGACCCGAAATATTTTTATCTTTAAATATTACATTATTTTGGTTATTAATACTATAATGACAATGGAAAAAATAAAATAAAAAAAAGTTTTGGAACATGGAGTGTTTCAGCACTAGTTTGTGGGTTGGGACTTAAAGGGATAAAAGGCTTTGAATCCTTAGTTAAAAGGAGTCTCAGGGGTGAAAATATAAACAATTTTCAAACAGGTATAATTATTTTAAATTTAAATTAAATAATTCGAATCTCTTACACATTATTTACGAAGGATTATGGCTTCAAAAAATTACAAAATGTTTGAAATATAGTCATAATTTTAAAAATTATAAGCATATGAAAATAAATAATTTTGTAAAAAATATTAAGTAATTTTTGCGTTACGCACGCTATTTTCTAAAATAATAGCCTCTGATGTATAAAACTTTATAGAATTATCATATTCTTTAAGCCTTGCATTATTTAAGAATAATATATCTTTTACATTTCAAAATATTTGAAAAATATTGAAATTTTTTTAAAAAAAATTTGAAAATGTAATTTTTTTAATTTTTTAAAAAATATAATTTATTATTCTACTTATATAAAAATACTACAGTGTAATAAAGATACATTTAACTTTATAAATCAACTTATGGCTAACAACGAAAGCTACTATTTTAGAAAATAGCATGCGCAACGTATAAGTTAATTAATATTTCACATAGAAATGTTTCTTAATTTCATATGCTTATAATTTTTTAAGTTATGATTATATTTTAAACATTTTATACTTTTTCTGAAGCACCAATCCTTAATAAATAATGGGTAAAAGATTCGAGTTATTTAATTTTAATTTCAAAGAGTTATATTTATGTATATATTTGAATATTGTTTATATTTTCAGCCCTCTAGCGAGAGTAAGTTAACACCCCTAAGACTCCTTTTCTTGAATGTATAATCTTCCTCGGAATAATGTTTCCTTTTTTTTTTTTATTCTTTCCAAGAATTTCAAAAGCATAAGAATATTTTTAACTTTTTTCATACTTGAACAATGTATATATAATGGATGTTTTTCACCAAGCTTAGATTTCATAAAATGAAAGGCCATGGTAATCAAGTGGTCATGGTCCCAGATTTGTAGCCGGTATGTCACGAGTTCAAGACCAGGGTCATTGAAGACCCGCCGTGTAGAGAGGCTGATGCTCGCTAAATCTATCGAAGTTCAAAGTCCTCCCTTTAACGTGGTATGGAAGCTCGGAGAAAGGTTTGTCGGCTCAGGTGTCGTCCTCATCACTTGACCATGGTTAAAAATTACTAGGTCAGTCCCTACTAGCCCGCGTGTTGCTTTACAGTGCGACGTTAATAAACACTCACTATATATATATATGTGTGTGTGTGTGTGTGTTTATAAATAAAAACCTTATTTATAAAAAAACACGCTGTCATTTTTAAAGTATCCGACTACATTCGGAACCGTGATTTTGCAAAAGCGTTTAAAGGGATAATATTTATGATATTTAGTGTCACTTAGATTAGAAAATGTATATAAAATTGTTTTAAGAACAGTATTACAATAAAAAATAATTTAAGTACAATATTTTGACAAAAAATGAACATAGAATGACCCATTTTCAAGATATTCTCCTTTTGTGAAAAATGCATCTATTATAATAATATTTTGCCTGTATATAGCTCACACCTCTGTACAGAGGCTCAAATAGAATTTTTGAAATACATAACTTAGAAGTGTGTTTATCCATGTTTTACGACAATAGAGGGAAGAAATTTTAAGAAAAAAACGCCGATAATTATTTCAATGGGTTGTAACTCTGAAAATAATGTGAATTTTTCAAAAAACATAGTTGTGCCTCTGTACAGAGGTCTGAGCTATATACAGGCAAAGTATTATTACAATGGAAGCATTTTTCACAAAAGGAGAACATTTTGAAAAAAGGTTATTCTAAGTTAATTTTTTGCCGAAATATTGTATTAAAATAATTCTTTTTGTCAAAATGTCCTTAAAACAATTTTGTACATGTATTCTAATCTAAGTGACACTAAATATCATGAAAATTATCCATTGATGCGCTTTTTTAAAATCACGGTTCCGAACGTAGTCAGATACCTTAACTGTTGAATCCAGCATATATATTAATGAAAATTCAATCATGCCGTTTAGGAACAGAAATAAAAGAATAACATTATCTAAAGTGTGTATATTCTTCCAATAATGTTATTCTTTTATTAATTATGTTTAAACGGCATTCTTACATTTTCTTTAATACATATATTGGACAACAAGTAAAAATGACAGTTCATATTTATATATAATATAATGTCACTGTTATTTTTTATTCTCTTTTTTTAAAAAAAGACATTAATTTCTAAAGAAAATTCTATTTGATATATTTTCTTAAACTGACACATGTTCCAGAGTACAGGCATATGTTCCTAAGTCCATCGAGTGTGATTGATATTATCTCATTAAATATAAAAAATTGACTGCCTTCACTGTTATCGATTTGATCAATAACAAAATGACTATCGCGTGTATAGCTTGTTTTATTTCTTTCACTTCCAAGTTCACGTCATTAAAATCGATTGGTCTGAAAATGACTAAGAAAATATTTCTTAAGGTATCTGGTAAGAAAGAGTTATATAACTCTTTTGATCTTAAATTTATGTTGTTTCTTATTTCCATTATTTATGAGGTAAGAAAGTTCGAAAACTCTTTAAGTATGTTGTTGAACATCATAAAAATGTTTCCAATAAATTTCAGTACAGTGTTTGATGAATATCTACAAAGAATATAATTTACGTAAGAGTTATCTGTTATAGTTTCTTTACCTTGATAATTTTTAAGAATAAAAGTTGTTCTCTTATTAATATTACAAGCCAGATCAAACAAGAGAAATACCAGTTTAATTTAATTCTTTTAAATAGCTTACTGGGATGCACTTTCAATATTGCTGTTTAATTACAGAATCGGAATTTATGTGATTAGCAGTTCTTCAAAATATTTATTTCTGTGGACTATTTTTAGTATAATATTAACATTCTATTCTTCAGTAAGATATGATTCTCTTTAGAAGAAAATTAACCAAGGAATTGAAAATTACTAAATATAAATTGATATGCATTTAAATTCACTTGACCTCGTCACATGACCGAGGTTCGAAATTAAGAGGTCCGTTGCCAATAGCCCAAAGTGTATCTTTATAATGCAACGTTAATATAACTCACTCTCGCTTGATGATACTTACTGAAACACTGCACAGGTCTATATAATATAAAGAACAGGGTAAAAAATTTTTTAAAATCTGATTAAGGTATCCGACTACTTGCGACAACTTTTTTTTAAAAAAATAGATACATGGAGATTTTTTTTTGTTGTGGTTTTTAGATTTATTTAGTACATTTTAAGAAGAAAAAGGCTAAAATTAAGAAGAGAAAAATAAATTATTACTAATAAAATGGGAAAAAATGGGCAAAAATTGACAAAAAAATTACATAAACGGGGCCCACTCTGTAAAAATAGTAAATGAACAAATTCTCATTTTTTTTAATTTTGATGTATTACTTTTCTATTCCTTTTTGAAATGACCTTCAGGATAAGAGATATTTTAATTTTTACAAAAACTAGAGCACTTTATCTACGTTATTAAATGAAATTGTTTAAAAAAAACCAGTGATTATATTCACATAAAGAACTCTAAATTTTGTAATAAAACAGTGATTGATAAATCTGAAGGTGTCAAAACACTGCTTCTGTTATACAAAACATAAACAAAAAATTTCAGCGAATTATTTTCAAAACTTTTTGAGTAATCGCTGTCCCCGTTTGAACATTTCGAAAAATCACATTTCGAGTAAAATGCTTTGACATCTCATGTAAAGCATTTGCATCTGCTTTACTAAAACACTTGTAGTTTTTGTTCTAGAGAATGGAAAATAAAACACTTGGTATTTTTTATAAAGCTAATAAGATGGCATATAAAATAAAATCCTAAAAATATTGTCAATTTTTTTTAAAAAAAATCATGATTTGAGGGTAGTCGGATACCTTAAATTCCTGAGTATTGCAACGAACGAAATAAATCTTTGATTCTCTATCAATATCTTATCACCTAAGATACATTATGTTCTGTCGCAACGCAAAAGGAAGATACTGCGCCTCACAAAATTCTACGTCATTAGCTGTCATCTTCTTTGAGATGAAAATCAAGTTAGAGCCGCCAAAAACTTCAATAATTAATGGACTTATTCGTAATGAAAAGACAAATCCTTAACAAGAAATAAAATTTAAGACGGGAAATAAAACTCAAAGATATTTTTGACGCTAATGATCCTTACCAATATAATGTGATAAAATACTATGAATGGCAGGTTATCGTATCAAAAGCTGTCGATCAAAAAAGGCAAATATCTAAGGAGTCGAATAAAGTTAAAATGGATCAAGTATAACATGTATACTTTCAATTTCAATGGTAGTGCTATGTGAGTAAGGCAACATTCTTCATGTGCAGCTTGTTTTCAAAAACGAAAATTATCTGTTCCAAGAAAATAAGTAGTTTTGCCTCCTACAAACAGACTTGAAAGCAACACAATTTTTTCTAACGACATGATATTATGCATAAGATGGAGAAAAGTGTTTTTAAAATATGATCTTAAATGTAAATTTTTATTTGCTTATGACATTATCTTAATTATTATGGTGAATCTCTTGTCCTATTAAAACTGCTTGGCCATAAAAAATATCCTTAAAATGAAATAAAATTTTAAAAAGTTATTTTATTTTTATTGATAAAAACTTAAAAAAAAATAATACGTTCATATATCTCTAAGGAAACTGCTACACCATCGAGTTGAATGAAATTTGTTGCTACTATATTAATCTGGATGGGACATACACATAGTTAGAAATTTAAAGTGAATACACTTGTCTGGACATTATATATCTAAAATTATACTATTGTTTAAAAACATGGTTCTTGAGAAAGCAGACGAGTGTTGCATTTTCAGTAGAGGACTGAAAACTCTCATGTAGAATTTATTATGACTTTTCGACATCTTAGCACAGCATATAATTAAATTACAGAGATCCAAAAAAGGTACATCATCTATTTGTTAGTTGGATTAATAAATTTATAATTTATTAATATCGAGAGCAATATACGTAAGAAACGTAACGTCTTAAGGCATGGTCCAACTGGGCCCGGACCAAGGGCCTCGCCACAAAGGGGGCCTCATCTCACTCTCGACTCAGTCTTAATAAGATCATGATTGTAATAATTTAAATGGTCAGATGATATTTTCCGTTGTATTCTCCGAAAAACTGGAAATTTTGAACGATATGTCAACTGACTACATGTATAGACCTACCACCATACACCATCATTATCATTCAGTCGAAAGGCGGCAGTTGGTCGAGACGGTCTATGCGATTGTAAGTCATACACATTTATTTGCTTCGGGTTATTGTTTGTACGAATATCTGACAACGTATTCTATGTACTATCTAATTATGTGGGTCATAGGTGGGTCCTACTTTTGCGTAAAGACCTAGGGCCTCAAGAAGTTTTAAGACGTTCCTGAACGTAAGAGCTGTTGAAGACAAACCTCGTAATTTTGAAGCACGGCCATGTAACGAACACAACACATTCTCAAACTTCCCCAGTATGTCAGTTGAAGAGTTTCAGCCTCGACAAAGCTGACTGCACCAGCCCCTCTACACGTCGGGTCTTAACACTAGAACGTCCATTATTTCGATTACTCTTAAACGTTCATCGGTGTCATTTCGGCACCGCGATATAAAATATATAAAGTAATTGTTTTAACTAAGTATTTGCAGAACCACTGTTCAGTAGGGTTTAATTTTAAGACATTTTAATATTATTTCATGTAATTATCATATATTATGACAATTTAGATGATATAAAAAGCAGACGTTGACATTGTGTTTCATGAAGCTTGTTGGATCACTGCTTTGTCGCAAAACATTTTGAGTCACAAATCTGCCAGGAACATTACTATTATGCGGTATTCAATCTGTACCATCCCTAGCGACATATATATCAGGATTTAAGGTATCCGACTACGTTCGGAACCGTGATTTTAAAAAAGCGCATCAATGGATAATTTTCATGATATTTAGTGTCACTTAGATTAGAAAAAATGTATAAAATTGTTTTAAGGACATTTTGACAAAACAAATTATTTAAATACAATATTTCGGCAAAAAAAATTAACTTAGAATAACCTTTTTTCCTAATGTTCTCCTTTTGTGAAAAATGCTTCCATTGTAATAATATTTTGCCTGTATATAGCTCAGACCTCTGTACAGAGGCACAACTATGTTTTTTGAAAATTTCACATTATTTTCAGAGTTACAACCCATTGAAATAATTATCGGCGTTTTTTTCTTAAAATTTCTCCCCTCTGTTGTCGTAAAACATGGACAAACACACTTCTAAGTTATATATTTCAAAAATTCTATTTGAGCCTCTGTACAGAGGTGTGAGCTATATACAGGCAAAATATTATTATAATAGAAGCATTTTTCACAAAAGGAGAATATTTTGAAAATGGGTGTTCTATGTTCATTTTTTGTCAAAATATTGTACTTAAATAATTTTTTATTGTAATACTGCTCCTAAAACAATTTTATATATATTTTCTATTCTAAGTGACACTAAATATTATAAATATTATCCATTTACACCCTTTTGCAAAATCACGGTTCCGAACGTAGTTGGATACCTTAATAGAATATATTTACATCTGCACTCTCTTCAGATTCTTCGCAGTCACTTTCACTTAATCTTATATCTTCATCGGAATCTAAATTAGAGCCGATTCATTCTCTGAAAAATTCTCATTTAATCAGGGCTTAAACCTTTTCTAAGAGCCATCGTTTCAGGGTGTCTGCTCTGCACTAAGTTCGAAAATTCAATGAAATTTTTTTTATGAGCAGATAAGCATATAATATGTAATGAAATACTTAGGCACAATAATTTTAGTATAATTGATTCATTTCCACTGTGAACTCAATAACACTGTATTCAAGGTAAAAAAAAAAATGTGTTGTAGGACTTTGAGAAGTTTGTTTTACTAATAGTACCAACTTAGTGAACTATATTTCTTTGAACGACAGCTTTTGATAATGATAAATTGTCTTGGTGTCGAAATGACACCAGCGGACGTTCTAGGCATATTTAGTTGTAAAATCACTCCTAATTAACCAAGAACCACAAAACATTTTCTGTGTAATCACTAGGGTATATGATTGTGAAAGTCACGAAAATTTTTTTTTAATTCCCTGCAAAAATGCAGAAATGAGAACAAAGTAAGCAGGATCCGGTGTCCAATTGGCACCGACGGACATTCTAGAGTTAAGTGGACTATGACTCGACAGAAAAAACTTTAGGTATGAGTTCAAGACTATGACTACTAGGGTACTGTGGCCCACTTGACGGCGTAAGTATTGCCATTTATTCCTCTTTTAAGCAATAGAATTACGATAGAGACCCGGTCTGAAAGCAACAGACTAAAAGATGCCGCATAAAACGAAAATACCTCAGTGGATCACAAGATTTGACGAAACAATAAAGCGAACGGTGGCTCACAGGATTCAAATTTATTCGAGCGGAATTTTCCAAGTCGGATAATTCTGTGTCACTACATGCAAAAATTCTTTTCCGATCCAATCCGGATTTGCGCTGTGTATGTGAGTTCAGCTTTGTCTACTGTTGTGTTTTATTCAACATGTTTCCATAAAAAGAAGTAAACTTTTTGTTTTTCATATTTATAGGGTACTTTTAAATAACTTAAAACAGGGCTGGTAAACTTTTCCAGGGCACGGGCTAATTTTAATTTTTCAAGGTGTTGCGGTCCTCCCAAGGGTGTAGGTGTGGTGAGCTAAGAAAAAGGTATACGATATTTAATAATACTGAATAATAAATAAATTTGTACTTACCTACATAACTACAAAACAAAAAATTTACACCTTTAAGACCACATTTAAAGCAAAACAAAAGATATAAATATAATAATAATAGCCACAAATATAATAGTATGAAAAATAATGCATTTATCAAACAATTCAAAATACTTTAAAAATAAAACATGTTCATTTAAAGGTAGTTCTTGTTGTTATAGTTAATAGACTTAGTCTTTATACTGTCAGCCAGTCTTAAATATTTCGGTATATAATTATTAATTGCTAATCTTTAGGCAGAGACCCTAAAATAACTTGGTGGTCCGCCGGTCGATCGCGATCGACTTAACGCCTACCCCGTACTTAGAATATGATGCGTACGGGGTAGGTATCTTAATCTCCATTCTTAATCACCCTATGCGTATTTATACGTCTTATTGCAACATGTCTCACCAATTCTCAGGTTCGTTGAATATTTTGCACGCGTTGAAGCAATTATAAGATTATCAGTTGAGATATGTCAAAATAATTTAAAACACTTTTTTTTGCATTTCTTTTAAAAAATTTAATTTTGTATCACTTTAGTATTAAATATACTTTTACTGAATGCTGCATTCATTTCATATTAATCGTAAGTGCTTTACACTAACATGCTTCTTGTATTCTTTTTTAAAGAGTTCAAGCAATGTCAAATATGCATGTTTTCTTTGTCTAACTCTGTCATCTATTTAAAAGGATTTTCTAGTTTTTCAGAGATCTCTGTGAATTATTCACTCACGAATATTTCTGAAATTTTGAACTTAAGTGCTCTAATTGAGATTAAATTAGTTTGCAGTATATAACTCTTTCTCTCTGCTTTTATATAAATAATCAAACTATTAAACCTACACACACACGTGCGCAAACCTAATCTTTTCCATTAAATATTCTAAAATTTTCTTATTTTTTTTTCTTCTTTAATTTGAGAATTTTTTATTTCAAAATAGGAATTAAGTTTGATGATTATTTTTATAATTACAGATGTTAAAATCTTTTTATTAATTTAAAGCTTCCATAAGTAAAAAAATTATTAACTAAAATAAAGGTAATGAAAAAATTAAATTTATATTCAAAAGCCATTTTTAAAGATTAGGCATATTAATTAAACCCATAACGCTTTCTAATTGCAAAAAAGTACTATTACAAAAAAAATTAGAAGGGCTATTGTTTTACCTGGGACATTATACTATGCAATTAATCGTGCTTCATGACCATATTCACAGCTTAATTCTAAAAAAAAAGAAAATACTCTGACTTTAGTTTTTTTTTTATGTCTTCAACTTAATTTTTTTGTTTATCTCTCTTTCTTGCTCTTCAGCAAATATTCTCTGTAAGACTAGAAAAACTTCTTTTAAATTAGTTTCGCAGAAATGAGCTTAGGGAAGCCTTATTAATGAAGATTAATAAAGAAAATACCATCTTGATTGTAGTTTAGTGATATACGACGCGTTTAAAAAAGTTGTCTGCTCACTCTTTCTCTATTATGAAGTTTTTATTTTTCTGTATTATTTTAGAAATATATAGCTTTTCAAATTAATAAATTTCTTCGATCGGAAGAAATAATTAATTGAGCTATGAAGTCAGAAGAGAATCATTATCATATAGAAATAAATGACAGTAATATTTCTGATAAATGTGCATATTTTTTGTATATCCACTTATTGTGTTTTCTGTTGCATTTCATGTTAGTCTGCATGAATTTTATCTGAGTAATTGGACTGATCGGCAAATAAATTTTTGCATACAAAAATGATAAAATGAACTTATATTTAGACATTGTTACTGAATTTCAACTTAATTGTAGATATTCATGGTTTTTCAAAAGTAAAAAAAAAAGTATTAATTTATTTACAACTATATGCACATTATTTTTAATTATTTTTAATTGATTTTAATTTTGTTCATAAATCCAAAATTAAAGAAAAGGCATCAAGTACATATAGAAAGGAAAATTAATGTCAACAATAATGCAAAGGATATTTAATATAACTGATATAAACATTAATATAAAAAATAAAAATCTAAAAGCAGCACATTTTTAAAGAATGGTTAACTTTACAATAGAAAAATTTCTTGTAAATTGGAAGATTTTTTAGTACGAATCAAAACCAAAAAATATGAGACTTTTTGTTATTTTCATTACAATTTTTAATATTTATTTTTAATTATTTTTAATGAAAGTTTAAACTTTATTTAACTTATTTATTTATATTTAACAGCCCATCAGTTTGTGAATGTGTCTAATATATGCGTTTAATTCTTCAACTGTTTTTTCTGCAAGAACAACTAAAATAGAACTTTTTAAATTTGTAAATTTCTTGCGAATACTTCAAAAATCAAATCATATAACTTGGAATGGTTTCTCGTACAACACCACGGGGCAAAATAACTGTAACTTAATATACTAACACACCAAAATTAGGTAAATAAGAAAACAATTTTGAGAATTTTCTTAGAAAATTAGCATATAATAAAACTATGTTCTTTTGACTTGTAACTGTACAATAAACGTTAATTTAAATCAATTTTTATTTTATATATTGTATTTAATGTTCAGTTTCGATTTTAGTTTACTATACATAATTATCGTTGCATTCTGGACTCCAGTTAATATAAAAAATATTGTATTACAGAATAAAAAATAGTGATAAATTTAAAGCATGTTATTAAGCTGAGAAATTTTAAATACAATTTAATTGATAAGGATTAATATTTTTATAAATTACTTAAGTACAAACAGAATTTGTAAAAAGTTAGAGAATTACTCTTTGTGATTGATGATTTATTATTCACATTACACTTCAAAGTAACACGAGGACTTCTAATTTCGGATCTGTGTGACGTGCTTTTACACAAGACAATTGCTATGTGAACTAAATAATTAATTTGTTTAAGTTAGAACCTTAGAAATTCTAAGCTTCAGAAGTCAAATTAAAGTAAGCCGTAGTTTGAGGAAAAAAAAAAACTCTATATTGAGACGAAAACGTAAGTTGCAACTAAATTATTCACGAAACTAGAAGTCATTTAAAGTTTAAACTCCACGTTATATAGCTTCAGTAGCTGTTCGTCAAATTTTCACTATAAGAATAAATGCTACAATTCACAATATTAGTTCCTTCTTAATTTTCATAATTCTATAACCTGACGCGTATAAGAAAGCCAATATATACAAAACGAGAAAATGAAATTCTCTTCCGTTCTTTAGATATTTGCATAAACAACTTCGGGAACAGAATGTAAGCTCGATGATATATGTACAATCCATAGAAAGGGATTAAAACAATATTAAATAATGCTACTAAAATAAGAAACCTTGAGAATAGATCATTCAATGCTGAGATAAATTACTCTCATCATGTGGTAAAACAGATTTTTAAGTGCCATTTCTGATTCCTAAAATTCTAAGAAAATGTAAAATAAAAGCATATTTCAATTTTATAAATCCTGATGATCTTGAAATTTATTACTTTATTTCTGTTTTTTGAAGTTATTTATTTTAAATTTCTTAACGAAGCCAATTTACTAATAAAATAGTTCGATCAAGAAAGATATCAATACTATTATTTTTTTATTTTTCTACATCAATGGCAGCATTCATTGATAAATGTAAGGGCATAAAGAAAGATTTGATAAACGGATATCCTTCTCAAAGTGAAGCTATTAAATATTTAAATTTAAATGGGCTAAACATTGTATTCTCGTTGGTAATTTATTTTGAGAAAAGTACAACTGAGATTCCCGAGTTAACCTGTCAACTAACGATATTTATATATATTTAAAATAATTCTTCCAAAATTTATTTCTTGGGTCTTCTTTCTAAAAGGTTTTTCAAACGACGACATCATACGTGGAAAAAAAATCGATCATTTGTAGAACATAATAAATGAATTTGAGATACGTATTATTCTACTTCTATTCAAGAATCAGTATTTGTTGATTTCAAAGAGAGAGAGAAAAGATGAAAAATGAGAAGAACGAAACATATATATAGCTTTTAAGTTATATCAATCACTAGCATAAAGAAAGAAACTGTCAAAAATACAGCTGAACTCTTTTCATATTCTCAAGAATAAAGATTTACTTAAGATAGGATGAAAAGCATTTATACACGCAATACTTAAAAACATCAAAAAAATGTTATTTGTAAAAAAGCATTAAAAAAAATCTATTTTTGAAAATTTAGGGGTGATCTACAAATGACTTGTGGAAAAATGCTGTGTTTATATATATATATATATATCCATATACTTTTTACTGAAAAAGCTACAACGTTACACATTTTACTTATTTACTATTTAATACATCTTAGTTTCCCCAAACTTTGTTATCTCGATTTTATTTTTCAATATTTATGTAATTTGTAGTCAACTGATTCAAATATTACTAAACCAAAAGGAAAATATTCAGACAATATGTGTTCAGTATTTTAAATAACATACTTTAAAAACTTTCACAAGCTACTTTTTGAATCTATTATGAACTACCTTATTACTGTTATGAATATAAGTTATTACATACAAAACAGAAAACGCCTATTTTGAAAATGACAGGTATAAAATATTAAGCGTGTTTAAGTTATTATAATATTTTATTATTTTTGAGCGTTTAAAAAGTTTAAATTCGATATTTTTTAGGAATTTATGAGACATCATGAGTTATTCATAAAAGTAAATATGAATGATTAACATATTCTATAAATCAAATAAACTTATTTAATAAAATAAAAAAAGAATAAGAAATGTGATTGTTGCAAATATACATATAACTAAAACTTTATAAGCTATGAAGAGAACTTGAAATTTTGTTTTAAGTTTAACATTTTAAGAAGCAGAAAAAATAATGTATGCAAACAAAAAATATAACTATTAAGCCAAAATAAGATTTCACGCTTATTATAATCGTTGAATTACAAATATGCTAAAATATAACTATAAAAAGCTTGTGAGGTTTTGGGGGAGGGGTGTTTATATACATATAAAAAGGCTGAATATTAAATAGTACTTAATTTATAAACAGAAATATTTGATTTCACAGCAAAAAAAAAAAATTTCTATTATTTTACCTATTGTTGTCTAAAGTTGCTTACGTGATGCTTAAGTTAAACAATTATCTTTGAATTTCCTAATAAAATAAAATCATAAAGTTCATTAAAAAGATCATAGTAGTATTCTTTTAATTTGTTGTTGTTGTTGCTCATGCCACCTGCCTGACATAGTCAGATCGAGGCCCACGAAATTCATCGTGGCAATGGGCTAAATGTACGCCTGTTGTTGGCTCTAAGCCTTGAGCACCATACAGGTGACAGCACGATTTAGCTCGGAGAAATTCCCGAAGGAACGATAGATGGCGACACCACCTATCTCCACCTCCACAATTTAGGCATGGAACTGAATTGGAGGAAAATTTTCTCCACTTCCCTGCACTCGTGATTCAGCCCACAAGACTTTCGGACCCACTGATTTAACGAGCACGTGCTACGCGTGTACTCGGAGGGTATTTGGCGGTACGGGCATCGAACCCAGGCCTTCGGGTCCGGTGCTCTAACCACTTCTTTTAATTTAAAAGTATGTTGTGAGTACGGGTAGCGGAGTTTTCTAAAAAGTGTTCTTTAACTAATTT
>BMAV01005284.1:476341-496190 GCA_019973955.1 Trichonephila inaurata madagascariensis
TGAGTACGGGTAGCGGAGTTTTCTAAAAAGTGTTCTTTAACTAATTTATCTCAAATTTATTACTTTATAAAAACTCGGCAACACAACCAAAAGCAGTTTACTCACTTGAGGCTTAATTTATTTTTGTTTTAGTTTTTCTTTTCCTGCGCAATAAATTCGAGTTCCAGCACGGCCCATAAACGAACAGTCAGGCGTTTAAAAGTTTTATCTCTTTTCCTCTCTCACTCTCACTCCCTTTTATTTTTTTTCTTTTATTTTTCTGGATTGCAACTCTTGAGATTTTTTTTGGATTCACCCTAATCCATCGACCCATGTGTTACGTCATACTGATGGGAGTGCAAGCAATTCTAGAAGTAAGACAGCTAAATGCCGGGGCAATCCCCACAGGTATCGACCGACGCATTGACTCATATGGCGTGCACTTTTTCTTGTCAACTTGTGATGGATTCACAAATTCGTGAAAGTCAACGGGGGGAGTTGGTAATCGGAGGTAGCGTGAAAAATGAATTTTTGAAATAAATACTAGTAAAAAAAAGGTATTTGAAGAGTTTATTTTCACAATGTCACGAGAGTATTTACGGCTCTATGGCAAAAGGCTGTAGTTTATAAACCAAACTTTTTAGTAAACTTTATAGAAAGTAAGATACAGGAGCTGAACAAGAAGAATTTGAAGTAAAATTTTATTATTGATATGTTTTTTTATTATTCCTTTTTCATTTTTTAAATTATGTATTCAGTTAAAAAGGAAAAACAGTTTGATAAGCTTAATTTTTTTTCTACTTTTAAGTCACAATAATTGGTAATGCAGAGAAAGTTGCTTATTTTTTTGATTTTGTGGTATTTCTCTGTTCTTTAAAATCAAAATGTTTTTCACAGCATCTCGAAACGATATGTATATTTTGTTTACAAATTACCAAATTACTGTTGAAAAGATTGCTTCCAAAAATAGGTACGCATTTCGGCTATAATTTCAATTTTGCTATTTTTTTCAATCATTCTCAAAAAAAATTTACAAAGACTTTAGTAATGCACAAAAAGACGAAAAACTGTTTACTTTCCTTTCATGTCTGATGATCACATTAGTTAAGATGTATTTTAAATAATAAGGAGTTTGTTTCCAAAATGGAAATTTTTTATTTCAAAACCAGAATATATTTAATTTGAAAAAAAAATTCACGTTAGTTATAAACCGAAAAAATAACAGTATTCACTATTTTTTTGAATATATTTTATTTATATAAATTTTATAGCTTATTACAAAACTTATATATGACTTACAAATTTTCAGAAAAATACTCTTAAGTAAACAATAAGTATTTAATAGATTTTCATCATTGAGAATTTGAAATCATCTCTTAAAATAGTATGTTACACAATAATTTCAGCTCATTAACTGAAATAACACTAGATAGTTAAAGAAAAGTATACCCAATATATGTGTGTGTGTTTATTATTATCCTATACTTAAATAGATAAATTTAAAGCATTTTAAAAAACTAAATTATTTGAAATGAATCCATGCAATATAAGTTATTAAACAACACAAATACTGTTTTATACATGAGCAAGTCTTAAGATTTATTATCATATTTCTCATCATTAGATCCCATTTTTTTCCACATCACGAGATGAAAAAAAGTCTGGAAACTGCTAAGTAATCAGTTTGAAGGTGAACGCGTGGGACAGTCACTTAAGCTCTCACTCAAACTACAGATTTCCCAATGGACACCGTTTCCTGATGGATCGCAGAAGATGATTCAATAGATTTTGCAGTTTCAGAGAGTACTACCCGATGCTATGTGTCATCAGGAAAGCACCGAACCGAATAATGATTTTTTTCCAATAAACTGCTGGATATTTACATTATTTAGTTCCCTTTTCCAGTATAAAATGGGGATGAAATTGTTAAGATTATAAAAACGAGTATATCTGTATTACACATTAAGAGTAAATACTATTCTCCTAATAAGATAAATAATAGTGTTCCGTATCTGAAGCCTAATACATTAGTATTAGATTCTATACTAAACGCTGCAAATATTCTCACTTCTTTTAGTCATTTATCCTTTCATTCATTTTAATGAAACTTATATTTAAAATGTGAATCGTTTTTTTTGTAATATAAAAGTTGCGCGAGTTCATAGATCTCTTGTAGTTGTACCATCTTTTTTTTAGAAATAACCGCCACTTCATGGAGCTGTTATTGCGTTTTGGAGCTGCATCCGTATCCCGAAGCCATTATTGTTATAATAAAAATGAGAATCATTTTTAAAATTAAATATGTATTGTGTAAGTAAAAATTGTAGACAAGTGGAAAATATTTATATTATTGAATGAAAATGTCAAAAAAAAATTAACTTATAGAGAGATAATTTCTAGAGAAAAAAAATAAATTGAATATATTTTTGGATTTTGTGACTGGAAATTCATTTATTTTTTAAAAAATCATAAGAATGCAAACTGCTAAGTCAAATGTTTTAAAATTTTGTATAAATGTTATTTTAAAACCTGGATCGAAAGACGAGTAATGTTTAAAGTTATGAAATTAAGTGCATTTTTCCAACAAAATATATTTATTTTCATTTCTTCTACGAAGAAAAAAGCTTTACTATATAGAATCATCGTTTGTTTTCTCCATTATTAATATAATTTAATTTTCAAAACAGAAAGTTCAGAAAATTATTTGCTTATTTTTGTTAAGACCCTGGATTAAATTCACTTATCCTGTTCTATGTCCTTAAGGTATAAAATTTTATAACTATATAGGGTTTTTTTAAACACAAAATGCAAATGCTACAGGCTAATTATAACGAACTGTTTGAAAAATTGTCTCTAATACACAGAAAATACCTTAAAATGTATTAATTTGTGTGTGTGTGTTGGATATTATTTTAGATTCCTCTGAGGATATATTATACATATGTATGCAACAATGTATTGTTAAATTTAAATGCTGCAGCTCTTCGAAATGACAAATATAAATTAGCATAACTAAATGAAATTAGACATTATTTATGCTCTACAAAGAAAAACTGACAAATTTTTAAGCAAATTGGAATAAGCACTTAATGATTTATCTCCGTAATGTGTTAAGTATAAATATATATATATCAGTTTGCCTGTTTCAATATAGTTTGTTTTTCTTTGATTTTAAAAGTTTTTAAAAATCGATTTTAAAATTTTCCCAAGATATCGAAAAACAAACTTGATACAAAAATTTATCATCGTTACAAGTTATAGCAGAATTTAATCAAATAAATATACATTTCAAAATGTGTAGTACAAGGAATTAAAGTTTTTAAAATAAACTTAATATGTTTTCCTTCGTATATTTTGTTTTTATTGTACTTTGAATGTTTTTTTTTTTCTATGATACTTGTGCAAAATTTTAAGGGTACTGTAATTTAATTGTTCATTTACTAACGAAAAAGCAATTATAAGCTATGAAAGAATTTTTAACAATAAGCAATTGCGGTTTAAATGTTTAATATTCAAAAAAGTTTTGAAAAAGTTTTTACTTTAGGATATAGTATTTTGCATAAAACTGTTTTACTTATGACAATGAGCAAAAATTACCTTTGCTTCCAGATTATATGATCTGAATTAGTTTAACTTTATACAACAGTAACCCAACTTTTTTTTCTTTGCCAATATTTACTTGTCACTTAAGCAGATAAAAAAAATGCTTGTGTGTTTTATATGCTAACTCCCTAAACTTTCTTGTAAATATGAATAACATGAATGTTCGAACCATTGATAACGTTTTATAATTTGTTACTTCTTTTAATTTTTCTAGAGAAACATCGAAATGTGCTTTTTTTTAATAAAAAAAGATTTGTAAAGAATTCAGAATTAAATTACGTATTTTTTTTTAGTTTTGATATTCTTTTTTAAATCTGCAAATTCCAGTATTTTAATTATATTTAGTAACTAGTTAAGCTATGCGCGCGCGTTATCTTTCATATTCTAATGACAACAATTACATAGCTTTGAAAAATTAAAATGATAAATTCATTGAAATCATTAAAAGTGCTAAATATATAATATTTAAATAAACTGCAGTTTCATTTATAAAAGGTAACATTTACACATTTTGATCAGATTGACAGTAAAACACTCTTTCTTCATCTAAAATAATGTTATCGTTGAAAAATATGTATGTATGAATAAATAATGTCTTTGTTGTCTTTTGATTTGAAAATAAATTCAAAAGTAATGCGATAATTAATCTTTTTAAGAATAATGAAAAACAAGATATATTCAAAAGGAAGCAGTATTATGTAACATAACAAAGCAATATTTATATATATATCAGGGAATATATACTTACTTTAATAGACTTTTCAAACAAATTACAAATGTAGTGGGGTAATTTCAAATATAATAGGGTAATAAAAATATATTTCAAAAGTAATACTTTAGGTATTGAAACCTATTACCAGACTGGAAGTAATATTAGCGAACCTATTACTTAAAAATAATGGTTTGTCACATCTCTACTAAGTAAATATTTCACCCCTATAGGCATTCCATTCACAATATTGATTAAAACTTTGCGTGCTTGGGGAAGGGGAAGGGAGAATTTCTAATGCATTCAGAAGCTTTGAAAATTACAAATGTCAGACATTATGATGCTTCTTGCAATTAGGAAAAACAGAAAGCAATTTCGAAAGCTTTTATTACAAGCTCTGCAATGAAAAATGATATATTGCTTGTCATTTTAATGTCCGCGAGACATTCAGCCCATTTCATACAGGAAATCTGATATAGCTTTACTCTTGCCACCTAAGTGGTTTGCAGGATTACTACTCAGCTGAGCTTAAGTAGATAGGGATCTTTGTATGATCTCACTCCCCCAGTCTTGGCTACAGACAAGGACTATTGAATGTGATATTGGCAAATCTATTCTTTATTTTCTTTTGTAGGCTAGAAATGTTTGACTTGTGATGTTTCAAAATTTCATTCGAATTTTATTTCTAAAATTTTAATGTTCTTTTATCGTTGGTACAATTTTTGCATGAAATAGAGTCTTGTGCACGTGTTTATGTGTGTGTTATTATCAATAAAATTAATACATTGTTGCTAACACCGGAGCTCGTGGATGTTATGCTATCAGCCTCAAACGGCAAAACAGTTCGTTGGGAGTGATGAAAATTTATTGTAGAAAAACAATCCTTAAAATACAGGGTTCAGCACTAAAATACGCTTAATAAATCCCAGTAGGTTTTCGTACCTTCTACAGTGCTCAGGCACAACTATCAGTGTCTAACAATACAAGTACGTTATGTTAAAGATTATCCGCAAGCAACCTCTCGTCCTCTTCAACAGCCGAAGTAATATTGACTCAGCTTTAGCAAGCGACTGCTATTTATAATCTGCGCAGCTACCTTCGAGTGCTTTCTCGAAAAATACGCTTACATTACAGATCGCGATGTAATAAATTTCTCCAGTAATTTCCAGAAACATCCACATGGTCCCAAAGTCACCAAAAAAGGTCCCCAACTCACCAAATTTGGTCGCCAAAAATGATGTAACTTGGCTGTTTCACCAATATTGGTCAAGTTTCGATTGCAACGCCATTATAATGTAAGGGGGGGGGACATTGCTTGCGAATACTACAATTTTTATCATAAAATAAATACAGCAGAAATAAATACAGTCTGATATTAAAAATACCATATATAAACTATTTAAAATAATTTAAGATAAAATAGAGTAATAACTTTACAAAATTCGAAACAATATTAAACAAGAAACATAATAAGCATTTTTCTGTTTTATTCAATATCTCCTTTTCTAGTTTTTTGGAAGCTAAACAATTAGTCTGAAGTATCCTATTAAAAGACTTCTAAAATTCAAAATTTTTATTGAAAACTTTTAAATCAGATAATGAGGTTTGAAAATCCTTTTTTGAGCGAGAGAAAAATGACAGTCTGAAACGAGTAAAAAAATGAAGAGTTACGTTTAGACAGTAAATCATGTGGAAATATTCCATCTTTCAAATAAATTATCCATAAACCATTTATTCTATGAGATAATTTTTCAAGGGGAATAAAACATATCTGAAATATAGTTTGCCGACTTTCAAAAACTTTCTATTCTGTTCCTGTGTTTTCAAACCAAGAATTGATAACGATAATCGAAAAGACGAACGCTAGATAACTTTTGATCTCCCTTTTGAATATAAAATCTTCAATCGATTTCTTTAACTTTTACATAATTTTGGAAAATTTCCAAGTAAAACGCTAAGAATAATAGTTTGTAGATAATAGCTAAAACTTTAACTGCAGAGAAAACTTTACAACAAATTATTTACTGAAAAATATTATTATTATAGCTCCATAATTAATGAGCCTTCAAAAGATACTGTGTAAGTAAGCCCTTCAGAAATTTGAAAAATTAACCCCTTCCAACCGTGGGCGACTTTTTATATTTTTTTTTAATAAATTCTCTGTTATTATTCGCTATTTATAATAATTATAGGAATTGTATCAGAGGAGTGTAAAAAAAAATATTTTCGTATATAAAATATGATAACGGGTAAAAAACGGTTCTCAAAGTTTCAAAATTAAGGAAAGTAGGTTCGGTGGTGAAAAAAAGTGAAAGAGAAATCTCCTGAGGCTTAAATATTCTTACAGCTATCTACAACGCTATAACAGCGTGATCAAAGAAATTTTATAGAAAAAGTTGAGCGAAAATTTCCGTAGGCCACGTTTGGACGTTGAAGGTATGAAAGGAAAGACACTTTTGGAGTTAATTATTTTCTCCCATAAGACTTTTGTATAACACCTAATTAATTTTTTTTAAAATTATTCATAGTATAACATTTTACACACACAATAAGGCTGAATTTAATATTTGTAGAATGAAATTTTTTTAAAGTATGATTCCCTTTGTATTTATTAAAATATGGTCCGTCACCATATGCCAATTCTCTATTCTTCACGCACGATTATTATTATTCATTTCATTGTAATTTTAAGCACATTAAATTCCTTAACCCTTTCAGAATATTTTTCACAGGAAGATTAACTTTAGTTTTAGAATAAACCCATGCTATTTTTTTTGTAAGCGAATTTTAACCTTTTAATTATAAGTCAATTGGCACAGTGTGTAAGTTAGAAGAAAGAGAGCCAGCTCAGATGTCGTCCTCGTCATTTGAACGTAATTCAAAATTACGAGGACTGTCGCCAATAACCCTCACGTTTCTTCAGAGTGCAGTGTAAATTAAAATAAAATTAAATATTCTATTATATATAAATCAATTTTTAAACTAGCAAAACAATTATATAGTTTCTCGACGTATTTATCTGATTAAATCTTACTCAAAATTTTCTGATATAATTAGATTATTTTAAATGTGAAAAGTTTCTTTTATGTTAAAATCCCTTTTTTTTAAGAGGAAATGTTTTTTTCAAATTACGTTCGTTAATTTTTGAAACAAGCTCCTTAAGCTCGTAATACTAATTTAGAAGGCAACGAAATTAAACTTTTCCTTAATATTAATCTCTCTCTATTTTTAATTTGCTGACTTCTTTTGCAGAAAGTTTAGTTAATACATCAATAACAATTATTTAATATCTCAGATTTTTTAAAACTGTTTCTTTAATAATTTTGATTCATAAAATTCAGTATATTATGTTTGGCTCCCCTGAAAATTTCTGAAAATTTATTTCATTTTGCCTAGATGAATTTCTCGCGAGGATTGTTGACCAAGCAACCTAATATTCTTTTTTAAAAAATTATAATTTCTTTTATTCTAAGAAGAAAAAAAAAGCTTTATCGATTTTTCATAATGATTATAAAGTTTTTAATACAGCTGAATTTGTTTTAAACTTTTATTCAAAAATACTGATAAACTCTTTGGTAATAGTTTGAACTCTTTTTTTCCTTCAAGTATTGATTTGTGTGTTTTTCAAATTCTTGGAAAGGTTATGAATTTTTATTTATTCTTTTTGAAAACAAAGATCATGTTTAGTTTTATAATACGATAATCTGCTGATTTTTTTTGTGTTATATATATTTTTCCTCTGATCTTTTTATTTTTTTGTTCCCTATTTCTTTCCAAATGAGAGTAATTTGCCAGACAAACAATGCCTGAAAAAAATGCATTTTTATGTTATATGGAAGCTTCAAAGCATCTGCAGCATAATTTTCCCAACGTCTTTCTTATTTTTTTTAGTCTGCATGCAACATTACAAAAAACTTCCATAATTCTTTTTAGATTGCTAGTCATTAAACATTTTGTTTTTGCAAACAACTTACGCCCATTTGAGTAAGTATCATGCAAGGGCAAAATTAAATGAAAAACATTTTTTTTATGGAAGAATATCTGAAATGCATTTTAGTTTACTTATCTTCTTCCAAAATAAAATTAATAAGCATAATTCTCCTAGAGAAATGTATTATTTTACAATACTCTGCTATTATTGGTCTTTTCTTCAATAACGGATCTATGCTGTAATGCCAAAGACCATTTTATAAGAAATCAAATGTCAATATCGTGATGCAGAACACCATTTGCAGTATCATGAAGTATGAAACGAGTGATAACGCCCTTACTTATACTGGAACATCGCTTTTCACGCACTTACTTACGTGGAGCCTAAGTTTCGCGTTAAAATTGCAACGGTGAGTATGTATAACGAAAACCACTTCTTCATTCAAATGTCTATAACTCATAATCCATATCTCTTTAAAGGATGTGGGTGGTTTGAAAAAAATTCGATTGCCAACAAAAAAAACATTGCCTTCGTACATAAAGTACCATGTAAATCCAATGTAATACATAATAACGATCGTACACAAGTTCATGAACAAAATTCTATTAATGCCGTAAAAAAGCAAGTAATGAAAATCAAATATTGTTGTCAATTCAGCATATTTATAATATAAACTAGCGGAAAACATTACTGTTAATAAAGTATGTCTTTGAGATTTCAAATGGGACAGTTTTGAAAAACTGATAATTGCAGTAAAATGCAAATTATAAATTGTAGTACTAAAAAATGCTTTAAAAAAGTGAAATTTCGTATTCTTCATGAAAAGAAGTTTTATTAATAACTCTAAGAGATTTATCATCTTAAAATACTCATCACAAGAAGAAAATCTTTTGAAATTAAGACTTTAAACAAAAATAAACCGACTGCACAAATATCAGATATGATAATTATTATCAATTAGTATTTATTTTTATATAAATCATTTTACACAATGTGGAATGTAATTATTTAATTATTTTTTTTCTACATACAAAACTATTACTTTATTACCTACTTCTACAAAGGTTCAGAAAACGTACTTCACTTTATTCCTACAAGAAATGCATTTGAAGCTTATGTATGAATACGACATATTTTCTTTTAAGAATATCATTTAATTATCATTTAACTAACATTCACAAACTCTTTTAAAAAATAAAACTATTCATAGAATACTGAATTAGCAGTTCTTATATCGAGAAAAGGTTTCATTCGAAACAAAATTGTTTGTTGATTCTTCCAGCTAACTATTAAAATAGCAGTGTAACTAAACGCATCACGCTAATGGAATTTTAAACTTCGAATAAAAAGATAATAGTTTTAGTTAAAATCCTGCATAATTACCATTTGTTTATAAATGCAGCCTTTAGAACAAGAAATATTTCTCCATTTATTTAACAGTGCAGTGAAACTAGATATATTTTCAATTTCTGCTTAGGTCAACAAAGAAAAATTTTATTTTAGTTAATTAAATTTAATTAATGAATTAATATTTGAAAAACTGTATTAACATCGTGTCATCCACTACAAGTTTAAAAAAATATATTTGAACTAGAGTGGCGCCATCTGTTGTAGGTAGTTGTAACTTCGTCAGAAGTAACACAAAATAAATTTAAAATTAAAAAATAAAATTTTATTAATAAATTAATATTTGAAAAAAACTTTTTAACATGAAGTGTCATCCACTAAAAATTTTAAAAAATGCGTTTGGACTTCATTGGATGAATAAAAGGTATTTTATTAACGATTGAAGATTTGAACAAGATATATATATAAAAATATGTATACATAGGGAGAGTGTGTGAATTAATAGTAGGAATTGAAAAAAAGATTATTTTACATAAAAAACGCCTTATTTTATTCAACAATGGCTTAATAATCCTACTAGGTTACATGGGAATATCAGGATCTTACCAGTACTTAATGTCAGATAAAAGTTCATCGCTATTCACGAATCGAGTTCAGACAGTTCCAAAGCCTTCTGATGAGAAGAAAACCCCAAAGACCTTTATTCCCTAGAGGAAAGTAGAGAGGCTTATCCACTTTCACCAGAGCTTCCATACTCTCCTTCAAGCTAGTAACATGTCTTCAGAGAATGGTACTGAACACATACTTTCCCTGAATAGTACCAATTAACGGCTTTTCCTCCAAGAGCTGATGTAACTTTTATGAGATGAATCTATGTTTACAGGAATGTGAGAATGCACTGAATTCATAATTTGGAAACTTCCCATTGTTGCTCTGTACAAATCTTTTGAACATTTGAAGCAACACAATGCAACAAATTACAATAGTTTCAAACATCAAAGCTAGAAAATGTGATCTGAATAAATGTGTAAATAGATTTAAATTCGGTTCTCGTATTCATCAGTGAAAGGTTCCGATTTTAATTTAAAGTATTCTTTTCTTATAAGGGATTTCTATCAAAATATCCGATACTGAATAATTTGAAAATATTTGTAAAGGGAGACACATATTATAATTCGAATTTAAATTTTCTGTGAGCTGGTATCAGTATATTGGGCAGATCAGAGATAAATCCTTTCTTATCTAACAAATAAATGTTGAAGAAAAGGATAGAGGAAAATGAAATATATACGTCAGCACCCTTTTCATTTTAATTGTATACATTTAATTATTTTTTATCATGTTAAAACTCGATCTTTATAAGGTATTCAAAAATGTAAGAGATAATAAATGAGAATGTTGTGGCAATCTTTCTTGAAGTTCAAAATGCTATTATGTTTTTTTTTATTTCAGGAATAAGATTCTAATGCGAAAACACACACACACTCTACGTGGATATATTAATTTTCTCATATAAAAATTCACTCATATTTAGATAAATATTTAAAAGTACCACAAAGGTCTTTTTGATAGTTTCATTAAACTAGCAAATTCATTTATTTTGGAATTTATGTGAAATGAAATGAGCATGTTAATAAATGAGCTTGAAATTACATGTTCAGAGTTAAACATTTTTCATTGGCTTACAGTACCTTATTCCCATTTCAAATATTTGAAGTAAGTAGACGTCAGTCTTATGCATTTTTTATATATACATTTATATTGGAGTTTAGCGTTTTAATGGGTTTTGATGTCCAAAATAAGTTTTAATTCTTATTTTAGCTCTTTTGTAATTCGATTTGAAACAACCCCCCATTACAGACGTTATCTCTAATAACCGTCCAAGAAAACTACAATTGAAATATATAATGATGATATTTAATTCTGATTGGCCATGATTTTAGACATATTAAGTAAACAATCTGTTCTTAAGTCATAGTTGTTAATGTTTCTAAAATAGAAATAATAGTTATTGAGAAAAAATATATACCTGTATAATTTTAGATTGATATATTGCTTGATACTTACTTTTAATTTACTTAAATTTTATATAATTTATGAATGACAGCCTAGAATTAGTTTCCTTGGCACATAAACAACTGGTTTCTTAAGAATACATATGAACAGTTCGATTTCTTATTGTACTATTTATCAAAGAAACTAATCCTCGATTCATCGATTTTACCTTTCTTTAGCGACTAGGTGAAAGAAAAACATTTTTCCAATGCTAGGAAATCAATCAATTTCTGTCTTTTTGGAACATAAAAGGTCAAAATAGCACATAAAAGAGTTTATGGGTTGTTGAACAAGAAACTATTCACAAAAGGAATATGAAGAATGATCAGATTTTGTTATTAACTAATATCTAGACTGTAATAGTTTCTATTGAAAGAAAATTTATTCGTTTTATATTTAATACAGAATTTTCCTCTATTTAATATGGATTTCAATGTACAAGTAAAAAATATTTCAAATAACGCAGTAGTGTTTTCTTTTTTTCAATTCCTACTATTAGTTCCCTCCCTGCCTATATATGTATATTGTTCAAATTCTCAATCGTTAATAAAATACTTTCTATTCATCCATTGAAGTTCAAATACATTTTTTAAAACTTGTAGTGGATGATACTTGATGAATAAACAGTTTTTTTTTCAAATATTAATTCGCGTTATTTTTGTCGAAGTTAGAACGAACTGTCTGCAACAGATGGCGCCAGAACTTTTTTCTAACGAAGTAGGAATTGACTTTTAAAAAAAATATTTATTTGGCTTTTAAAAAAAATATTTATTTGGCTTTTAAAAAAAATATTTATTTGACATTTTTAAAACATCTTTTCGCAAATTAAACAATCATTTTGCTGAAATTTTGTATGATTGTATAAATCAATTTGAGAAGGAAATATAAATAGGAAAATTTACATTATCTCAAAAAATTCGTCGTATTATCATATTGATTACGTATTCTCAGTTTTCCAGAATGAGTCAAACTCACTTCAAAATAATATAAATAATTCTTTTATTTTATATTTATTTTTTTTCAAGGGCACAAAAGACATTGGCAAAAAAAAATGATATGAAATTGATTACATAGAGAAGTTTAATAATAAAATAAAATAAAATTTAGTTTCATCGTAACTATCAGCTGCCTTTGTTTTTGATATTTAAACATTTCCAGAAAAGAATAATTATTGAGTTAGCGAGATAACACAATCTACCACATATTTTGGTTGACTTTCTCCGTTACTTTAAATTAATTTTAATGATATTGAAACCAAAATGTTGCAGAGAAAATAATACAAGATAGATTTTAAAGTGTTAGAAATGAGAATCATGAATTCCTTTCTGATACGAACTCCCTTGCGGTTTCTAAAGTGAAGCAATCAAATTAAAATGTCAGTCCATTTCAAGCGATTTAATGCTCATCCTTAAGGAATAACTGATAGGCGAGACATATTTGGAATTGAGTTAGAATATCAATTAAACTTTCTCTTAAAAGGAGCAGTGAAGCGTCAATTTTAAATGAGTGTTTTAATGTAGCAAAACTGATTCTTATTTTAACAAATGAACGAAGAAATAATTAACCTTCTGGATATGGCAAGCATTAGAATTGACTTTATTGTAAAAGAATTTGCATATTTATATTTTTTTGATTAAATTGTATAGCTGAACAGAAGGATAGAAAGTTTTTTATATTGTTCATTTTTTTTTATTTGAGCGCACTTTACACGTTATTTGAATATTTTTCCTTGATTAAACTTCTTGTCACAAAAGTCACCAGACCAGGAAAGGTATTCAGTAACTAATTTTTTAGTTACTGAATACCTTTTCTGGTATGGTGACTTAGTTAAATCGAGGGAAAATATTCAGATAACATATAAAGTGCGCGCAAATAAAATATGGAACGGTTTTTTTTTTATCTAAAGGTCCTTAGTTCGTTCCAAGATTTCAACGCCCAAAATTTTCCATTTCGCAAATATTTATAATTTCTATTTTCAAATATTAGTTCATGGTTATTACGAATGGAAAAATAAAAGATTTTACCTGTCAGAATGCATAGCAGTCAAAGCAGTCAGAAAAATACAGATGTTTGATGATCACGACATTTATTCATGACAAGGACAAGACAGAGACTAACACTACAGAATACATTCATAAGTGGTTTTAAACAAGCAATTGCAGCGCCTTTACAGGTAAAGTTTCAACATATATTTCCTATTTTGTTACAAGATAAATAAAAATGTTAATATTATTAACGTTACTTAAATGTTCAATTTACGCGTTAATATATATTCCAATAGAATTTCTATTACTTAGTTAACTTAAATGAACGCATTTTGAACACTTAACATTCATTCGTAGGCAGTTACTTTACTTTCAATGCATTTTTAGCTATCCCAAGAATTCCTTAGGTAACCCTATTTCAGCTTTTAATTGCTAAAAAAACTTTTCGTTGCTTTCACTAAAATCTCCCACTACTTTCACCAACTTTTCACCGCCCTTACTAAAATGATATTAATGTAGATTAATTATTGCTTCCACTTTTCGTTAATAGTGATTTTAATGCATCAGTCACTTAACAGCTTGAAAATTGCTGATTAGATAAGGTGAAACAATACTTGTTATAAGGTGTCCCAAAATAGACTACAACAAAAAGGATTATTTATCCAACAGATGGTCCTACACAATTTGCAGCTTAACTGTAGAAAAGGTAAAGAGCTTCCTCTAAGTTAAGAGGATCAAGTCTCCCACGTAAATCCCCAAAATAACTTTAGTCTTGAATAGATCGGTTATATTAATGCCACATTATATAGAAAAACTAAAAGATCTATTGCATTATATATTTTTTTCTTAATATATAGCTCTGAAAATATCTTTTATATGGCGCTAACATATTTTTGAATGATGTCTTTAATTTATCGAATTATATATATTTAGTCAAAATTATCTACTAAAGAGAGATGAATAAACAATAATCATCAAAACTAAAAAAATTGAAATTGCAAGATAACCAGACAAGATTTTAGAAAGGATATATTAGAAATTTTAAAAATAAGGGAATCTAAAATATAAAAATATGGATGCTACAGTGTTATAAACATTGCTGACTTATGACAGCACTTATATATAAAATAATTTATATAAAAGTGGGGTTGAACATGTTTTTTGGCCATCCAATCTCCCCCCCCCCTTTCTGTTAATAATACTGAGCAAAAACCTATTGAAAATAATGGATAGAATATCAAAATCCATTACAAGAAAAAGGTAACTTACCTAAAAATTGCATTCAAAAATGCAGAGCCCCCGTTAAATCTGAGTTCAATAAACAAGTTATTGCCATATTCTGAACCCAAATGCAAATTCAAAGCATGGGAATGGCTGAATTGTAGCACTCAGCAAAAGTATGAAAATAATAGAAATAAAAAATTAAAAAAAGTGTGCATACATACTACCATTACTTTAGGGACACTATTTATAAAAGTATTTAAAAAAATTACTACGGTTAAAATAAAACTAAGAGAATAAGTAATTTGATCTAATATTAGAATATGGAGGTAACTATATCTATCTAGGAAAACTAAACTATTAATATTCTAAGGAATTTAAATTCTTACTATTTAGAATTTCTTTATTCAAATAACTATTAATAAAATTAATTGGGTATTTTTGAGTTAAGTAATATTTAGTGAAATGTTTACAGTTTTTTTTTAATTATTTTTTCTGTTTTTTTAAACAAGAAACTTATTGCGTTGTATGTAATTAATAATAATATTTCTGAATATAGAAACATGTACATTACTCTCCCAAAATATATAATCTTGGATAAGCTTTTAATAATTTTCTTTCTGTTCTATATAACCATAATCATTATATATATATTCCCAAGCATTTAATATTCAGACCATGATAAGCAATCTTCTTACATCTTCTAATAATAGATGTAAAAGTAATTTTATTCAGAATTACTTTTACATCTATTATATTCAGATCATGATAAAAGCACTATCTTCTTACATCTTCCAGTAATAGATGTAAAAGTAATTTTACTATCCTTTTACTAATAATTTATGTCAAGTCTTTACGTTAGATAGAAAAAAACCATGATGAACTATCATGCAAAATTTATTTCTTCTATAACTAGAAAAGCGTATTTTGTGTTTCAGAATTACTCTGGAATTTGATGCAACGCATGTCTTATTTTTAATATCTATGCAAATGAAAAATAATGCCTTGGCTTTTCTATTGTACGCAAAAACGATTTCATCTTCTTTCAGAATATGACTTTCTGTTATATATTTTAAGAACGATAAACCTCTAACTGGGAGATATAAAATTAAATTACTTTAAATCTTTCCTACAGGAAAATATTTAATAAAGTCTAGTTTTAAAGTTCGAAGCTTTGAATTAAATATTCTAGCATCAAAAATTTACAGTTTAATACGATGCATTTTTATCTTTTTACGAGTTTTTTACAAATTAGAAAAATAATATAGACGCAATGAAAATTGTAAATAACTGGTGTTTAATCGTTTATATAATAGCATCTCAGAGTAATAATTCTAGGAATAGAAATTTTCTTAAAAGAAATTCTTTTCTTACATAGAACTTTAGAAAATGTCCAGTTATTTAATATTTTATGTAGCTCAGTATTTTTTTTACTTAAAACTCTTCAGTTTAATGGTTGTTTTTAAATATTTAGAGCTCAGAACTTAATTTGATCGATTTACTTGTAAAGAAGTCGCGAAATATTTTTCCCGTAAATAGTTTTTAAAAAGTATTGAAAAAGAGGAAAAATTAGATGGATAGAGTACAAAAAAGGTTTTCGTAAAAGATAAACGCATTTATTTACTTACCTTAAGATCAAAAAATTATTATTTTGAACTTAAAATTTTTATTTTATCATTCTGAGGTTTGACTTTTATCAAAATCTTTCTTTTTCTGAAGTTTCGTTAGGATTTTTTTTAAAAACTTATATTCATCTCATTGACCTAATTTAGAAACGTTATTTGAACTATTATCAAGAGTTTTATTTCGAATTTTAGAATAGATTTTGATTTGCTAACTATACTATATTAGACAGAAATGAATGAAAGACCGACATAATACACAAGTGTGATTAAAATAATATATCTTATTTTTTTTATGTAATTGAATATTATATTTATCGATTCAGATAAATTTAAAATAATTTAGAGAAGCAAATTAAATCAAAGTATAATCAATACCAATGAAATTTTTATTTCTTTTGAACCGAGAGAAGTATATAAAGCCATTTGTCAAAATTATAATCATTAGATCTTAAATGAAGATATTTTAAGTATAACCCTTTGTAATTAACTGCCTCTTATTCAAAAAAATTCTATAAAAAAAAGAAACATCTTAATTAAAAATCTTAAACTTTATTACAAAATAAAATATCCAAAGTATTATTAATAACTTTATATTTTTTATCTAAGCAAGCATTTGAATGCTAAATTCTAAAAGGAAAAAGTTTATTTTTCTATTATTTCTATAAGTACAATTTTTTTTTTAAATCTATGACTTTTTATACCAAAATGCTTCACAATAAGTAAAACTACTTTTTCTTAAATTTTAAAAATTTGTCTTTATTTAGCCAGAATTTAGCCAGTAAATACTTTTAAATATCTCAGTTGGATATTTTTCATCTGTTTTAAATATAGTAATTTGAAATTATTTATTATAATATTAACAACGCCATGTATCTGAATGTTAAAAACAAGTTTCTCTAAATATAATTAATCTAATTCAAAATTTTAAAAAAATTTTACAAAATAAAAAAGTGTTCTTAATTAAATTACTTTCTTTTTTAATGCACAACTTAATTATTTAACATACTAATATAGTATATGTAGCCCTTAAGGGAGACAATATTATTATTTCAACTTTATATATTAATTTAAATCCCATCAAAACTAACCTTAGACTTATTTTCCTTCAAAAGACTTTTTAACCATAACATTTAAAATATGAAATTCTCAATTGATATATAAAAGATAAAACATTATCATTTTAAAGTAAAATATTCTTCGGTGTTTTGTTTAGTGAACAAATAAAAAGTCTCTTAAGGGAACAGATCTCCGTTGCCTCTTTAATCTGTGGGTATTCTCACGTGACATATTGAAATTTATTATAATATTTTCAGAGCACAGATATGTAATTCGATCCCATAAGAGACCCTTTCTATTCAAAACACTTTAAAAATCTCTTTCATAGTCTCTAATGTTGATTTTAAGCCAGGAGTATTTGGGTTAAGAGTGTTGATTTTAAAACTTGTTAACCTTCTACGATAAGGGCATCGTTGTGATTACCCTGTCTTTGTTTAATTCGTATAAAATCTACGCCGCTTTCTCTTTTCTATTGTTGCATTATCAAAAACATTCATCAAAAATGTTTTAAACAGTTTTAGCATTTTTTAGCAATGTTTAAGATCAATAAAATACAACTGTTTCAGGAATACATCACATGACGTTATTCAATTCCTACTATTATTTCACATTTTCTCTCTCTCTTTATATATATATATATCTTGCTCAAATTTTCAATCTTTAAAAAAAATAATTTGTATTCATCGACTCAAATACATTTTTTAAACTTGTTGTGGATGACACTTGATGTTAATACAGTTTTTTTTCAAATATTAATTCATTAATTCAAATTTTTGTTTAACTTTGACTTTATTCTGCGTTATTTCTGACGAAGTTACAACTATCTGCAAAAGATAGCGCCACCAAAGTAGAAATTGTCTTAATTTCCTTTATATTACTTGTTTTTACATTTATAAACTTACATGTTCATTAGAATTTTAATCATCAGATGCTAAATGATCCCTTATAACAGGAAATATTTCATATGAATGAAAGTTTAGTGTTATAAATTAATGCCTTAAAAGATTTGAATACGCTGTGAATGTACATTTTTAACCTTAAAAATATTTTCTTATTTTTATGTCACATAAAAAAATATTCTGAATATTTATACATATATATACACACAATTCATAATAACTGCTATTTAAATAATGCTCCTTATATGTAGTACGTGTTACCTACAAGGCTGTCTTCGCCAAATCTACGAGAACCTGGACTAAACGTGGAGCACATTTTCAGACTGAAAAATGCCTCAGTTTTCATGAAAATTTGCAATGTTGTAATTTGTACATTTGTTTACAATACACGGCTTTTAAAATTTCAAAATATTCCAGAAATAACTAATTTTTCATTTTAACATATAAAGGAATATTTCATTTAGCATTATGGTATAGGAGAAAAAAAATGCACGAAACACATTTTATACCAGAAAAACTGTGTCAGTTTGGATAAGAATGAGTAGCATGATAAAATATAAGGTTCTCTATAGGATAATGAATCCAGAATTTATTAATGTTGTAGTACTTTTATATCTGAAAAATATTCCGAATTTGGGACATATTCTTTAACATTAAGCTAAGTCAGCCATAAGGCTCGGTATCTTTTTTTTTAACTCTTTAAATTATCTCTCCAAGTTTCTACTTCTCATGACACTCTGGTTGAAATATAATTTTGATTGATTAATTGATGTTCTTTGACAAAAGTGTAAAGTGTATTACTTTTAGTTATTCTGCCTAGTTTCACAATTTCGTAAATAGTTGTCCTTATTAATATCCAACCATAAAACGTTCATGAATAATTGCATGAATCTTTTAACTCTTATGAGGTACTAAAAGAACTATCGTTTTTCTCTAATATTTTCTTTTAGTTCATTTAAAACATGAACAAATGTGAGTATGTTATTTTCAGTTATTCGTATGAAAAAGCTTATTCTGTAATTTAAATTTAGATTCTTCTTGGAAGAAGAATTCTTAAAGCTAAATCACCCCTCATGGAAATAATTTTAAAAATGAAAAATAATGTAAAATGTAAATTATTAATAGTCAATATTTTAGAAATTGGGCGTGAAATTTGTTATAATACAATAAGATTGAAACTCTAAAAAAAAATAATAATTAAAGGTTTGTACTTTCCTTAACGGTTGAAATCAGAATAATTTCAATTACAATCCATTTTTAAAGGAGCTACTAAATATAATTAAAAAATATTGTTTCTTCACCTGATCAAAAATAAAATAACTTTCAAAATCATAAAGTTATATAAAAAAAAGAATTTTACAATATTTTAATATTTTTGTTACTTTTCTGAAGTATTAAAATTTCTGATATATATACATACATACATACATACATACATA
>BMAV01005284.1:496290-509395 GCA_019973955.1 Trichonephila inaurata madagascariensis
TATATCTGTGTGTGTGTGTGTGTGTAATAATTCCTTCTAACATACTTTTAATTAACTCTTTTTAATAATCTATAAATAATCATTAATTCTTAGGTTCAAAACTAACATTGTAATCTTAATCGTAATTGACTAATATTAATACATCCTAAATCCCTTTTACGCCCATTGTAACCAATCAGAGCTCTTATTACGAAAATGTCACGTGGTCTTCCGTCGGGTATAAAAATCGATGTCTCTGGAAATCCTCTCTCTCTTCGCTCGTTTCTCTGTAGTCATGTAGCCGGCTGCTTTGTGTTGTGTGTTGTAGTTTCTTTGTCTGTGTTGTGCCGTCTATCTTTATGTTTTTGTGTTTCAGGATATACAATAAATTGGATTTACTAATTTATAAGACTGCTTCATAATCCCATAATAGAAAATGCATCAACATACAAGAATCATACACTACCGGCCACGCCCTATCCTTTGGTTTGCTGCAGTATTAACGTCCATTCGCCACGTCTTACAATTATTTTTACTACTCTCCAGAAATGTTACAGAATTTTTATATATATATATATATATATATATATATATAGTGAGAGAGAAAGAAAAAGGAGCTATATAAAGTATCCTAAGTTAATAGGACTTTATAAAATACAGAAACAGAAGCGAAATTAAATATCTTAATAATAGTTTAAAAAATTCTTTCTTTTAAGACTATATTATTAATCTTATTTCAATTCTTGAAGTGTACATATTATTTTCTTTCTATCTTCTGAATGATATTTCATTATAATTATACATAAGCAAGCAAGCTGAGAAAATAAATGAATATTTGAAAACAAAATATTATGCTGTAAGCAAAAGCAAATACGTAACAAATTAGCATCAAGTTTGTTTCTAAAAGTTAAACAAAGAAATTCTAAAAGTGACGAATAAAAATATTAAAAACAAAAATCGATGAATCTCTTTGATATAAACTAACCTAATACTTTAAAAGAAAACAAATGGGAATGAAAATTGCTTCTGTCTCAATGGGGTACTTTCAGCTTGGAGAAAAAAGTATTCAAAAAAGTATCTAAACAAACGAGTAAGATAAAAAGGAAAACTCCGGAGAGCAATCAGGCTTGTACCCTCCAACCTAGCTGTTCTATAATGTGCGAAAATGACCAAAATATTCGCTCTTATTACATTATGACCCCCGAAAAGAAGCTTTCCCATAAGCGAATGTAGACACTAATCTTCATCTTTGAAGAGCAGTGGTCAATGGCCAAATTTAGAGAATGGTGTTGGGGTAGAAGAAAGAGCATCATTCAATTACTCCAACAATTCAATTACAAACAACTCTTGAATTTTTTCAATTTGTTTCACTTATCAATAAAAGGAAGCAACAGCATTATTGCCAAAATGTCATAAACATGTTTACTTAAACAAAAACATATTTATTTTATGCTATCGTTCACAATATTTTCAATAAAGAAATTGGGTTTTTTTAAAAGAATGATTGTGTCTTCACACATTTTCACTTCTGAAGCGAAACTCTATCAAGAACGAGAGTTACGTATACTATAAATTGAGTTTAAAAGTTTCTTACGTAATAACTTATATTAAAATCAAATGTATTTCTTGAATAGTTTCTCCAAGCAATCTTTACTCTTCATGCAATGGGCATTAAAAATAGATTAATTTGATTTGATTTCATTGACCTCACCCTCTAACTCTATGTGTTTCAGTGTTCCACCTCATGGAACACCTATTAATTAGCTGCTGAAACCGTTAAATCCCACTATAAATGGATAAAAATACATTTATAATGTTCTTTGAACTGTCTTTTTTAATCATAGATAGAGCAGTAGAATACAGTTCGATTTAAAAAAATTTGTTTGCAAGGATTTTTTTATTTTTTTTGCAACAATTTTTTTGCTAAATCTTTTCGATACTCAAAAATAGCTGTAATTTCTATTATTTTGTTGTCTAAACTCTAAACTATTTATTACATATTAGTTTGAATATTTTATACGTAAAGCACACAAGTAATCATCAAACACCACATCACGAAGCCAGTTCATGGAACACCCCCAAAATCTATATAGTTCATGGAATTCTCAGAAAAATTTACCTCCCTAAATAAATCACCTACCAGGTTTTTGTTGAAATTCCAACTCTAAAAGGTATTGAAACATAAAGGGTTAAAGACGGACCTCGTAGTAAAAATATGTTAGGGCATTGGTAAAAGGGAAAATATCGTTCAAAAAAAAAATATATCTACAAAATAGTGTTGTATAAAGAATTACATATTCAGAACTGCGTGTATAGGGTGAGTGGGTGAGTGGATATTAACGTCACACTGTTCAGCTACACGAGGGCTTTTGGCAACGAACCTCGTAATTTTGAACCATGGTCAAGTGACGAGGATGACACCTGAGCTGGCACCCCCTCTCCTAACTACTACACCACACCAACTGCGCATATAGGAAGTTGTTAAATATTTCTCTTCGATTTATAATACTATTATGAGTTATCGGATCGCGATTCATTACTCTTTTAGAATTTTGATGGTTAAGTATTACCGTTTAATTGTTTTAATTCCCGGAAAAGAAATAAAATCGACGTTTTCGTCTCCGGTTGAAGGACAAATTGCAGAATTCGTCAGCAGCTGAGTTATCAGTAAGAAAAAAATGTGCCAGTACATACAAAAATATATTTTTGCCTGATCCATTATATTTCTGACAGTAAATATAATTTAAAATTTATTAGCTGTTTGATTTAAATTTTACTTTCCTACTTCTATATTTATAAAACAAAACTTAAGGTATCTGACTACGTTCAGAACCGTGATTTTAAAAAGCGCATAAATGAATAGTTTTCTTGTTATTTAGTGTCACCTAGATTAGAATACATGTGTAAAATTGTTTTAAGGACATTTGACGAAAAACAATTATTTAAATACAATATTTCGGCAAAAAATTAACTTAGAATAACCTTTTTTCAAAATGTTCTCCTTTTAAGAAAAGTGCTTCTATTATAATAATATTTGGCCTGTATATAGCTCAGACTTCCGTACTGAGGCTCAACTACGATTTTTGAAAAATTCACATTATTTTCAGAGTTACCAGCAATTAAAATAATTATCGGCGTTTTTTTCTTAAAATTTCTCCTCTCTGTTGTTGTACAACATGGATAAACACACTTTTATGTTATATATTTCAAAAAATCTATTTGAGCCTCTGTAGAGAGGTCTGAGCTATTAACAGGCAAAATATTATTCTAATAGAAGCATTTTTCACAAAAGGAAAATATTTTGAAAATTGTTCATTCTATGTTCGTTTTTTGTCAAAAAATTGTACTTAAATAATTTTTTATTGTAATAAAAACAAACAACTTAAAACAATTTTACATACATTTCCTAATCTAAGTGACACTAAATATCATAAATACTATCCATTTATATGATTTTGCAAAAGCACGGTTCCGAACGTAGTCGGATTCCTTAACCTATATAAGACCTTTTGATTTGATCAAACATAGTTCAAAGGCTTTGATCACCAACAGAAAATCCTTCTCAACTACTAATACAAATTAGTCTGGGTTTTAAAATATTCAAATATTTTCCTGCCTCTGAATTGACTGCTTGTTTCAGTCTATGTTTGCCTTTGTTCATAGAAGCTTCACAAACCTTACACTTCAAATACAGGAGATACGTACCATGTTTGCTCTAAAAGTAAAGAAAAGAGTTCGATTTTTCCTAAATTTTCTTTCCTGTAGTAAAAAGAGGTCTATGCGGAATAGAAATTCCTCATTGTTCTTAAGATTGCAGAAAATGTTTCGCCAGTCTTTGGTATTCCATGAATTCAATATAAAGTTCTGTTCCCTTCCTATTGTCAATTTATTTCCCAAAGTCTATCATTCTTTTTCTATCTAGAACAAATAACTGTCCTGAATATTGAAACAAATGTTTTAAAATGAACTTAGAGCGTGATAATAATGTTATCTTTCACTAAATTAAGATTATTTTTATTTAAGTTTTAGATCCTTTTTTTTAAAGTTACATAGTTATAAAATTTGAGCTTTTAAATCTAAAACTATTTTATTTCATGGATGAATAGCTCTTATATGTCCATTACACATTAGCTCTTCCTATAGTATTAAATATTTTTTTCCTTCCAAAGAATAATATAAAGAGTAGGTGGAGGGGAGGGGGGAGTTTTATTTAAGTCGATAATTTATTTCCATTCAAAGCATTTTTCCCATTAAAATTTAATGAAAGCTCTAGTTAAAATAGGTGACTACATCAGATGATTTTACAAATGCTTTCGTTTAAGTAAAACTTGATAACTTGTAAATTAATATGGGTGTGGAAAGAAAGAAGCTATGATGAAAATATTGAATAAAAGTTTTAAGTTATAATAAAGTACAGCTATGTGAACAAATACATTAGAAAAGATATCCTTAAGTAATAATATAAAAGGGCGTATATATATTTAAAATCAACCTTAATAAAATATGATGAATTTTGATGTCTTTTAAATACGATACTTTTTATTATTTACTTCGAAAACAAATTAATCTTACATTACACATTGATCGCTAATTTATGTAAAACCATAAAATAATCTTGTTTCACAGAAAATAAAGAGTATATATGCTATAATGTTTAAGATTCACTCGCAAAAGTCAATTCTAATATATTGCTATAATACAGCGTTTCTAAAACTGTAGGGCACGCCCCCGTAGGAAGGCGTGATAACAGGTGGGGGACGCGAGCATATCAAAAAGTCGAAATCAAAAGTTTATGTTTAAAAAATTGTTAATTTACCGAAAGGAAGCAAAACAAAATACATTCGGAGATAATTAAATGTAAAATAAACATTTACCTTGATATAATACACTTATAAATGTATCAGTACTGCACAAGAGATTTGATAATTAATTTAACAGTATTAAGTTTTGAACACGTTTAATAATTACCAGTGACTCCATGGACTTGTCATGTTTAATATTATATACAAAATTTAATACTTATCTTGATAATTTGTAGGGTTTATAATTAAAGTAGTATCGTAGCTTTAACGCGCGTTAAAGAGTATACTGTTATTGAATTCAATAAATTTTTGTTGTATGGAGGGAGGTGATGAAAATTATGATTGAAAATTGGGTCACTAATATTAAAAGTTTGAGAAACACTGCTATAACATACATGTAGTAGTTATTTTACAGAGAAAAATTTATATCTTCGTAGATTTTCTTTTTCTTTACCAATCATAGAACCAAAGATTTTCCGTTCTCTCTACCAACGCTGTGGCCTTGTTCAACTATTTCTAAACTTTTATTTGAAGTAAAAATTCCCATTATAAGTATCCTCACGTATAAATATTAAAATAAATATTAAATTTAATTTAAAAAGTTTGTCATATTTTAAAAATATATAAGTATTGATTTCCTTTTATCTCAAAAAAGCAAAATCATATACCAAACGTTACATTATTACTTGATACATTCAGAGCTAAAAGTAATGTGAAGACTGAAAACTTAAATATAAATACAAGAGAAAGTGTAAAGCTCTTTGAAAAATTATATTTTAAGGGACATACATTTATTTTAGAAACGAATCGGCCTTCAAGCAATGAAATCGTGCCTAAATCTCTCTTATATACTTTGAAACCTTCATAGAATCTAAAAAACAAAATTTCTCGATGTAAATAAGAATTGAAATATGTTCTGTCAACTACAAAGTCAAATTTGATTTTAATTTACGTCGCACTCGAGGGCTATTGGCAACGGACCTCGTAATTTGGAACCACAATCTAATGGAGAGGACTGCAACTGGGCCTTCCCCCCCCCCCCTCCCCTCCAAACTTCTACATCACCTGTAAAGACAAAATGCTCTGAAGAAGAAAATTCAGTTTGTCGCGTAAATGATATTTCGATATTCGCAAAGTTGCCCGCAAGCTGCTCATTTACGGTAGAAAACGGAGGAAAGATTCGTTGAAGTGGGCGCTTTTCGGTTGCTCTCTCAGCAGTTATTGAATTTTTGACAAGAAGCAAACTCTACAGGGGTTCCGTTCAGACTTGACGCAAAATTAAATTGTCTAGCGCTGGATTTTCAGGGAGAATTCGCAGAAGACAAATAAATAAAAATAATAATCATATCTGGTGAAAAAGCGAAAATATTTTGATGTAAAGGTTGCTATTTACAGCCAAATCGATTCACGAGACAGGGCATTAAAATTTCTCCGTTTCTGGCAGTTTATCAGAACAAGAATACTTTGACAGAAGCTCTGACTCCAACACAAACGAGTTTTAACTCGACAATATATTTTGGTTGAAATATATTTCTTTACATAAGGTTATCTCCTTAAATAAAACATTTTCATGTTTTACGAATAAAAGTTCAATATTGAGGATTTTATGTTTTTCATGACTTAAGCGTTTTCAAATTATCAGCCGAATTTTAGTTTTCTAAAAAGGATTATAATGATGATAACTAGAATATTTATCTTTCTGATTGTATTTACAGTCTTAATATAGTAAGATATTGTATAGATTTCATTTTATTCTGACATTCTTGAGTACGAAAGTATTTTAAACTAAATTGTTTTCGGTACTTTCATAAATTACGGTTTGTATAAAAAGGTTAAACCATGATGCAGCCCATGCATTTTGTACTTTTTAGGAACAATATTCTCCACAATTATACTGAATTATAAATTGTGAATTAGTTACATCTGTTATATGATGTGTAATAAAAGAATACGTTGTTGTGGTGCATTTTCAAATCTCAGAACAATGCTCAAATGATTTTGAACAAAAAGTATGTTAAGCATTAAACAAAATATTTTAACTTGAATTTTCTTATGCGAATCAAAACAATGTTTTTAGAAAAAAAAAATTTTGCTTACGAAATTGCAATTTTTCTTTATTATTAATTTCTAATAGATAGCTGGATTAGTTGAATCAATCCAATGGAGTTATACTGAACATTTAAATATCATAAAATATCTCCCCAAAATTAAAATATCATTGTAAAACTCTGTGTTATGTTTAAGTTAAACCTTTAATTCTATAACATTAAAATATACATACTTAATTTACTAATACAAAGATATAAAAAAATAATGATAATAATAAATATTAATAATGAACTTTAAGTAATCAAAACTATTTTATGTAGTTAAACTTTCTTTCGATCAACTTTGACCTTTCTTACCAATAGACGTCTTAGTACTGATTTTAACTCACAATTTTCAAATAGATTCAATCAAGATACCAATTAGCTAATCAATTTTGAACACCTTATAACCATGTTTCAACATCAGACAAACTCACTGTAACTGTGACTTTATTACAAACCATGAATCATTGCTTATATCAATAAATTGCTAATTAAAACTATTCAAATAAATAAGAGCTGTCTTCAGTGAATTAAACTGGAAATTATTATCTCCTTATGCATATGAAAAGCAGTAGCTATCTTCCATACACAATGCTCATTCCCCATCTTAGCCAATAATTTATATAATAGGATAATAGACTGAGAAATTGTGCTTTGACAAATTATGACTTAGAATTCAAATTTAATACAATTGTAAAAGAGTTGGGGATTTCAAATGTAGTGCAGACAGATTGATTATTTTCATCGTCCCTGTTTGAACGATGTGGGTCTCTTTTAAAAATTTTACGTGCAATAAAATAAATTTTTTGTTTAGCATTACAGTTTATGATACAACGAGAAAATTTTTATTTCTGTTAGAATAGTTTCAAATTGCAGCCAAGGGATACATGTAGAGTCTTCTAAATTAAAAGTGAAACTATCTGACAAAGAGACATTCTAGGAAGAGACATTTTACACGCGTCACTTTCAAAAGTTATTTCTTAAAACTAGAAAATTAAAAGGATTATAAAATATTTTTATTGCACTATTTCGTATATTTGCTTCTTAAGACATAATGCTATTTTAAAAATACTGGCTTGATTTATTTTCCATTGATATTTTTTTAATTGATGTTCAGCATGGGTAACTTAATTTTACTATATATAGATTATTCTTCAAGTGTTATGTTTATTATTAGTTTTACAAAGGAATCTTATTCTTACACACTATAATTTCTTTTTCAATTCCTACAATTAGTTCACTCTTTCCCTATATATATATATATATATATATATATCTTGTTCAAATTTTCAAACGTTAATAAGATAATTTTAATCAGCCATTCAAATTCAAATACATTTTTTAAACTTGTAGTGGATGACACTTGATGTTAATACAGTCTTTTCAAATATTAATTCATTAAGTTTTATTTTATAATTTTAAAAAATTTTCTGCGTTATTTTGACGAAGTTAGATTTATCTGTAACAGATGGCGCCAGTAAGTTTTTTTTAACGAAGTAGGAATTGACTTTTTTTTGTATTACTTGTTTCCTTGCAGCTTAGTTGTATAGGCAAATTACGGGTGCAGGTTGATTGGCCTTAAAATTGTGTTTATCCCTGCAATTTTAGTTCGTAAGGTTAAGAGTTTGCTGTTGTACTACTGAGGCTATCTTATTTTTGTTCCATATTGTCTTGTTACATATCTATTTATTGTTTTGCTTATTTTGATTTTGAAGAAAGACGTGTGTGTAAGCCGGTTAAATTATTTAATATGTTAGCATTTATTTTAAAACTTATAAATCTAAGCACACTTTTCTTGAATTCGAATTCCATCCTAAAAATACTTAACTATTAGTCGATTCATAATGAATCAAGATTAAAGATGTCTCAGTTCCCTAAGATATACTTACCATAGAAAAAAAATAACCATTTGTTGTTCTTAATGATTGTAAAAAAGCTTTTTACATGAGGGAGAATTGTCATTAATATATTAATCTCATTTTTATTTATCTTATTCGTCATTATAAAGATATTATTTTTAAATGGTAATTTTAATTTTTTAAATGGCCATAAATTTCAAAATATAACAGGAAGTATGTGATTTGCATGTAATACGAAAGTGTAAGACAAAGAAAGTTATTACAATAAAATAACTCCGAGACATTTCACTATCGTGTATCTTCCAGTCATTATATCTCAACAGAAGAACCATTTTTACAACTAAATTAGTTATGAACTAAAATATAATAGTTGCACATTACTATATCAGTTGTAAGAAATATTTGAGAACATCATTGTCTTCGGTAAGAAAATTTAGTATTAACAGAGATTTCTCTTCATATTTTACTGAAATAGAAAGACGATAAGAACTTCCACTTACATTGTAGTGTTTCAAGATCAAATAAAAAATCATGTTTATAAAAATAATCAGATTGCCTTCAGTTATAACAAAACGAGGGATTTTTTTTTAAAAAAAATATTGCGATGCGTTGAATAAACGGGATTACAAAGATTTTTAAATAAATATCATTGCTAACATTTTAAAAACAAATATACGTGGAATTTCAATTTTTCGTCTGTTAAATATCAACACTTCATCATTATAATTTAAAAAAACAATGATTTCCACCTTTCCTAATTTTATTTATTGCAAATTTTTGGAAAACTTATTTAATGATCTTCCCTCGCCATAATTTTTTTTCTTAAATTAAAGTAATAAAATTATCCTTGAAAGTAATTCAAGCGATTCTCACAATCGTTAACGCGAGAATGAAACAAAAACTGATCCAGATTGTGAGATAAATTCATCTACAATGATGCGACTGAATCTTCTATGAATGCTGTACATCACACTTCAACTGAACTGCGTCTTTTTTGCATTGTGATACATAAAAAGCTTAAGACTTCAGTCATATTTAACAAGAACTATGCATACTTGTACTTACAGTAAGGCATTTTTTGATCATATGCTAAGTTTTAAATACATGTTATTAGTTTTTAAAATTTCTGAACAATCAAATGCTTATGGAAAAAATTTCAGTTTAGCATCAAAAAGAAACACAATTATATTCACTACCACTCACGAACGTATAATATTAATAAACCAAAAGAATAACATTTATTTCTATCTTTATTTTAATTACTGCTAAATAAGATGTAATATAAATGTTTTTTTTCCATAAAGCAAAAATTACTTTTAATTTAATTACCATTCAAAATTTATACATCTTGTTTAAGAGGCACATAAGTTTTTAAACCTTTTTTTTTTAATAAAAAAAGTTTCTCAAATTAACCAATTTATTTAATTAAATATTACCTTTTTGATAAAAAAAAATGTTTAAATGGAAAACTTTTATTTAGTTTTATAAGAAATAAATCACCAATAAATCAATTAATATTATATTATCAGTATCGTTACAATCAATCGATAAACTGATAGTCTGTAAAAATTACACGATAATATAAAGGTCAATAATGTAACTGCGATAATTACATAAAAATTAATAGTAACTATATTAAAAGGATATTTTTTTTTAATTATGAAACCTAATATAGGCTTATTCTATGTTGATTATATTGCATTTCTTTGTCTTACTTTTAACTAACCTAGAGGAGCAAAAATGCTTAAGAACAAATCTCTTTTCTTGAAAGGATATGAAAAACGTTTTTGATATTTCTTTTCAAATCATCTTTTATACAATATTCTTTTGCCAGATCTGCAAAAAAATTATCTGAAATGCCGCGGCTTTTTTACTTTTTTGGAAGATTACGGTGCGTTTCTCAGATTTCTTTTTCGCTGAGTTCGCGGAATCCATTCCGCAAAAAGGCTTTCAGAAATATGAATATTTCAGGAATTTAAAAGACTTCTAAACATCTAAGAAATACAGACAGATTAATTAGTCCAAAAAACTCTTATAAACTGCATTCTTTGTCTAAAAGCCTGCTAATATTTAATTAAATTGTTTGCTGAGCAAATACTTGCACTTTAAGAAAGACATCGTAAAAAGACCTGGGCGTGGAAAAAGAAAATATTAATATAAAAGTATTTTAGATAGTATTAAATGAAAAATTTCATACTTGTTAGAGAAAATAAATATAATTTTACTGTAATGTAAATGTAAATTTGCATTCTTTTTTTCTTCTTAAAGAATATTTTAGCGCGCGTATCAAATTAAAACAAATAATTATTGAAAGTCAAATGTTCTAATAAAACATATATTTATTGTCTGATCACACTAAAATCAAAAGTATTTGAATGCATTAAATTTTAAAAATATTTTTCAATTATGTATCTTATCATTATGCGCTCTTTCAAAAGTTCTGCGTTAAAATTCCATTTTTGAATTTAATATTATTTCCTTTCCGCTAAAAAGTCGAATTTCTTGAAATAATATCGATTAATCGTATTGAAATTTTATCATTCACTAATATACAAAAGTTTTTTCCTTTAAAAAGTGTTTTAACTTTTTTATAACAGTTATGAAACTATTTAAATGATTTCAGACATGAAAGAAAAAAAACTGAGTTCACAAATTATTTTATTTCTCTAAATCGAAAAAAATAGGCTAAAACTATCTCACAATAATTTATTTTCCATCCATATGAATATACATCTCGTTTCCGATGAAAACTTTAAGTTTATTAAAACTTTTTCGCAAATTCCAATGGAAACTTATTCAGTTTCGGAATTTAAGATTAGGCTTAATTGGTCATTCCTAATTGTTAGCCACGCCTTAATACTTTCAAAAATTTTCTTTTACATTATTTGTTACACCATTTAATTTTTCATATCGGAATTTTGCATCAAAAATTAAAAAAATGCATTAAAAAAATCGAAACTTACCATGTGGAACGGAACGAGCTCTGTAGCTGAAACTAGAAGAGAAGACGACCTTATGAATGACACTTCCCTGCAACGCACCGGGATTTTTACTTTAACTCGTCAAAACTTCAACGCGCCATCTAGTGTCTGCAAAGAGAACTAAGATATTCCGATTAATTTATTCCTGATGATGGAGCGACTAGAACCAGCGGCTAGAAGACTGTGTCGAAATGCGGCTCGTTGGCGCCCACGATGGAGATGAATTAAACAGTCTGACAAAAGCACACCCTTTCGATGGTTTATCTAATTTCGTCCTCAATACTGAGATTTTCTTTGTCCGAATTCAGAAAAGGGCGCAGATATATTTGGCGTATAATTTAAGAAATATATTAATTATCTATAATGATACTTAAAACCATTCATGATGGGGGTTTCATGCTTATAAATAGTTACAACTAAAAAAGACCAATTATTTATTTTTTTACGATGCATATTTTTTCTTTTATTTACTTGTTGCAAAATATAATAAAAATATATCATTGTAACAGTTTAAACGCACATTTGGTTAGAGAACAAAATTTTAACAATAGAATTTCTAAACACTGCGTAAAAAGTAAATAAACTACTAATATTCATATGCGTGTTTAATTAGCTTTTTATCATTGTTTTCTTTGCTTTGTTGGCCTTAAATACAAAACAATTTAGAAATATTTCACATTTTTAATGCTTTAATTCCTTTATGGTATTTTTTAACAAAAAATTATAAAAAGGATTCGCATTCTTAAATTCCTGTATTTTTAAATCAAATTTAAATTTTAAATTTCTGCCAAAAAAATTTCCTGACAAAAGTGCACTCAAAAAGATTTTCTTATTTTGCTTCGAACATTTTGATTGTACTGTTTCTAAGCTTTCGGCTTATAAAATATGGAATTGTTTAATTTTGATATAAGACAAAAACTATTTAGTAATTTAAATACATTTAACTATTATTAGTTTATCTACTTTATAGTATTTTTAAATATTAGCGATAAAAAATTAAGGGAATTAACAGAAATGTTTAAAATGTTGTTCTGTGCAATTATTATAATTAAATAGCTAAAATTTATTTGAAGTAATTCCAGAATATTCTTCAAACAAAGGTATTGTGGTGTGATGAAATTAAATACGAAATAAATAAGAGAAAGAGTTAAAACTGATGCATTAAATATGATACGAAATAATTTTAAAAATTTCAAATTCTTCATTTTAAGTAAAATTAAATTTTTAATGGTACAGAAGCTAAAAATGTTTACAACTAAAATTTATACTAAAAGTATTTGCACGATATATATATTTTTAGTAAAAAAAATTGCTGCTGTTTTTGACATTTAATGTTTCCTATAATGAATCTCAACCAGTAGTGCACACAGGAATTTTTCAGGGGGGAGGGGAGG
>BMAV01005284.1:509495-536240 GCA_019973955.1 Trichonephila inaurata madagascariensis
CCCCCCCCCCCCTTGTGTGCGCCACTGATCTCAACTTATGAGATCCTCTTTAAATCCAGTATTTAAAAATTTGTATTGAGGCTACGAATATACAGCACTTCTCCATAATAAGTTTAAAATGGCTTTGGAAAAAGGTATGGATATGAAAATTCTAATCAGTTTTTATTTCAATGAAAAAATTTTATCCGCAATATTATAAGCTATTTATATATTAGGTGCCAAACATAAGAACTTTTTTTTCCCCAAAAAAATAAGAAGATATAAATTAATAAAAGAATAATAAAATTAGAATCCTGGACATTCACCATAACCTACAGAAAATCTATGCAATAACGTACTTATACAGTTTTATGCATGTGAATCAATTTCCTCCTTGTTTAAACATCTGTTCAAATAAACGATTCCCTTACTTAAATAAACAATTTCTCCTAGAGATTTTTGTTGCATTTCTGAAGGAATTTGTATAGGTCTATATAATTAGTCGGTATAAAGGGACAGTGTTTTTTACTCAAAGCTTTTTGCATGAATCAAACAAGATCCTATAAAATTTTGGTTTTACTTTCATATTTTCTTTGATTTTGCATAAAATCTAATTAGATCTAAGATGAAACTTCGATCAGGATTATTTTATAAATGTATTCAACCGCATTGTAACCATACGAATCGCTAATTCTTCTGTGTTTTAGAGTATAATATTATTTAACTTTAAATTCCAATATAAATGAGCTACATTTATATTTTTATGTTCTGAAAACATATTTTGTATGACATTTTTCTGGGTCCGAAACGAATTTTAGCTGTGAAGCTCTGCAAATCTGTTAAATTTAATAATTCATACAGTAATATTATAGTATTCAAGCAATAAGTATAGTAAGAAAATCAGATTTAAACATTAAGTAAACAATAAACATAACAGTAAACAAACAGAACAATAATAACAATAGTAAAAGTAAACATTATATATATATATATAAATTAAAATGATTTAAGTAGCTCATAAAAAGCATAAATGTTAAAAAAAAAATTGTTTTTGCCCAAATTTGTTTTTGCCCCTTAAGTGAAACAAAATGGCTTACAATTGTATTTTTTTTTATAATAAAACAATTTAAACCATTAGTATAAAGAATTCCATTCGTTATTTGTTTCTGTTCTTTTTACAGCCCTTTATATATTCTTTTACAATTGAGAATAGCGATACACCCCGGCTAAGTTTCCAAAATCTACGAGAATCCCCGCCTAGCTTTTATCTTCAGATGCATATCAGTAGCATCATTTTTTGTTCTTATTTTTTCTTTTGGGGCAGTATCGAATGGACAATTTCCGTTCTTTGCAAATTTCGTATCGAAAATACTGCGGGGTTTCCACAATCTGAAATCCAATACAACCATTCCCCAGTCCTTTTCCAATGCTCCCCACATTATTTATTGAAGAGATGGGGAGAATCTGGTTGCACCCCTACGCCTCAAGCTGTGATGTCATCTAAATAGAAAATAAGATGTGAAAAAGCCGATTCCTTGAATCAACTGAATGTCAAAAACACACGCCAAAGTTCTTTTTTGAAAAGCATTTCTACCGAAACCCAAGGCATACAGATTTATAGGTGCCATTAATCTATGTTTAAACTTCAGGGGTAAAATGTCAATATCAGTGTAAAACTGAGCGCTCAAAAAAAAACTCCCCTGTTTCGGTGTTTTGCAAAAATATCAGAAAAATATCAACAAATCTTCAGAGAAGTTGACTGAAATTCAAATCAGGTAGGAATGACGTAAATTATCAATTTCCTCAAGTTATAAATAAATTATACTTCAAAGTAATAAAATGATGTGTTATACAAATTATTTTTAATAGAGTACCTTTAATAGAGACCTTTAAAATCTAAAAATGATCTACCTCTAACTGTAAATTAAAATTCCGTTTCATATTCTCAATCAATTTCAAAATGTATTTTTTCAAGCTTATTTTTATCCGAATAATAATCGATCAAAATAGTCACAATGTGTGTATCAACAATACAGTCACGAAAAGCATAATTCTACAAAGTTTTCTTAAAGTTATTATTGTTCGTATTTTCTATATTACAGTGATTGTTGTTTTAACAAAACCTTTATTGAATTCTATATGTGTTCAGGGATCAATATCAACACTGAGATAAAATTCATATACACTCTTTTCCTTTTACTTTTGTTAGCTTTAAAAATAAAGTTAAAAAATAAAAATATTCATTTTCTTCTTTATGAAAATTGACATTACTCTTTTAGATTGGCGATATTTATGTAAAGTTGAAACGAAACGGAGTTCATGTGAATGTTGGGATAAATTTCCAGACATCATTATAAAACTCAACAACTTTACTCAATTTAAAATCTTAATATACTAGTATTTTTTAATGACCAGTCCTCGTTAAGAGTAAAATAACTCCGAATCCAAACTATTGATAACAGGGCCGCTTTTCCGCTTAGGCATACTAGGCACGTGCCTTAGGCGAAAAAACTGGAGGGCAAAAAACGAGAAAAAATTTAAGTTATAGCGAACGTACTAGCGCGTCATGATAGAAGCATTTCTGCCCTTAAGAGAATAAAGACTGAAATGAGATCGAGACTATGTGTAAAATGAAGAGCTTAACAGTTTGATGAAGCTATGCACTCAAAATCATATTACCATGGAAATTGATTACAACTATGTTATTAATGATTCTGCATTGATCAAAGCCCGAAGAAAACTTTTGTTGTACCAGTGACTCAACTAAGAATAAGGATGTCTAAAAGTAAAAGGTAATAAAGCGATAAGCGATGGAAAAAATGATAACAAGTTGAAAACAGTTCAGACAATAATGTATACTCTATACTGCAATTGCAAACAATTTCATTAATTTACAGTACTAATTTACAAAAGGGTGGGTGGGTGGTCCGTGATATTGTAAGGTAGGGGTGCCAAACTCGCTCGTATGATATTACGGGCCACGTGGTCTATTTTATTATAATTTGGGGGTCGCATATTTGCGATCTTCAAAAAATCAATAAAATACGATTTTTATGATGTATTATGCATTTATTAATCTAAAGCTCAATGTATTGTATATTATACGCATGTAGTCGTTTTAATTTCATGTTCTTTTTAAACTTAATCTATACATATTTTATATTTTTAATAAAAAAAAAACAATTTTTAAGAATTTCCATCTAACATTAATTTTAGAAGGTATTTGACATCAATTTTTTCACAAAGCAAATCATCAAGATTTGGTTAAAAATACTGAGATGATGTAATTTTTAGTATTGACGATAAATGTTGATTGGGGGTTAATCTTATCTTTCTGAATTCTCGCTATTTTTCATTAAAGGAAATAATTGCCCGCATAAATAAGTGCTTCCGAACAAAGCCATTATTTGCATAACAAACAATGAATCTTAGGATAAAGATCTACTGATAAATACGAATGTGTATGAAAATCTAGAATTCCAACTTTCATAGATTTTTGCTTCAACAAAGAATTACACTGTATTTCAATTAATTTATTTGTAAGCTTTCATTAACAATTTCAATATCGATAGAGAGAGATAAAGAAAAAGTGCGAAATTATATAACTCACAGCTCTTAAAATTAGAATTAATAATTCCGTTTCAAACAATTTAATTTTGTGAACGTATTCAGTAAATTTTAATTTATAGGATTTAATCAACAAATATTAACAGTTTTCAAAGTGAGACAAGTTTTCATTTTGCTATTTATTTTCCCCAAAGTAATAATATTTAATATAGTTGTAACAACATGAGAGATTTTTGCCTTAAAGCTTTTAAAATTAAGTTGATTAAGATGGTTTGTAATATCAACTGAGAAAGCCAGGTCTTTTATCCATTGTCCACCTTTTAATTCAGCAATTTTCATAATATTTTTATTTCCAAGAAAATTATAATTTTGTCCAGCAATATAAAGAATCATTTTAACACTTTACGATTTAAAAGTCATTCAATTTCCATATGATATGGTAAATCGTTGAATTCATTTTCTATATCTTTGAGAAATGAAGCTAATTTACGATGATTAAGTCTATGTTCTCGAATAAAATTTACAAATTTGGTGACTATTTTTAAAACATGTCATGTGTTTAAAACTTTGGACCATAGTACCTGCTGGTGTATAATACAAGGAGAAAATGCTCAAAATTATTATTGCCATGCTGTTTGGCAATACAGCATGGCAATAATACAGCATGGCATGTTTCTTTTAATCTTACAACTCCTTTATTAATATCAATCATGGTAGGCGCACCATCATCCAAGGCAAACCAACTTTTCCAATGGTAACTTATTTTTATTCAAAACATCTATAAGTACATTAAAAATATCCGCTCCAGATGTTGTATTTTGAATATGAATGATTTCCAAAAGTTCTGCACTTATTTTTAAATCAACATCGCATCCGTGAAAAAAAGCGACTAGCTGAGGAAATTTCGAATATCTGTACTTTTATCAATCTTGCAATGAAGTAGGCTTGAAATTTTATTGAAATATGCTGATTTCTCAAATTCTCAACTATTTCATCAACTCTTCTACCAAGACTATGTCGATTTAAACTTACATTTTTAATTTACTTTGTTTATGCTGAACTTTAATACTTCCGCTGTTTTAAATAAACATTAACTAATAAATTCCCTTTCAGTAAATGATTTCGATCTGCTTGCGAGATTAAATGTAATATTATATAACTTTTACAGCAGCTGAATAGTGTTCAACAAATTTAATGTGAGTGTGCTTTATTGTTTTTGAAGAATTGAACTCTATTCGGAAAATTTTTCTTCAAAAAATTTTACTAAGTGTTGGTCATAGTTTGTTTCATAATTTGTGTCATAGTGCCTTTTAAGAATATATTCCTTAGCAACTAAAATAGTTTTTAGATATCTGGCATTTTTGAATCTTATTTTGAACACAAAAAATACTGCAGTTGCCATTTTCTTGAAAATTACGGCGTTCCTTTTGAATTGATCTTTCTTTACTCATTGTTCAAATTTGATTGTGCTTTCATTCGCAAACGATTAAGTATACGCACTGCCTTTTATCTTAACCATCCTGAATATTTTTTTAAACTTTAAAAAACGTCTCTGATTGCCCCTCTTGCTGATTGGACACTCCAAACAGAAAAGGAGGAAAAGAAATAAAAGTCGCACACTCGAAGAGTCGTGTACCATCCATAGTAAAGAATTTGCATAATGCATTTTAGAATTTCATAAAAAAAGTAGTTTGTTATAGTATAATCAAATATGAAAATATTTAATAAAATAGTATAAAAAAAAGTATTTTTAATCTAAAGACCATTTCTATAATCAAAAAGGATTTCTTTTAAAACAAGAACAGGTAATACGCAAATGTATTGCAGATTTATATATATATATATATATATATATATATATAAGATCCACTTTAAATAAATTTCAAAATAAAAAACTTTAAAAACATGATATTAAAAATTTTTTAAAAGGAGTCGGCGGGCCGCAACTTTTGTACCCGCGACCGCGTGTTTGACACCCCTGTTATAAGGTAAGAAATAAACGAGAGTAGCAAAACCATGCCACTATCCTTTCCTTACGGTTGCCAGTCCACGACAAGGCAGAACAATAGGTGCTGGATAATACAAAGAAAGGGGAAACAGTAAGAGTTAAGGGAAAATCCCACCCGAACCAAAACTGGCAAGGTAAGAACTTAAGGAAGGGGGTGCTCTGGAAGTAGTGTAGAGGCGAAACAATATGAAGTGCCTAGGGCGCAGGGGAAGTTAAAAACGGCTCTAATTGATAATAAAGGCTTACTTAATTGTATATGAAAACTTAAATTACATCCAAGAAGGCTCTGAATCTTGCATAAGTCCATACAGCCATCATACGCAGCTGCACAAGTATTAACCTACACCGACTCCTCCCGCGAGTCACAACCAATAAAGGTCGAGAATAAAAACGCTTAACGACTGGCCCGAATAGGGATTCCTTTGATTTAATAGTTTTAATTTAATTTCATTTATATCTACCTTCAGGACAAAATACAATTACACCCAAAACGAGTATAAAGTGATTTAACACAGCATATATATATATAATGGGATTTCCATAGAAAATCGCACAAACCTGAGCACTGTAAATAAGATGGGAATGATTTAATTTTCCTCAAGCGGCCCGGTACCATTTGATCCATGAACCGGTATCGGTCTGCGACCTGGGATTTGGGGACCACTGCTCTAAGGCATGCACGGAGTAATGGTGGACCGGTCAGTCGGTAGTTCAAATAAACACCCCTGTCAAAGGTTCTTCAAGCCCAGTTCCTCCATATATACAGGGGGATTCTCTACCATACCGACGAATTTGCAGAATGTGTAGGAGGTACAAAGACTACTCGCAATCACATAGGAATGCAGGATTGAAAATGTCGAAGTTGCGAGCTATGGTGCAAAGAAGGAGCGAAAAAGAAGAGAAACAGCAAAATATTAATGGGACAGAAAACATTTTATTGAAAGGTTGTTCTACAACAGATATTCAAAAGTGCATTGACTTCTTCTGGAGTCACATAAAGAGTTTGGTGTACGAGACGCCCTTCCTTCAGTTGAAGACCTTATCGCTCGAATATCTGTAGCTGCCGAGACGATATGTGACATGCTAGGAATCTTCCAGAATGTAAAGGGCTGTGGTAACCCAGTGGTCAAGGCATAGGATCATAGCAGGCATGTCATGAGTTCGAGCCCAGTACCACAAAAGACCCGTCGTGTAGGGAAGCGATGCACGTTAAATCTGTCGAGAGCTGAAACGTCCTCCCGTTGGTGTGGTAGTGAGGAGAGGGGGGTGGCAACTCAGGTGTCGTCCACGTCACTTGACCACGGTTCAAAATTACGTGGTCCGTCGCCAAAAGCCCTCGTGTAGCTGAACAGTGCGACGTTAATATTCACTCACTCACTCCAGAACGTAGAAACTTCTATGCAGCGTCACTGTCAGGCCTTTCACACAACTTCTGGATGTAATTTTGTGCTCCTATTTTAGTTCTGTGACGTCTCTCGCGTCTTTCTGCTAACATAACTCCTATGTTCTTTGACGGCCACGATTAATGGCAAAACTTTTCCAACCCAATACCAAGAAGATAAACAAAGATAATATGTAAATGAGATATACTATAAAAGGATAGAAGCTTTGATGATAAGATATAGCGTGGCAAGCTTAGAGATAGTAGTGTGGAATCATTCTGATCAATAACACGGCAAGTTTGAAGATAGCTTAGTGTGGAATCTTGCAGATCAAGAGTTAGCAGTCCGATAGCTTTAGAAGGAATAGAAGCCTAATATAAAGAAGTTGGAATCTTCTTATACAAAGTGAATTTATAGCTATCTCTCTTTAGGTAAAGGAAGGAGATCTGCAAAAGGTAATATTTGATATAAGTAATTAGATGAACCGTATTAGTAATTATAATTGAGATAAAGGATCTAGTTGCGTGATCTGACTTAAATACACGGTTTAATTGGGTGTTAACTCTCACTTTAATTAAAATTGTCAAATTAGAATTTAAGTAATATAAGTTATTCTTAATAAAAGTTGTATTAAGAACTACTATGTCTCATCATTTAGATAATCCCACACCTCTAGCTTACGCGGAACCGGCACGACATGGTCATCACAGGATGGCTATGTCGCAATGGCGCCCGAACTTATATAATTCTGGGTTAGGTAATGTAGGTGGAAATACTGTTCTACCTGAAATGTACTTTTCAGGGTCAGAGAACATTGCAGAGTTTATAGAGTGTATTGATAATAACATACAGTTACTTGAAATCCCAAGTAATCTGTCATGTGCTTATTTAAAAAGTCATCTCAGGGGAAGGGCTCAAGATTGGTATTCGATATTTGGTTCGTTGTTAGTGCAAAATACAGCCACGGATTTTGCGCAGCTCAAAGCTGAATTAGCGAAGGCTTTTCCCGCGGTCAAAAATAAGAAAGAACTACAGTCGCAATTTTACGCGTCCCAGCAGGGAAGAAATCAGGATCCTACTGATTTCGTATATAGATTACTAAAAATAGAGAGAAGTTTAGAATTAGGAATGTCCCAAGCAGAGTTAGTGGATCATATTCTAGTTCGACTCGAACCACAGATACAAGACTATGTGGAAGTCAGAAATCCACAAAACACGATACAACTTTTAGAAGTCTTGGCTAAATTCGAAGAGAGATATTCTTGCAAATTACAAAGGGGTTATCAGAACGATAATATAGAAAGACGAGGTCAAAATGCGCATAGGATGCCTAATTTTGAAGCTAATGGTAGAAACTGGAGGAATTCTGAAATAAGACGTAGACCAAATAACAGTAGNTTGCAAATTACAAAGGGGTTATCAGAACCATAATGTAGAAAGACGAGGTCAAAATGCGCATAGGATGCCTAATTTTGAAGCTAATGGTAGAAACTGGAGGAATTCGGAAATAAGGAGTAGACCAAATAACAGAAATGAGTTTTACGAGAATAGCCGTCAAAATAATAGAGGGTTCGAGAGGAATAGATTTAATAATAATGATCAAAGATTCAGCAACAGGGGTTACTCATTTCGAAATGAGCGAAATGATAATTTTAATAGAGGGGACCGTAGAAATAAGGGTTCGAGTGATAATTTCAATCGAGGCGATAGGACGCAAAGGGGACGATTAAACATTGTAAAGGTTAATGATCAACCTCAAGAGGTGTCGACAAGAGAGACAATTAGACTTTCTCCAATATGTATAGCACCCGTAGAACTTCCCCACGTGCCTATTTTATTAAATAACACATTTTTGAAAGCGCTATGGGACACCGGAGCAGATAAATCTTTTATATCGGAAGAAGTATATAGAAAATATTTTTTCTATAAACAAATAAAAAAATCGAGAGCCCAGGTAATAACAGCACAGGGTGCGAAATGCCAAAACAGGGGGATTGTAGAATTGAAAATTAAGATCAGACAATTCGAAAGAAATTGGTCATTTCATGTGTTGAAAGATTTAGAATACCCATGTATTCTGGGTATCGATTTCATAAGTGGGTCAAGAATCGTATTAGATTTTGATCAGAAATCGTTGAAAATTCAAAATACACTGGTTGAAGATAATAAGGTAAATAAAGGGAAATTGCACGTTAATGGGTCAGAAATGAAGTTAAACATGGTGGCTACACTTTTACCGAAAAACCATGGGAATAATATAATTGGTGATAAAATTAATTGTGCCATAATCAAAGATTTGGTACTTACTTCGCGAGAACAATTAATAAAGGAACAGAAAAATGACCCAGAATTAGGTCATATATATAGATATTTAGAAAACCCGGAAGATAACTCGGTTAATGCAACGATATGTGAGAATTGGTCCCACGATTTCCGTTTAATTGAAGGATTGTTATTTTATGCGAAACACGCAACGTCATTAGGTGAAATGCGTGTATACATTCCAAAATCTTTAAGGAATGAAATAATGAGAGAATTTCATGACAAGCCAATAAGTGGACACGTAGGCAGATTTAAAACGTATCATAAAATTCGGGACGTTTGTTATTTCCCGTACATGAGAAAATTTATTGATCAATATGTCTCTACATGCCATATGTGCCAAGTTAATAACTATAAAAACGCGTTACCAGCTGGTCGGTTAAATCCAATTATATCGAATTATCCGAATGAGATAGTGACGTTAGATTTATTAGGCCCGTATCCTATATCGAGAATAAGACGTAACCGCTATATTTTAGTAATAACCGATCATTTCAGCAAATGGGCTGAAATTATACCTCTTAAAAAGGCCTCATCTCGTATAATAGCGGATATTTTTTTTGATAACTTTATATCGCGTTATGGAGCTCCAATAAAATTAATAAGTGATAATGGTCCCCAATTTATATCCGAGATTTTTGAGCACTTAAGTGAAAGATTAGGCATAAGGCATGTGAAGACTGTTGCATATCGACCACAAGCAAATCGGACTGAAAGAGTTAATCGAGATATAGTGCAAATGATTGCAAATTACGTTAATGATCAACATGATACTTGGGATCAATTCTTACGTGAGTTTGCTTACGCTATTCGTACGGCGGTGAATGAAACAACGGGAAAAACACCGGCTGAATTATTTTTAGGTCGAAAATTGATTACACCATTTCAAAAACTAGTTATGATATCGGAAAGCTCTAAATTCAAAATTCAAGATATACAGAAAAGCTTTAAAGAAGCTAGACTAAGTACGAAAATTAAACAGGAAAGGTGGGAAAAATATTATAATAGACGTAGAAAGGACATAAAAATAAAGGTAAATGATTGGGTTTTATTAGAAACACACCCTGTAAGTTCAGCTGCTAACAAAGTATGTGCTAAATTTAAACAAAAATTTGAGGGACCTTATAGAGTCCTAGAAGTTAAGAACTTTAATAATATTGTAATATGGAAATCAGGAAAAAGATTAACAGTTAACGTAGATCAAATAAGAATATATCGTCATAGGAAATGTGACGAGGTCGAAGTAGGAACAGGTATCCCAAATAGTATAAGATCAAGTCAGGAAACTCGTACTTCGGAAAAAGTACACCAAGGATTAAATGAGTCACAATATGGGAAAGAAAAATCTGCGGTGATTCCTGTAATTCCTGTAATTTCGCCTTGGTTAATGTTGCCTGTCATAATAGTAATATTAATTATTCACGAATAGCGTTTTATTTGTGATAAATACTGACAAGTATTCAAGATAATATTGATATGTTTAATAAGCAAAACTTTTTTTGATGAAATATGCAATAAAAATCCTATTAATTTCAATGCAGGTTTTACGCTCTGATGACAAAAATAGGTCTTAAGATGCCTTCACGGTAAAGTTGCAAAAACAAATTTTACAAACTTTTAATAATTATTTTTATGCAAATATTTATCTTAAATACTTCAAAGTAATATATTTGATAAATAAACATTGCAGGAAAAACTGGGAACTAGTGAACGATATATGCAATATATAACCTCCAAAAGTGCAAGTAAAAAACTGCTTACCATCATAAGCATTTTGTATTTTCTAATTTAGGAGAACGTTTCAGTAGTAAAAAAAAAATTCTAGATGAAAAAAGTATGAAAAAAGCCAAATAACTCAAATGCTCTGATAATCAAATAAAACTCAATATCAAATATAATTTTTTTCAAAAACATTTTTATATGATTTATTTTTAAAAGTTTTTACAATCATTTTTTCGCATAAATTGAAATAATGCTTCAGTCAAAATTTCAAAATAATTATATTCAAGTATTATGCTGTTTTAGATGAGAAACACACAGACAAAAGAATATATATAATATAACTTTTACAATTCTGCCTTTCTATATAAAAATATTGGTACTTTGAACAACTTCCTGAAAACACAGACAAAATAAATTAAAAATGCAGCTATAAAATGTATAGTGTTTATTCAAGTAGAGTCAAAATTATTTTTATGAAATAAGTGCAGCACAAAATGCTTCAATTAAGCCTCTTTCATAATGCGCAAGTGAATTTTCTGTGAATGTCAACATAGGAAAGCAAACAATTTTTACTTTGGACAAGAATATGTGATCACATACATGCCATTACAAATATATTAGATATATTTGTAAAGGCATATATTTTAGAATTATTTCAATTATATTGAACAAGACAGTAGTAACCTAAAATGAAATGCCTCGCATTGCAGATTACTCAATTTTATGTAATAGAATTTCGTAATATAAATCGATTTTTCTTCCCAGGTAATTTACACTTACTTCTTTTTTTCACTCACAAGTGTTGCAATAATTTCTACATCTTTCGTCCATTGTAAGAAATACTTGTGTGTGTGTGTAAAATTATTACCTCATTAAGGACATTTCATACGCATTTTTAAAAGAATTATATATTTGTACACATAAAATCTTATTACTTAAATGATGTAAATATACTTAATTTTTTTGAATAATTTTAAAAATTTAAGATTTTAAAATTGCCGCAATAAGGGCTTAGTGTAAATATTTTTTTTCATCCACCAAAAATTTAACGTAAAATTATTGCGCATATTTTGTAAGTTAATTTTTTTTTTAATTCATTGATTTATTAACGTCGTACATCTAAATAACATAGTTGACCGCAGTAGACGCGTGGTTATTGTAACGAGCGCACTCGTGGCTGTTGTGTCACGGGTTCGAATCTTGGGGCCATTGAAGATCCGCTGTGTAGAGGGGGCTGAAGCATGTTATACCTGTTGAGGCTTAATGTGTTATGGCGTGTGTGGTAGTTTGGAGAGGGGTGTCCTCGTCATTTTTGATTAAAGCTTAAAATTACGAGGTTCGTTACCAGTAGTTCTCTTGTTGATTTTTAGTTAATATAACCCTCACTCACTTTAAGTAACACGATCCCTATTGGCTGCGGACTTCGTAGGTTTGAATCTCGACCAGTTAACGATGCCGATACTAGAGCTGCCTCCCCCTTCTCCAAACTACTCCACCACGCACTCGGGAGGACTTTGAGCTTCGACAGATTTAACGTGCATCAACCCCTCCTCTACACGGTGGGTTTTCAGTGGCATCAGAACTCAAACCCGCGACACACCGACCACGAGTTTGTGACCATAACCACTAGGCTACCCCGACAACCCTCATAGCTTTGAACTACGTTTAGGGGACGAGAAAGACATCTGAGGTGGCATTTCATTCTTCAGACTTATACATCACACCAACGTGAGGTTTTAGAGCCTTGACGTATTTAAAGTTCATTTTTTTATCCCTCTACACAACAGGTCTCTTGTGTTTGGTCTTTTCCAAGAAGAGTATTTAAGTCATCTTATAAATTTTTAAAATTTCGTTCAAAATATTTTAAAATCTATCTATCTCACTGAAGTTACTTTATTAGGGGATTAAACTACTTTCATTTTAAAAAAATGTAGTTCATTTAAAAAATGAACTTCTAAGGTAGGAAGCGATTTGATTAATAAATAAGAACGTAAATTAAAGGAATTCCTTGAGAATCAAGTAATTTAAAATAATTTGACACATAAAACTTTTCTCTTTTGAAATATCCTTAATAGATTGGAATCTATATAATTAATGCTTACTCTCATATATAATCTCAGGGGATTAAAGTTTTCTTATTAAAGTAATTTTATACTTTATACACTTGTTTTATAATACTTTAAGCCTAAACTTTTCTTCAGCATATAGAAATAGAAAAAAACTAATTTAATGATTTTTATTTGATGATTAATACTAGTGTTAAAGCAATTGTATTAAATTCTTTTTAAGTTGATTTTATTTTTATTTTTTATGTTCAAACGCTTTCACATTAAGATGATGTAATCATTGATCGATTAAGAAAAATTTAACATAATCGTAACGTCACAGCAAAACATTTATTTTTCTCCTAATAAAATTAAGTATATTTACTAAATTAAGTTTTTTACAAAATTTATTGATTAATTACCAACTTCAAGCTTCGAAATAACATGGGGATTATTGATGATGGTCCTTGTATCTTTTAACTATACGTACAAGTGATGTGGAGGACATCTGAGCCAATTACCCACTCTCCACCCTTCTGCACCACACCAACGTGAGGACTTAGAGCCTTTAAGCATTTAACATTAGTTAGATTCTCTACACAACTTTTTTTGTGAGAGGGGAATTTTTTGCAAGGGTATTTAAATCATTGTATAAATTTTTGAAGTTTCTTTCTAAATATCTTAAAATCTAGCTATCTCATTAAGGTTATTTAAGGGGAGTAGGAAACCTCTATACCGACAATGTTAAATTGGCTGTTTTCGATGTACCTTTTTTTAAAAATCTGTTATATGTACATATTTGAAATTTTTCATACAATTAAAGTACACCTTTCTCATTATACTGAAATGAGCTTTTAACTAATTTTGAATTTGTCTATAATTTATAAAATATTTTATCAAACATAGTGAAATTTGAACCATTTTTCACATAAAAAAATTTGTGAAAAATAAATTTTTGAGTTTTTTACAAAAATCTCATTTCAGTATATTTAAGCGATCATTATAAATATATCATAAAAAATTTACATACCTGTAAGCAGTAGTTTCTCATAAAAGGTACATCGAACATCAAAATTTATATTTTGAGATAAATTGATTTTAATGTATACAGTGACACTTCTAATCGGCTAGGAAATAAAAAAATAAAAGACTCAATTTACAATAAAAGATACATGTTTTGTTTTATATCAGACGTTCACATTTTTTATGCAACTTTTAAGGTATTTTTAGAAAGGTTAAAATCTATACAATTTGAAAATGTAAAAATCTCGAATTGTCAAAAAAATAAGATTTTAGCTTTCCAACACGCCTTAATAATAATAACATTCCGTTCCTTTTAAGAATTATAACTTCAAAACTAGAAGTGATTGGATAAATAGATAAAAACATAATCTAATGAAATTTCTTATAGTTTAAAAGTGTGATGCTGAAAATATTTTCCTCTTTAAATTGCCTCAATACTCGTAGAAATGAATCCATAATTTATCGAAATACATTTTTTTTATCACAGGATTAAAGTTTTCTTATTATAGTAACTTTTCATTAATTATAATTTTATGACAAGCATTTATTTTTTCACCTAAGTTAATTAATTTTTTCCTTAAGGTATCCGGCTACGTTCGGAACCGTGATTTTAAAAAAGCGCATAAATGGATAATTTTCATGATATTTAGTGTCACTTGGATTAGACTACATGTATAAAATTGTTTTAAGGATATTTTGACAAAAAAATTATTTAAATACAATATTTTGACAAAAAATTAACTTAAAATAATCTTTTTTCAAAATGTTCTCCTTTTGTTAAAAATGCTTCTATTATAATAATATTTTGCCTGTATATAGCTCAGACTTCTTAACAGAGGCTCAACTATGATTTTTGAAAAATTCACATTATATTTTCAGAGTTACAACCCATTGAAATAATTATCGGCGTTTTTTTTCTTAAAATTGCTCCCATCTGTTGTCGTAAAATATGGATAAACCCATTTCTAAGTTATATATTTCAAAAATTCTAGTTGAGCCTCTGTAGAGAGGTCTGAGCTATATACGGGCAAAATATTATTATAATAGAAGGATTTTTCACAAAAGGAGAACATTTTGAAAAAAAATTATTCTAAGTTAATTTTTTGCCAAAATATTGTATTTAAATAATTTTTTTTTTGTCAAAATGCCCTTATAAAACAATTGTATACATGTATTCTTATCTAAGTGACACTAAATATCATGAAAATTATCCATTTATGCTCTTTTGCAAAACCATGGTTCCGAACGTAGTTGGATACCTTAAGGCTGTCTTCGGTCAATGTTAAAAAATAGGACCCGAATTCAGATATAAAAGAGCTGCAACATTAATACTATATTCTGGCTTAACCACTATATATATATAACCACTTATTTTATCATAACACCCATTTTTATCGCAGTTGACAAATTTTTTCTGGTATAAAATGTGCTTCGCGTTTTTGTCCTATATACCGTAATACCAAATGAGCTATCCCTACGCAAGTTGAAAGGAAAAATTAATTCTTTATACAGTATTTTGAAATTTTGAAAACAGTACATTATAAACAATTGTATGAATAACAATATAGCAAATTTTCAAGAAAATTGAAACAATTTTCTGTCTGGAAAGGTGCTCCGCGTTTAATTCAAGCTTTCGTACTTTTACCGAAAACAGCCTTAGAAAGTTTTCTGGAAGTCTAATTCTACATCGCTTCCTTAAATGAAATAAAAATATATAAGCAACTGCGTAATTTTTAAAAATAAATAATTCTATACATGATTTCCATTTTGTAATACCTTTTAAATAACTTTTTTTTCTTTTCACCACAAAGCTAGATATTCTTCCTACAAACATATCCAACTTAAAAAAAAATATATATCCTTCATATAAAGGAACAATCAAGGCCGAAAGGGAAGGTAATCGCATATAAGACCGCTATTTTAACACCAGCCGGATTTTTTCCTCCACTCTCCCGGACGGCTTCAAAACTTCCGGACAAATTATCCGGCGGTCGCTGCATATTGTTTGTCGATCGAGAGGGAGGCCCCCTCCCTGGGACAATATCCGTCCCATTTCCGGGGCCAAAGTGGCCTCAGGTTCGAATGACGAAAGGGGACCGGGGGAGTCACGTGCCCCCGGCATTGTCCGGCAAGTCCCATTCTCGTCTTGTTTTACTTGCGTGGAGACCATGTAACTAGCGTGCTTTTGTCAGACATTGAATGTTCTTTCGTAGCTTCAGCTTACCTTAAAAAAAGTATTTGACAAGCTGCTTTTGATATCATTTTCGTTGAGCGTGCTTTTTTATTTTCTTTCTTTAGTAGGAGGCGGGAAGAGGGGGATTAAGACATGCTACAGCTACAAATGCTTAAAAAGAGAGCAATGAAATCTTGGTCTACTTGAAGAAAATAGAGTTATTTTATTGTTTTGCAGCACCGGCGTCCAGCGATTCCGAAATCCCGGGATTTCAGTACTTTTTTTTCAATCCCGAAATCCGATAAAAATAACTAATCCCGGGTTTTAATTTTTTTTTTCGTCTAAATTATATTTTATATAATTTTTTTTTCTCATCAAAATTTTCTAAGAATTTAATTTTTAGAAAATTTATATTTTGTATATGAAATATGTATGTAGATTTTTTTTTGTGTAATTATAAGTGCTATAAGTAAAAAAATATATGCAGCCAGCTCTCATTTCTCGTATGGGGGAACGACGCACAGATCTTAGTGGTTCACTGCAATACTTAAACAATAACATAAGCAACATATCAAGAATAGATTTGTTCACGTTTCCTTCTTCAATCAAATGCCATTAATTAATAGCAGACCTGTTTGATAGACTTGAGACACTTCAAATCCTATTGCATTACTAACAGCTCATGCAGCTGGATCTTATATTTCAAATATGGCAACACTTGAAATTGATTCACATTTTGATTCAATAACTGGTTCAATTTATACGCAAAAACCATTAAGTGTAGCACAAGAACTAGGTAAAGTTATCAAAGAGGTATATACACCAATGCAGTTTATTAGATTTGAGGCACTGTCATCAAAAATTCAAAAAAAAATGCCACTTTTTTTGAAAATGGAGGGAGACGTGGTGACTACCTGAAAATAGCATACTCCTATTTAATAACGATAACACCTACTAGTACAGAATCCGACTGAACATTTTCTTCGGAAGGAAAATTTGTATGATTTATAGACTATATTGTGGACTTGTGTTTCTTTTCTTATTATTTTTTGTGTTGTTGTTGTTGCTTCTTGTTATTTGTCAATCTTCTCTGTTTCTTATTTTGTTTGCAGTTGTCTTGTAATCCTCCTCTGCAAATAAAACAAACAACATATTTAACGTAAAACATTTCATACATTCATACATATACTAAGTAATGTCTATAAAACAAGCAAGCTTCAAGAAACGAAACAAGTTTTAAATCCATAATATTAGAAATAATATTAATGAATTTTCACCGCTGTATTTTGATACCAACTTAACATATTTATGACGAGAAAAATAGAGATTGCTGTACTAAATTGAAATATCTATCATATCCGCTATATACTTTCAACTAGTAATGAAGTTTTGAGAAAATTTTTTTCAGTGTTGACTTTTATGCACCAAAAAATCTACTATTTATTGCTCCTTTAGTTTTTCTTAAGTTATTTATATAATTTTTGTTACCCAGCAAAATAAATTTTGGGAACTCAAACTCCAGCTAAATAGATCTAGAGTTTTAGGGTATGTACAACCTCTGGTTAAATGTTTTAAAAGTTTTTTCAGACTTGCTAAATAGCCACAAAATTGAACTATTGGTCAACGATGAATTTCACCCTCATATTTTAGCGGAACAATTAGTAATCCTAAATCCTGATCGCAGACAGGAGGCTAAATAATGGACCATGTTATCTCAAAACCGCGTCAGAAAGGAGATATATATACATGTTGCCTAAATATCCGAAATCCATTATTATGTGCCCTTGCTAGTAAAAATGAAAAGTGTCGAAGAGTATCCGTTAACACGCATTCTTACTAGTTAGTGACAAGGGTTTCTCACTACGAAGGTTAGAAAATATAAGAAACACACACACACAAATTTTTTCTCGGATATTAACTGCAGTTTTCCCGCAAAAAACATTTTTTCACAATTCCTACTAATATAGTTCACACTCTCCCTATATATATATCTTATTCAAATTTTCAATCGTTCATAAAATATTTTTTATTCATTCCATTCAAGTTCAAATGCATTTTTTAAAACTTGTAGTGGATGACGATGTTAATACAGTTTTTTCAAATATTAATTCATTAATTAAGTTTAAGCAATGAATAAATAGAAACAAACAAAAATAATAGTCCTACACCATATATATAAAAAAAATCGCTCGTTGTGTCCCTTTAGCGCAATGGACTTTTAATTCAAAGGTCATGGGTTCGAATCCCACCTGGGATGGCCTGATTTCGGAGAAAATTATTTATTTTTACTATACTATTTTATTGGAATAATTCAACTTAATAATTAGTAACAAACAAAAATAATAGTCCAGCACCATATATAAATAGGAAAATGGTAATTTGCAAAGACTTAATATTGTGATTCTGTCATATGCATATATACATACTTATATTAATTGTAATTATTTAATAAAAAGTAAGTAAAATAAAATTTTTCTTTGTTGACCTTATTAAGAATCGACTTAAAAGAACTTTTTCTATGACTTGTTTATATACACAACTCATAAAACAATAAATTAGCTTCTAGGTATAAAGTAAAGCACTGTCTGTTCTGTCTGTCTATCTGCATATCTGTTTTCAGACAATCTGTCTGTCTCTCAGTCTATCTGTCTATTTGATTGCCAGTCTGTTGGTCTCTCATACAATCTGCCAGTTGGTTATTCGGTTGATCAGTCTATCTTTCTGTCTATATTTTTGCTTACGAAGTCAAACACTATGATCTGGTGTACAGATTATTTGTAAAAAAAACATGCTAAGACAATTTTATGTAGTTCGATTACTTACTGTTATGTGTGTAGTATGAACGGGCTCTAACTGAAAGAAGCAGTAAACATCACCCCGACATAAAATTCGTTCAAAATATTTCGTATATTTTTCTTAACCACCGTAGCGACAAACAGTTGTCACTAATAAGTATGCGCAATAACGGATTTCGACTACTTACGATAACACACACATGTATATACACATGTAATCTTTTTAAAAAAGTAAATAAAAAGCTTACGCGGAAGTTATGCAACTATAAATACGTTTTGCACACAATTATCGCAACACTTTCAGTTAAAACAAACAAGAATTCCCATTGAAATACACTTAAAGTTTTTCTTTGATATTTTTATTTATATTCTTAGGTTTATCGTAATAGAAAAAAATGCTTTTATATATTACGATAAATATGGTTGCTGATGAAAACACAAAACTTTAAGAAGTAAATGTTAGCATTTAAGTTTTTGTTAAATAATTCTCATCCTATTTTCAATTTCAAATTATTAGATATGATTACTATAATAACTTATTTATATTTTAAAAATAATTTTATTGTTCTTAAAAAAATTAAAGATGCACATATAATTACATAATCTTTAACAACATGTACTCAATAATTTGGAAATATTAATTGAGGCTCGAACAATTTTAAATTCATTGTAAAACATTCATTTGGATTGCATAAAAAATGCATTGAAATAATGTAAATTTTGTTAAAAGTGAATAATTGGAACTATATTCGTTGATAAATCAATGTCCTTCTTAATGAATGCCGTAATGGAAAGATGTTTCAAATATTCTCATTACATCGTTGATTTTAATGATGGTTAGTTATTTAATAGTTAATAACTAATGTATAATAAATAATACAATTATAATTTTTATCATTAAAATGTAAGTAAAATATAATTGAACACATAAGAATCTAAGATGTTTTTTAAATAAACTACTAAAAGGAAATCATAAAATACAAACAAAGATTTTCTTAAAAAAGATAAAACAATGTTATAATGTGAAATTTTCCACTTTATTTTTTTACTATATATTTAACTTTATAGACTTGTTTACTGTATATTAACTTTTGTTTCTTCAAATGTTATTCAAATTTGCATCAATAAATAAATGTATACATAATTTTATTTTAAACAATAAAAATTCTAGTTAATTTAAAACTAATTACTGTTTCCAATGGACTCAATTCATATGACGTCATAATCACACGATAGTGACATATACGTGTTCATAAACTCATGTGACGTCATAATCATACGATAAATACAATCGTGTGTTTTCATCTAATAAGTCCACGCGCTTTGCTGTTACCAACTGTTGCTCTTTGCAGAAACTTTCTTATTAAAAGCACATACTTGTCAATAATAATAACACACATATAAGTATAAGCAAAATATACTTAATTTTAAAAGTACACAAATAAAATAAGAATATTTTTTTTAATTTTATTATATTTGAGCACCTTTTCCCATTATATGAAATTAGTAATTTTATCTGCATTTTACAAATAGAACAAGTACAAGTTAATATTAGTTTTAAATTAAGTGGCGAACACGTGATTTGCCTTTATGATAAGACCGTCACAAATTATACCCATTGAACTGAATTTTTTTTTATAAAAATAAAAATACAAAATAAAGATTTTTTTTGTTATGATTATACAGTTTTAATTTATTCTCGAATTAAAGGTTTTTTAAACAATTGTAATAAAATAATAAAATGTATCCATTATAGATTTATAAATGCTTTTCATCAAAACAAGATATATTCAATCCATGAAACATGGCTCAGGTTAACGAATAAAGACAACTTTAACTCCGAGTCAGCAAGAAAAAAATTTTTCGCTCTGTAAAATTCTCTTGAAAAAGATATGTGTACCTTTCTGAATGACACGTGGCTGTTAGATCACGTGATCTTGTGTACTCGTGATATAACAAGGGAGAAGAGGTTTGGATATCCAGTTACAGTTTCAGATGAGGAGTTCGGGGGTGTGGGGTGGATTAAATGTCAAATCATTTAACACGTGGCAGTTTTTCTTTTATTTTTTTCCCCCCCCGAAAAAGAGCAAACGATTTTTAGACCCTTTTAAATCGCAGATTCCCACAAGCGCGTGTATTTGTTATCGAGTTACAATACGAGGGTTGAGCGCATAGAATTCAAAAGAAAGAAGAAAAAAAAAACCTCTCACAAATACATTCTTAGAATGTGTTTCAAAAACAGCGAGTCAAACTGTCCTTCAACGTATGTTTTAATGTTATTCTTTAACAATTCATTTGGTTAAATTCTTGACAATCACATGATAGTTGCAATCATGTGTTTCTCGTTTAAAACTTAAATTAGATTTGCACTAGTTTTTCTACTTGTAAAATTTATATTAATTTTTTAATTTGATAATTAGGTAAACATGTACATGCACTAAAGTTCTTAAAAAAGATTTTTTTTTTTTTAAATTAAAAAAAAATTCTTATATTTTACGACAACACGTGCTTTGCAAATACTTTTATTCTTACGATATGCTTTGTACAAATGAAAGCAGTCACAAATTCTTTGATTTTCGGAAGATACGTTAAATACGATGTTTAACGAGCATAAACCTACTTATTTAAAAGTAATATCTTAAGCTATAGGTTTTTTAAAGGGGGATAGTACCTTGCGAGAAATCGCAAGGTAGTATCGTTGTCATATACATGTTGTTCGTTGTCATATACATGTTACGATTCATCATCATAAGTGAACAAATTTTGCTTATTTTAAACTGAATTTTACACATTATCTACAACAAAGCATCAACTTTAAGAAAATTAGGGAAGTTTTGTTCTCCAATTAATGCGATATTTTCCTGAAGAAGATGTATACCAAATTAAAAGTAAATTTACTTACCTTCTGTTACCGCAAGATAATATTTTAATTACACATTTTAGAATCTCAATTATCAGATTAAATTAAAGCTAAATGTAACCTTATTTCTGCATAGCACATATTTGAAGAATATCTTATATTTTAATATTTTTAAAATTAAAAAAATTTGAAAGAAATATTTTTTTAAAAAAATTTAAATTTTTATACAGTCGCAAATAAAAATGTATTAATCTATTTAACATAATTGTGGCATACAGAATAAAGATCCATGACTAGAATATGCATGCCAATTATTGTAGCTCTAGAGTCAAAACTTTTTGTACAATCTTGCTGGAAAGTGTAAGAAATTGAAACTGAGAAAATCAAGTTGAAAGATTTACTTTTCAATATTTGGAATAAAATTTAACATATAGTGCTTAAAAGGATCCTGCTTCAAATGTAACACCTATTTCATCAAAATTCTCATTCGTGGCTTTCTTTCTCATTCTGTTGGTCCTATTGGTCTCTAATGTATACGATGTCGATTGAATTTTTGCCTTTCTTATGTATGCATAATTGGCTTGAAAAAGCAGAAGTAACAGCAAACTGTACTATTTTTAAACTAAAAGATTTCATTATCTTTATACAATCAGTCATTCTCTCCATGTACATTACTATTTCCTTATTTACAGCTATATCAACTGTATTTTTAGATGATCCAGAAGTACTTCCAATAAATTTAAGGTATCCGACTACGTACGGAACCGTAATTTTGCAAAAGCGTATAAATGGATAATATTTAGTGTTACTTAGATTAGATAATGTATATAAAATTGTTTTAAGAATAGCATTACAATAAAAAATTATTTAAGTGCAATATTTTGACAAAAAATAAGCATAGAATGACCCATTTTCAAAATATTCTCCTTTTGTGAAAAACGTCTCTGTTATAATATTTTACCTGTATATAGCTCAGACCTCTCTACAGAGACTCAACTAGAATTTTTGAAATCTATAACTTAGAAGTGGGTTTATCCATGTTTTATAACAACAGAGGGGAGCAATTTTAAGAAAAAAAACGCCGATAATTATTTAAATTGGTGGTAACACTGAAAATAATGTGATTTTTTTTAAAAAGAAGTAGTTCAGACTCTCTGGAGAAGTCTTTACTTTATATAAGCGCGCGCGCGCGAAATATTATTTTAGAAGCATTTTTTATCAAAGGAGAACATTTTGAAAAAAGATTATGCCAAAATAGTGTATTTAAATAATTTTTTTGTCAAAATGTCCTTAAAACAATTTTATACATGTATTCTAATCTAAGTGACACTAAATATCATGAAAATAATCCATTTATGCGCTTTTTTAAAATCACGGTTCCGAACGTAGTCGGATACCTTAACTACCCAGATACTTTTTTAATAATTTTGGTTCAGATAGTTCTGTGGTTTTATAGGCTTTATTTAATCAATTATGGAAACTGGTACAATATTTGTATGCTTGAACTAGCTGGTATACCCGTTGTTCGTACGCGTGAATTGAAAAATAAAAGAATAGAGATTGAAGAAAAAAGAAATTTTTTTGTATGTGTTAAATTTAAGTGAATTGCAAATAAAAAACAAAAAGAAAGTTTTTCTTAGCATAAGTATCTCTGCTCAACAAAAAAATCGGATTTGCCAAGTTTGAAATCTGTTTGTCTAATAGAAAGAAAAGGGTTGTTTTTTTAAATTTATAACGCTCCCGTAACACCCATGTGGGTTGACTTTTGAAAACCCCTATTTTATCAGATCTCTACTCATCAAAAGTTGTATGCTTTCTAAATTTCAAGTTTATAGGTTTAGTTATTCAAATAAGAGAATTTTTTTTATATATAATAAGTCCTCGTAACCCCTCTTGAATGTTAATTTTTGCAAAACCCTCTCTTTGAGGATCTCTACACCATGAAAGAAACATGCCAGCTTGATTTCAGGTCTAAGTTTAATAGTTCGAAAACGAAATTCTCTTTTATCGATAACACCCCTGCAACTCCCTTGTGGTTCAATTTTCGTAAAAGCCTCCTTTGTAGCGGTTCTCTACTCCTTGAGAGGAATATACCAGCCAAATTTCAAATCTGCTGGTTTAATTGTTAAAAAAGGTGAGAATATATATTTATCTATAACGGCACTTAAGCCTTTTCAAACTCTTTTGGGGTCTATTTTTTCAAAACCCTTTCTTAGCGGATCTCTACTCCATGAGAGTAACATGCCTACTAAATTTATAGTCTAAAGGTCTAATAGTTCAAAAACGGGAATATTTATCTCAACTACCTTTGCAAGGTCTATTTTTGAAAAGTCTTTTTGCTAGTGGATCACTTCACTACGGAAGGAACATGCTTGACAAATTTCAAGCCTGTAGGTCAAGGATGGGCATTATGTCAATCGCGATTCACCGATGGACTGCCAAGACATTTTCTGGTCACCACCTTTACTAAGACTTAAAATGTGCATACTAAAAGAAACATATTTGTAGAATACCGACGCCAGCTAAACTGGAGACTTGGTGGACCGTAACACCTTGAAAAAGTTAGAAGTAGCCAGCACCTTGGAAAAGTCTGCCCACCCTTGCTGTAGGTCTTATAATTAAAAAAAAAAAAAAACGGGAATATTTTACTACAACTGCACTTAACCCCTCTCAACCACTCTTGATTGCCGATTTTCACAATGCCATTTATTAGCGGATCTTTGCTCGATGAAAGGAATATGCCTGCCAAATTTCAAGTCTGTTGGTCTAATAGTCCGAAAACGAGAATATATTTATCTATAACGCCCATTAAACTCTTGCAGCTCCCCTTGGGGGTGATTTTCGCAAAACTCCTTTTGTAACAGCTCTGTACTCCATGAAAGAAACTTGCCTACCAAATTTGAAGTCTATAGGTCTAATAGCTCAAAAAAGGGAATATTTATTCTCAACGCCAATTAAGCCTTCGCAACACCCCTTGGAGGTCGATTTTCACAAAACCCGTTCTTAGAGTAACTCTATTCTATAAAAGGAATTGGTATGTCAAATTTCAAATCTGTAGGTCTGATGTTTCAAAAATGGGATAGTTATCTTTAACGCCCTTTTATCCCCCGCAACGCCCCTTGTGGGGTCGATTTTCACAAAACCCATTTTGTAGTGGATCTCTATAGTAGAACTATAGCTGCTTTCCTATCTCTATTCTATTTTGAAATGATGTGTAAACATAGTTTTTAAAATCTAATATCATCTTTGATGCAGGAACTTCTCAAGCAGGATTTTATAAACAGGATTATAAACTTCTCAAGCGGATTCAAATAAATGAAATAATCGAATTAAAATTTAATACAAAAATTAAGACTTGAATGTTCCTATGTAGATAATATTTTGCGATTTACTGTGGAATGTGATAACATACGCCCTTTATTAAATCAAAAGATTCTAGTAAATATTTTCCATTTGTGTTAAATATGTGTAAAGGGAAACGCATCCGAGAACTGCTAGTAGGAATTGCAATACCGGTACCGAATACCGGTATTTTGAGCCATTTGTACAATTTTGTAATACCGGTATTCACAAGTTTAAATACCGGTTTTTCGGCATTTACAAGAAATCTCTCTCTCTTTTAAAATTGTCTCCATTATATGTTCAGGGATCGCTAACATAGCAAAATAGTATACGCTTTTCTTTGTGTCTCCCTAACCGGCGAAATTAATTAGACTGGGGATATATAAAGTTGCAATGTACAATCAATAGAAGTGATAAAATATGAGAATCATCCGAGGAGGTGTGCCCAAACAGCTCAGAGCGATACTGCACACGCGCAGGATTCATAGTCTGATATTCGTATCTGTGAAAAAACAAGGTTGTGGTTGTGAACAAATGGTGTAATGTATATCGATATATTTTAAATTGTTGAGTTTGTTATTCACATTGTATTTTCATATCATACTTTAGGGTTCAAAATATTTTTCAGATTCATTATATAAATGATAACCCATAATAATGAATAAGAATAACATTAAAGAACATAAAAAAATCATTTGATAATACTTCGGTTTGGTTTCATTATTTATATGATAAAAAGAATATGGTGGCACAGTGTAAATAAGATGTTCCTTTTCTTTTTTTTTATATACTTTTCTTTTTCTTTATATACTGTTATAATTTATAAGTTTCAAATTATTTTTGTGATATTTACACACTCTAATAAAGCAAACTGACAGGGGAAAAAACCGCATTTGTTTTCTTTTTTTTTTTTCTTCTAAAATTTCTACTACCGGTATTAAAACCGGTATCCCTGTACTAAGATCTAAGAAATACCGAATACCGGTACTGGATTTTTGTGGTCCGATATTGCAATCCCTAATTGCAAGTAAACAGTACTAGAGGTTCGGAAGTTAGATTCGTGGGTTTCCCATGTAGAAGTTGCTTTGCTGCGGGATAACTTACATTGTAAGATAAGCAATATTTTATAAAAATACTTAGTGCGCATCTTGCATTTATTTGGTTGAAAATGTAATAATGAATATTTTTGATGCGTGAGTTACTTTCATTAAAAATGTTTTCAAACGCTTTTATTTTCTATTTTTTCTTTAAGAAATGTGATGTTTATCTATGAAGGTTTTAGATTATGCACAAATGTTATGTACATGCTGTGTAAAAGTTCTATGCATATATATATACAACATGATACTTGTATTTATCTTTGAAGCAGTTTTTAGTTGTATACATTTCCAGAAGTATTAATAATTTAGATTTTACATTATTTATGAAGTCAATTCAAATAAAAATAAATAGAGAAAATTTAGCGTTGTAAGTTCGTTACGCGTGCGAAAAAAAAAAAGGAATGTAATTAATAACTTCCAAATAACA
>BMAV01005284.1:536340-547759 GCA_019973955.1 Trichonephila inaurata madagascariensis
CATATATTTTGTTTATATGTATATTAAACAAGTTAATTATTTCATATTTAATTTTTTTCTATTCAATTTTTTATCAAAATCAGATGAAAACACTGTCTTACATTAATTTTTTTTACAAATGCTAAACATTTCTTAATTGAACATTAACTGTACAAATCATTCTATTTTCTATTCTTGGCTGGAAATTTCATAATTATAAAATTTGTTTATATTTTACTATTTCTTTTGCATGTTATGTCTCCTAAATACTGTAATATAAATGATTCAGAGTTTTATTAAAATATATTTAAGAAGGAAATTTGAGAAATTCTCTAATACATTATTTTCTTTTACAATTACAATCACATAATGCATTCTATTTAAATCCACAGAAAAAAAAGAGAGAAAACGGATTTAAAAAGAAAGTTTGAATTTAATAATATTTTTAAACTTACGAAATGTATTTTTAATTGTTTGAATGGAGGCGTTGCACATGTTAGCACTCATATTGTTCTGTGATAAAGTATATGATTTCAAAATTATTTTAAAATTACTTAAAGATTTTTACGTTATTATCCTCTGAAGAAGTTAAAAAAATTAAATAATACTTCTAGCATATTGAAAATGACGATACTTATAAATTTTTATTTTAACATTGTTGCTACGGACATTATTTTGTTTGAAGACCGAGCAATTGAAAATGTGTGTTACAAAGCACACAGAATCAGAGCCAAAAAATTAAATTATTCATGATTATTCTTTCTGGTCTAAAAACCCAGTTTAACTTTTAAATTGTGTAGTAATTGGAACTGTATTGTGGTTAGCATTAAATAATCATTTTTAATTTTTTAATTTAAGATGTATCAAAACGAGCATGGTATATATAATTTATTGAATTACCGTTGGATGGAACAAAAAGTTCAAAATTTTATGAATACCTTACTAAATAAAAACAGTTATCTTTATTAGTAAACTCATTCGTTTTCAAACGCTCTTGAAAAAAATTACCGTAGGGTTAAAATTACTTAACTTTTTATAACATTCTTTCATGAATTATATTTGTGAATAATGAAAGAAACATTATATACTGTTGACATTTACACATAATTTAATAGTCGCAAGAATTTATACACCATTCAATTTAATAGCCCAAAACTACTTTTATTTAGTAGTATAGCTTAATAAGCAGTACATAAACTTACTTATTATTTAACTTAGTTATTGCTTTATGATTATTTAACTTACTTATTACTTTATTATTATTACTTAACTTACTTATTGCTTTATCATTATTTAACTTACTTATTACTTTATTATTATTACTTAACTTACTTATTGCTTTATTATTACTTAACTATTTATTTAATTTTACTTAATCGTAATAAAATAATTCCAAACATTATAGTCAATATAAATGAGTATTCATGGATTGTGACTGAAGAATATTCAAAGTGAAATATATAGCAGCTACGCAACCGAAGATCCAGTAAATAATATTCTTGTAATCAGTATTAACAGTTTTCCTAAATTCTTAAAAAGAACAACTGTTTGTGTTCTAACTATGATTATTAATTAGTTGATCGTTGAAAGAAGATCAATTTTCCATCGTCGCGTGCAATATACGTATTTAAGAAACCACTTAGTTCTCGAGAATTATTTCGTAAATGTAAACAAAAAGAAGAAACCCAACAACCAAATCCAATATCCAAACGATTTTTTTTCTATTTTATATTTACTCTCAGGGTCAAAAAATACCACACGCATCATTTTGCGTGAAAGAAAGAAAAGAACAAAAAAGAAGGCATTATTTTGTGAACTGAAGAATATTCAGTTTACAAGCGTGCCAAAACTTATGCTAAAAATCCCACAGTCAAACTCCATTATTAATTTCCATAGGAAACAATCGACCTATGGGTCGTCGATAAGTTTCTTATCGGCATAGCTTGTAGACATTGTGGTCCCACTTGTGACTCCTCTCACGCGAACGCAAGCAAGTTAGAGATACTCTCGAAGAAGTCAACAAGATCACATGACGAATGGGAAGAAAAAATATCCTAAGCAAACACTAACATTGGACTTGTGGTCTCTGAAGGAAATGAGGTTGCAAAGCTAAGGCATAGGAAAAAAAGAGCAATAAGTCGATAAAAAGTCAACAACGTGATCGCTGGACTGGGATATAGCTCGCCTTTGGCAAACAAACGTCGCGTGAGATTCTGGACCTTCTTGTGTGTCCATTAGAGCGCTGGAGACGTGTAATTTTTATTCTATTTCGACCGGTAAGGTTGGGACATGAATTGTTTGATGGGTCTTAAAGTTTACATGAAGAAAAAAAGAATAAAGGTACACGGGTGACCATGAAAGACTTTTGTTAAAGTGATGTATAATTAAAACGACAAATGTATTTTACGGAATTGCTGCTTGAGTGCACTATATAGTCTAAGACTCTTCTGAATAATTTAAGTAAATCTAGAGTTATATTATATTGGTGTAAGTTTAGTAAATCAGTGAGTGTTTATTAACGTCACACTATAAAGCAACACTATTGGCAGAATGCCCAAGGAATGCGAGCTCATCTGAAAGGGATTTCGATCCCCCGAGAAACAACCACCCCCGAGTTCAGTCCTTAATGAACGATTTCTTACAGGAGTACATTTACATTATACAAATTTTAAAGATAACAGCATGATACACGTACATAATACCGATATAACTTAACTCAGTGGAGCAACAACACATGAGGGACAAGTCCTACTGTGCCCAACTCAGTACACGTGACCTTGGGCCCCGAGGTGCATGAGCAGATGTTCCGATCAGGTGGTCAGTCTGATGCGAAACCCCCAGTGTTAAGTTCCCATGAAAACTTGGTACTCATTTATCGACACACTGAAGGAATGAAAGGCTGAGTCAACCTTGCCCAGCCCGGGGTTTGAACCTAGGACCTGTGGTGTGGAAGAACTATGCTTTAACCACTCAGATTCTGGGCTTCAAAACATATATACAAAGCTAAAAACATAAAGGGCAAGAGAAGGAAAAATATACATTATTCGAGCATTCTTGCAAATACATCAAAAATAACAAAATAATCCTATATAAATGCTATAAAAAAAGATAGGAAACATCTAAAAAAATTCATTTTTTAATTCCCTTTTTTAATTGTCGCTAGCACTTCCTGTTGATACATTTCCCTCTTAATTTTAACTTCAGTTTAAGAAAATGAATCCACATTTGAAGGAGGAGGATTCATTTTAGACTACCTCCCTCCTTTTTTTTATAAACATAAAGCAAGAAAGCAGCAGTAAAAATAATATTGAGTTTTATTAGAGACTTTCACTAAGAGCTAACTGGAAACTATATTATATTGTATAAGAAATACAGATAGGCCTTAAAGTTTCTCTGCTCCAGAGTTACGTGAACCTATTCCACCGCAAAAGAAACCGCTTGTTATTAAATAAGAGTAGGAATCCATCTTAATTTAAGGAATTTGGTCATTGACTGTAGAGGAAATTCTACTTCATGATTTTAAATTAGAGTGAATGGAAAGATATTTAATGATAGATTGGAACGAAGTTTTTCTTACAAATTTGAGAAAAGGAGACCAAATGAAAACCCTTAGTCTAAGTACATGAGAACACATAATAGTCAGCTTCCCCAACAGAGACATAACGGCAGTTAGGAGTAGCTTTTAATTTGAAGCGATGCAAATATTGACAATGGGCCTCGTAATTTTGAACCACGTTCAAGTGACGCGAATGACACCTCAGCTGGAACCCCCTATCTGAACTTTCAAATCATGCCAACGGGAAGACTTTGAGCCTCGATAGATTTTAAGTGTATCAAACACCAAACAAGAAGTTCCTCAGTGGCATAAGGTCTCGAACTCTTAAGACGCCGCCCACGAGTTTGTGACCACGACCACTTGGCTGGCGCGTCCCCTGTTCAGCAAACTATGCATTAAAATTTTAACTTTGGAAGCTGGGTGAAACTCTGGGTTAAACCTTCTTCAAGCAATTTATATTTCATGAATATATGTCTTTAAAAAAAAAAATAATTGGTTTATTAGTAACAGAATACTTAATTGTATTTTTGCGCAGCCATTTTCAGATATCTGATTTTTCTTAAATTGGCTCTCAGGGACCCGAAACGGCGGTGTGACGGGGGTGTTGTAAACAAAATTTTCCTTTTTTTACCTAAAAAAGCTAATAACACATAATTTGGCAAGCACGTTTCTTTTGTTAAGTAGAGATACATTAAGATCGGGTTGTGCGAAAATAAACTCCCAAGAGGGAAGGAAATTTATTTGGGCGTAAAGAATAAATATTGTTACGTAGATCGGGGTTCAAGAAATTTATGCTATCAGTCTCAAAGAACAAGACAATTCATCAGGAGCGTTGGAAATTTATTGTCCAAAAAGTATAAAGTACTCAAATTCGTTTAATAAATCTCAAAAGATCCTCACACCTTCTACGGCGCTCAGACACAACTATTGGTGTCTAAAATACAAGTATGTAAAAGGTTATTCACAAGCACTAGCTCGTCCTACACAACAGCCGAAATAATAACTAATCGCTGGGTGACAGTAAAATCAATATTACTTTGCAATAGTCAAAACAAGACTATCTAATCGCTAATTAAAGCAACAATGACTCAGTTTCGGCGAGCGACTCCTTATTTGTATGCATCAAGGAGCTTTCGAGAAAGATCCGCTTTCATCATAGATCGTGATATAAGTAGATTTCTCCAATAATTTCCAGAAGAATCCATGGGTTGACGAACTATTCAAAAATGGTCGCCAACAGGGTCGGCAAAAATGATGCCAACTTTGCTTTAACGCCAAGTTTCCATTGAATCGCCATTATAATGTAAGGAACGACGATGCTTGCTAATATTACACTTTTAAAATAAAATGAATACAACAGAGAGTAATATAAACGTATTACATATCCTGATGTAAATTAATTACACTATTTTAAACATTAATTGCAGAAAATTCGTAGCAATATACTTTTTTTTTTGTAGAAATTTAAATACTATCCTTCTCAAATCAAGAAGCGAATGCTATAAGAATGATTTTGAATTCAATAGAAAGCTTAGTGCTAGGACTGAGATATCAATAACTTAAAAATAATATATAGCAATACAATATTATGAAAAACCGAGTGAAATGGATGGGTAACGTCTAGTATATTTCATAATTGCTATTCCACTCAGCTAACGAAAAAAGAATTTAAGTCAGCTTACGTGTCAAATTTCATTCCATTTTCCAAATTCAACTAATCCATTTTTTAATAAATAAGATTCACATTTTCCCCGCATCGGTTCGAGAACACTAGATATCATCATATAATCGTAGAAGGATTTTCATTTACTAGAAACAGAGAATACACAAGTAAAAAAAAAAGGATAACTCCAGAATCATTGCTGAAAGATACGAGAAAAGTATTAATAAGAAAACAAACTAGAACATAAGATTTATCCGAATAGAAATCGGAGTAATATCATTTTATCGTAGTCACACAGAAAATTCCAGGCGGAGGAGTAAAGAGAGAGAAAAAAAATAGTCCCTGTCCGTGCAAATTCTAGCTTCCAGAAACTGTGCGCTCCCCGGCTCTGTGTGGAAAATTGCATCAGCTATCTAATTTCCTACCTTCGAAATCCAATTCCAGATTCTGATGATTCTCCCGTTTTCTCGTTCTATGTACGCGCTAATCGTATTTTCGGAGCGCAGAAGTGAACGCGGCGCTTCGTATTTGTTCTATGGTGACACGGCGGATAAATGGCGACGTGAAGAGAGAGACATGATAATACTTGAATAATGTGCTCAGATGAGGGATGTATACGTGTAGTGATGTCATTGGTTAGACTTTTGGGACATATTTGGAACGGGATGAAAAAAATTAAGATCCGTCTTTGTGCATTTGTACGTTTACTTGAATTTTCATTGTATGTTTTTACTAGTTCTTTTTTATTTATATGAAATATAGACATGTTATTACTTGAATAGTTGAGAAGTATGCCTAATATAGAGAGGTATTTTGTTGCGTTTTTGAAATATTTGGGATGAACTATAAAAAAATTTACTTCTATGCACTCATTCAAATTTATAGTGTGGAAAACTTTTATAGTTAAGAAGACTATTCTGAACACAAATATTTAGTAGTTGCTTTCACAATAAGTACTAGAAAAATTTTCTCTAAAATAAAAGTAAATAAAATAAAAAAACCTCAAAAAACTTGTAAAAAAGAAAAAAACACTTTTTAGAGACTAATTTTAGTTTATTATAAAAAATTATTATTAATTTGTATATATATATATATATATATATATACATATACAGCATAAAGAGTATTGGAATTCTGTACTAAATCTGAAAGTCATTTAGAGTTGTAATGAAAACGAGAAATATGTCGTCACCGTGGCTGGAAGTGAAGTTCACAGTTCTTTTCAACTAACACAGAATGTTATTAAAATTATTAGTAAATCATTTCTCGCTCTCTTAATGAGTGTGAATAAGTGATATATAGTAAGGGTTTTATAGTCCAAGATTTTCTCTCTGTCTCCCTATATATATAAACAAATAGGATCATGTACAGAATAGCTGAATGGGCAATTTTTTGAAATTCTCAGACACTAAAATCTCAATTAAAAACAAACATACACACTCAAAAAAAATTTGATGAGCGACTTCTTAATTCTTATTTGCTGTTCACCACATCCACGGTAGCCTAGGGGTTACAGTTTTGAACTTGTAACCAACGTTATCCAGTTAAAGGTTCCAGTTCCTATGCCACTGAAGACATACTGTCTATAGGAGCTAGCGCAGGTTAAACCTATTGTGGCTGAAAGTCCTCACCGGAGTGGTGTAAAAGTCAGGAAAATTGCGTGCCTGTGCTCAGGTGTCATTCTCCTCACTTGATTGTGGTTCAGAATTACGAAGTCCGTCACCAAAAGCCCTCGTGCTGCTTTAAGGTATCCGACTACCCTAAAATCATGACTTTTCTTAAAAATTGACAAATTTCTTCTATGATTTTATTTTATAGGCAATCTTATTAGCTTTATAAAAAATACCAAGTTTTTTATTTTCCATTCACTAGAACAAGAACTACAAGTGTTTTATAGTAAAAGCAAACACCGTAACTTTACATAAGATGTCAAACTTTAAAATGCGTTTTACTCGAAATGTGTTTTTTTTTTTTTCGAAAAACTCAAACGGGGACGGCGATTGCTCAAAAAGTTTTTAAAATAATTTGCTGAAATTTTTTGTGTATGTTCTGGATAACAGTAGAAGTGTTTTAACATTCAGGTTTATCAATCACTGTTTTATTACAAAATTTACAGTTTTTTATGTGAATATAATCCCTGTTTTTTTAAGCAATTTCATATAACAACTCAGATAAAGTGCTCTAGTATTTGTAAAAATTAAAATATCTCTTATCCTGAAGGTCACTTCAAAAAGGAATAACATAGTAATATATCAAAGTTCAAAAGTTGGGAATTTGTTAATATACTATTTGTACAGAGCGGGCCCCGTTTATGTCAATTTTTATTTATTTTTCCCATTTTAGTAGTAATAATTTATTTTTCTCTTCTTAATTTTAGCCTTATTCTTCTAAAGTGTACTAAATAAATCTAAAACCCCGCAAAAAAATCTCCGTATCTCCATTTTTAAAAAAAAAGTTGTCGCAAGTAGTCGGATACCTTAAGGGTAACGTTGATAAACACTCAATCTCTCTCACTGTTGATTACATTGTATTGGGTTACAGAAACGTCATAATTTCTTCTGGCATCCCACAATTCTATTGACTTAGAGTTTGTTAATTACATATGTTCAGAAGCTTAAGTGGTTTGAATCTTCCACGTACCTATTCAAAAGCATTGCAATCATATCAGGGTTTAAGCAAATTGTCTTTAAGTAATTCAACGCTTTATAATAAATATAGAAAACATAAAATAAGCCATCGATTTTATATCAGTTGTTATTTAATGTCTTGAAATACGTTATCCCTTTAAAAGGATTTGTGTACTTTAAAATGTTCCTTAGAATTAAAGTCAAGAGCCCATACAATAGAAGGTTGATATACGGCTTAAAGAGTTTGAATTTATTTTTCACATATGTGTTGCATCTTGTTGTATGTGTTGCAGCTAAGAACCATCCATCGAGACTGGCACTTCGGGAATTTCTTACAAAATTCAAAGGAAAATATTTGTACCTCTGCTCCAAAAATGTTATAGCTTCAAGTGTCTTCGAACCAAATTCAATTGCATAAACTTCCTTTTCTATAATAACATAATTTTCGTGGGACAATTTGTGGCTTTTAAGAGTGATTGGTATTTCTTTTCCATTGTTATCAGTTTCAAAAAGACATGTGCCAACCGTAATGCGTCATCTGTAACCATTTTTTAGAAATAATAAAGATACATGAAAGTTGGAAGATAAATATTCAGGAATTTCACAAGTTGACAGAATCTTGAGACATACTGCTTCCAGTTAACGCATGTATACAAGTCAAACTCAAACTCAGTTGTGCAACAACCCATGAGGGCCAGGACCTACTGTGCCCATCTCAGTATAAGTGACCCTTGGGCGCTGAGGTGCATGAGCAGATGTCTCGATCAGGTAGTCAGTTTGAAGCGAAACCTCCAGTGTTTTAGTCCCCAATCAAGCTCGATACTCATTTTATCGACCCATTGAAGGTATGAAAGGCAGAGTTGGCCTTTCTCAGCTCGAGGATAGAACCCCAAACCTGTGGTGTGGAAGCGTACAAGTCAATAGTATATAAATATATTTAAACTTTATTATTTGGTTCAAAGAGGCTTATGAAATCAACATTTACGATTTGAAAAGCTTTTCAGATAGACTTTTATAAGTGGGTCTTTTAATTTCAGCTGCATAGAAGTCTTAGGACACCCTGTATATGTACAGGGTCTGATTAATTGATTGAAGAAATGGCACGAACACACGACGTGCGTATTTAATTTGAAACGTGGCTCGGTATTATTTAGGAATTGTTTTCTTAAATTATAATAGTTTCCCATTTATACCGACACCGCACTTTGAACTGTTGACCCAGATAGGATCTGATGGCGAAAAAATCTTAAGGTATCCGACTACGTTCGGAACCGTGATTTTGCAACAGCGTATAAATAGATAATATTTATGATATTTAGTGTCACTTAAATTAGAAAATGTATATAAAATTGTTTCAAGAATAGTATTACAATAAAAAATTATTCAAGTACAATATTTTGACAAAAAATGAACATAGAATAAATGATTTTCAAAATATTCTCCTTTTGCGAAAAGTGGTTCTATTATAATAATATTTTGCTTGTATATAGCTCAGACCTCTGTACAGAGGCTCAACTAGAATTTTTGAAATATATAACTTAGAAGAAGAGGGTTTATCCATGTTTTTTGCGACAACAGAGGGGAGAAATTTTAAGAAAAAAACGCCAATAATTATTTTAATGGGTTGTAACTCTGAAAATAATGAGAATTTTTCAAAAATCATAGTTGAGCCTCTGTACAGAAGTCTGAGCTATATAGAGGCAAAATATTATTATAATAGAATCATTTTTCACAAAAGGAGAACATTTTGAAAAAAGGTTATTCTAAGTTAATTTTTTGCTGAAATATAGTATTTAAATATTTTTTTTTGTCAGAATGTGTCCTTAGAACAATTTATGCATGTATTTTAATCTTAGTGACCCTAAATATCATGAAAATTATCCATTTATGCACTCTTTTAAAATCATGGTTCCAAACGTAGTCGGATACCTTAAGATTCGCACAAAGAAGCTGTAAATCATGAAGATGTTACCGATTCCGTTTTGAGAGTTAAGAAGTTCCACCGGCATGGCAGTTAGATAAAAGAATTATTTTTATACAAATAGAATCTAAGTTATGAAATAGCAGAATTACAGTTCATCACTTTAAATTAATTATGATTATGACAGAGTAAATATAAATATCATTTTTCTCATATTTAGGATATTTTGATAAAACACCAACCACAGATAAAAATTACTCGATAAAAAATCCACTTTTGCCTTTTCCGATAAGATAACTGTAGAAATTCATCAGAAAAATGATTCACATCTTAACTCTATTACTGCAGTAATATATTAAGCAATAATCCAAGACACTTAATGATCATTCAGAAGCAGGAATAACGTTAATAATTTTACTGTTCCATTCTTCCTTGGTTAATAAATTCTCTCCAAATCATTTGACACTTGAATAAATATAACAATACAGACATTTTCTTCTATATCAGACATTTAACTGGTTTTATTTCTCTAGGTGAAAGACAAAACTAAAACAAAACAACTGTTTTTTTTTATATCGGATTCGACATCTACGAAAAGCAAAAATTTTCATCAGTTTTTCCATCTCAGCATTTTTCGGACTTCCCGATAAATATCATTAAAAATAAATAAATTTAAAGCACAAAAGTATTATCAGAAAAGAGAAAAATTAATTTCTATCGGAACTATGACTTTTTTTTGAAAAAAAAAATGCAAGTCATATCAATAACCAACTCTCTTTAAGAGGAAAAAAAATATTAAAAAAACTTTTGCTCTTCTTTTAACAAACACCAGAATCAAGCAAACTTTGAAAAACTAACTCACGATCGAATGCACTTGATCAGGTGGAAAGAAAAAAAAAGAAAGAAGTGGTGCACTTTCGAAGCGACCTTCAATGTACACAAAAAGTATCAGTGGGGGCCTTTTTTTTTGCAGTGTCTGCAACCAGGGACAAGGGAGCTAGTCGAGTAGAAGAGTGTAATCCCTGCCGCTGCATACGCGGACGCAGTCGGCGAGATTAGGGCCCTGCTCTCCGTACTGTCGGGTTCCCACCGAGCGAGGAGGGATTACCATGGCCTTCCTTTATCATTTTTTTTACTCCCACTTGCGGTTGACTGGGAAGAGGCCATTAGTTTCTCGCTCCTACGAACAGGTTACATAAGTTTACAGTTCAGAGAAAACGCAACCTTTTTGGGTTAACTTTGTGAAACGGAGTACAAAGCTCACAGAGCAGAACTCTAACTTTCCGGAAAAATTCAGTTATAGTTATTGGTAAACTACACTAAAATATAGCTTTCTATGTATTATGTAGACGTAGCGAATGTGAATGTATGAGCAATTTTATTTTTTTAATGTGTGTCTCTATGAGGTTAATTCATGTGACGTCATAGTCACATGATAGTGAAAGCCACGTGATTCTAGCGAATCAATTCAAAAACTCATGTGACGTCATAGTCACACGATAATAACTGTCTTATGTTTCCAACTAATCAGTTCACGCGCTCCGGTGATGCCAAGTTTTGCTCTTTGCAGAAACTTTCTCTTAAGAAGTACATATGTATACAAAATGCATTTTATTTAAAAGTATAAGCATAAAATACGACTTTTTTTAATTTAAAAAAATCTTTTTGAAGAA
>BMAV01005284.1:547859-558305 GCA_019973955.1 Trichonephila inaurata madagascariensis
TCCCCAACATTTAAACATCTTTAACCAAATATGAAATTTGAAATTTTATCTGAGTTTTACAAATAGAACAAGTACAATAAGTTTAATGTTTGTTTTGAATTCAATGGAGAATATGTGTTTGGTTTTATCATGTGACCGTCATGAATTGAACCCATTTCTTTGAGGATCAAGTTGTAGCATCTTTTAATGCACTCGTTTGTTAGTAAGAAGAAAGGATGATAATTTAGTTTGATTAAACCTGAGTAATAAATCAGTTATCGATACATTACATTTTTCTTTATTAAGAGAAGATTGTATAAGTTTTCTGTGTGCTAGAAAGCAGATTTGTTGGGTAACTTTTTGAAAGGGAGTTTGAGATCTGTAAATTTCTGTATGTCAGAAAGATTGAATTGTCAAACACTTATTATTCTTTTGATTACTATAAGAAAAATTCAAATTTAGAGCATTTATCCAAGAAAAAATATGACCTTTCTTTTATAAGACCTTTCATAATATTTTAATTCACATACATTTATAGCAGGGGTGGCCAACTCAAAAGGCCTTTGCGGGTCACTTCGAAAAACATTATAATCTCGTGAGCCACATATAAAAATATATATCCTTAATATTAGATTTCGGTCCATCACAAATATTTATTGGATTAAAATAGAGACAACGTGATAAAATAAAAACAATATGGGATTTATTTGTTTCAAAGCACTATACTAAAAACAATAATATTGTACAAAATATCCTCATTTTGAAGAGTTGTATTGAATCTCGCTGGGCGCGGGTTGGCCACCCCTGATTAAGAGAGTGCCATATTTTATCGAGGGCTTTTGGCGACGGACCTCGTAATTTTGAACCACGGTCAAAAATGGTCATCGAGTAAAATCACATTAAATCGGCAACTACGTTTTTTGATAGGGGCACTTTTATTAACATATTTTGTATGTATGCAATATGTCCTCTAGCACAAATCTACTAAATGCTTACTTTTTGTAATCCGCTTTCTAGTGATAGACTAAAAAACAAAAATAAGTTTTCGTATGTAATGAGTAAATTTATTTTGCCCGTCGTATATTAAAATGAATTTATATTTTCAATACATTTTTGATGCTTTCTCCATTTGTGAGTTTTTTTATTAAATATTTATTAAATATCCTTAAATTTCATGGAATAGATTTAAAAGATGGATCTTTGCTTATAGCATTATAGTGACACTTTTTCTATCTGAAAAAACCCTCAAATCTTTGGGTTTTTGTTTTAACACACTAAGCAAAATGTAAATTACGTATTTTAGACTAATCATCTTGTAAAATAAGAAATTTCATCGTGTAATTTTTTTAAAAAATTCATGTTTACCTTTTCTTTTCGAGTGAATACTTTTAGTCTTATGTCAATTTTTTTTACACGATTGTATGAGTCGCATACACTGGTTTATAATATAGAAAAAAAGATATCTTATGTAATTAGATTAGTTATACTCAATTACCGTTACTTTTCAAGATCATATTATATTCTTCTATCCATATGAGGTGTCAATAAAATCTTTTCACAGCTTTTAATAAACCAATTGCTTGGTAGAAAATTATATGAATCTTGAATTCAGATAAATAAAAGTCTGATTTATATTTTGGAATAATTTCGCTTAAAATCTCATGCAAATTTCATGTTAATTTTAAAATTGACGTATATTACTTATCAAAGTTGTAGAAAATTTATATTTGAAACATATAGAATACACAGGATAATACAGGATTCTGGAAATTCAGGAATATGATTCTTTCTTTTCTTGCAATTCCGTTGAAAATTACGGAATCACTTTTCTTCACTGAATTATTTTGGATTTTTTTTTTGTGAAGAAATTGTGTAATAATAAATCTTTTTACATCCAAGCAATTTAAAATGTAACATTTTTCCAATTATTAAAACATTCCGAACTTTATGAGCTAAGAAGAAAAATTATGGAAAAGTAAATAGAATAGTTTTCAAGCATTTTTGTGTGTATAAAAACTTGTTACAAGTAGTTATGAAGATTATTTTAAAGAGACATGAATAAAATACACATTTCTATAAACGTGAAACGTTCAAAACTACAGAAAAGCAGTTTATGTCTAAGGCTGTATCTCGGAATTTGATGAGTTATTTCCTATGTCTACACACAGCACACATTGTTTGGTTATCTGTCTCACGCAAGGCTGTAATTCAACATTTTTTTTTCTTATAGACCAAAAGAAAAATATTCTTCGAATTCTCATTTAATCTAATGCTTCTTGAGAGATAAAAATAGCATGTCATTTATTTATTCAATATTCTTTTCTTTTTTTGTATTGGAACGAAAAAAAAACAACTGAATTACTTTTTCTTTTCTTTAATACACACACATACAGATATATGGATTATTTTTGTTTCTTGTGGACACAAACGTAATTATTTCAATAAAAAAGTTTTTGCGAATATTTAAAAAAGCAAGAAAAGGTGAAATATTGTTGTTGTTTCTTTTATACAAATCACTAATATGAAACTTATAAATTCAAGCTGTGTTGAAAGTGTATACTTATTTAACAAAATTATCCATTTCACAATGTTAACTTCAGTTTAAGTTAAATTAAGTAGCATAATTTGGTTCTAGGGAAATTATTATCAATCATATTTAAGAGAGAGAAATGAAACATGAAAGTTAAGTTTGGATTATGATCGGATTAAGCTTTTATCTCTTTAAAAATTACTAGATTTAAGGTTTAATCTAACGCGTGTAGTAATAAAGAAAGAATATATATTAAACCATACACACAGTTCTTACATTTATTACATTATTTATTACATAAGAATTAGTCAAAATTTAATTGTAAATATTTAGAGTGAAATGTTTAAAAGAATCCATTCCACAATTATAAGCTTTGATTTCATTAAATTTTCCAAAGTAGTCATTTAATACAATAGAGAAATTTATAAATATATAGAAATGTAAGGTATTAATTATTAAACACACTGAAAAAAAATTCATATGACAGATAAAATGCTAGCTTGGAAATTGTTCTCTGTAATAGAAGTTTATATTATGCAAGGGGAGGAAAACTGATATGATCGCGTACTATTTCTAGAATATTTTTTGTTTCACCATTCGTATTAACATAATGCTTGATAACATAGATATGGATTTTAATATGGAATAAACCAATTTTGATAATGTGAAGTATTAATAATGTGATTATAAAACTGATGACGTCGTGTCCAACGACATCATTAGTTTTAATCAAATTTCACTTTATCATTCACTTTATTAAAACTGATTTAATAATTAACTAATTCTACATCGTGAAAAGATTATTTTTATTTAAATATTAGGGTAAATTTTGAATATGCAAAACACACGAGTTATTATTATTATTATTATCTTGCATAAAGCAAATTCAACATGCAAAAAAATAGGCCCAGGATTTAAAATAATGTACTCTAGTTTAAGTATTATATTATAATTCACTCTGCACATTTCTAAAAGGTACTGAACAAACTTTATTTAAACTGATGAAAATAATCAATGAACTTTAGCTGATTTTCAAAAAAAGTTATTTTGGAATTTGATTTGATTTGATTTACGTCACACTGTGAGACAACACATTTTTTTTGTACAGAATAAATGTGGTACTAATATATACTTTTGAATAAAATGTAAGCTATTATACAGTTTTGTAAATTTATCAAATAGTTTATAATGTTTTCAACTGACATTTCAAAAATACTTTTACCACATGTCAGATTCATTTCAAGTTAAACCTTTCCTTTATCTTCCCTGACTTACCCCATTGCTCAGTTCGGAAGAATACCTAATCCCACCCAACCCTCCGTTGGTATTAAGGGGAATTTCTCTGGCCTAAAAGACAGTCCCTTTCCCCATCAATAGCAAAGGGGTCCCAACCTGTCCACAGGGGTTGGAGCACCCTAAAATCCCCTAACCACCCAACCGCGAAGGAATCTTTTCCAGAGATTCAGGGATTCAGCAAAGGCAGTAAACCATGTGCCAAAACTTCTACTTTTTTTGGGATCAATGTTTTGCTCTGATCAGTGGGGGTCTCCTGAAGTAGGGGCCGCCTGTTGACTCAGTGTGGGCCTCTAGGGGTTGTGGTTAACCAAATCCCACCTTTGTTGTTCGGATTTCTGAAAACCACCACTTTTAGATCGGACTATCGGAGGATTTCTTTCCACATGAGCTGTTGTGGGGTTGAGTCGATGAAGACATCATTGCATTTGACATCGTTAACAGAGATGAAGTAAGCTCTTGTGATTATTTTACAAAAAGAGAGTTATATTAATTGTAGAAATATCTGTAATACTTTGCCAGATGTTTATGAGGCCAAACAATCCTTAGTAACTTAACAGTTTGGTAACATAGTTTTTTTTGAGAATTACAGAAGTTAATTTATGATTTAAATATAAGTGATATATTGTTGTTGTTACTAATCTCCCATCTGGTCAGATGAAGTCAGACCAAATCAGTGAAACTGTTGACTTTAATTACTAGAGGTGGACTATCATGGATATTTTCCCAGTCCAGTTCAAGGCAGTCTAATATGTGCAGAGGTGAAGCCTGTTCTAGCTGGCATTTAGGGCAAATAGGAAACCTTTTATTGCCTCCAGAAAAAAAATGAGACTTTTTAAGTGCCCACTGGCAAGTCGGGACAGACAAGTATTGGATTGTCTGTTACAAGGAAGAGACAAAGAAAGCCCTGGTCTTTTGCATTTAAAACAGTTTATGAAACGAAAAAGTTTTAACCAGTTTTCTTTACTTTGGGCCTTTTGCCTTGCAGATATTTCAAAATATATGAGCTCTGAAGTGAAAAGGATAGGAAGTCTAGTCCCTCCTTTGTAAGTGTCAGAGCCAATTTGTTTCTGTAGATATTGATATGGGACGGGATCCATTGAAAATGTACTTAGTGGTTTTGGGAGATGAGCTTAACTTTTCTTAGAATAGATAAACTGATTTTATCTCCAATGTTGGCCCTGCTTTTGAGGAGCTAAATTGAACTACGGCTGTCAGATAAAATCCAGAACTCTTCGTAGCTTCTTTCGTCAAGATTTTCTCTAGTTCCATGTCAATCGCAATTAATTTGCTTCGAAAAACTAAACAGAAATCTGGGTTACGCTGTTTTATGGAGTGTTCCTCTCGAGGTGTTTGAATATAATATATACGTGATATAACAAATATAACTATTTAACATAGGGTGTAGTACCCTGAATTTTGTTCGTGTCAATGTTGGGTGAGGATTTTGGCCATTCAAATGGTCAAAGTCGTGAGTTTCATGACCTCCCGTGTTCGAACCTTGATTTCATTGAAGACTCGCCTTATGCGATAATGCTTGCAAATGGACCTTTGAGGAATCATGCGAAATTTAGGAAAGGAAAGTACCTATTCATGTGTCGTCCTAATTCTTAAATGATAGTACAGATTTGCGAAATCTACCATCAATAATATTTATGTCTCTCTATAGAGTTTCACATGGTAATGTGTGTGAGTTAAAAGAATAACTGACAAGCTCTCTCTCTCTGGTATTGTCTTCATACAACCTTAGTCGAAAATCGGGAAACCTGTCTTAGATAGCTTTTTCAAGATGTTCTAGAGCAGCAGTTGTTAACTTTCGATCACCGCGGCCCCCCTATTTGTATCAGAGTGACATAGCGTACCCCCAAAATTTTGAACATCCCTCCACAACTTAATATTCTTGATCAAAATACAAGTTCTAGTAGATTTCTTCATTTGGGACAATTTAGTAATCTAGTTAAGTATGGCACATCTTTCAATTTTTTCACGAGGCCTTTCAGAGTCTGTAATAGATGAAAATCTATACGTTACATGAGAGAATCTACGGTCCCCTAGAGAAACTCTCTCTCTCTCTCTGTGAGCCCCCAGGGGTCCACGGACCACAGTTTAAGAAGAACCTGTACTCTAGAGAAGTGCTCCGCAACCTTTTTATCGCTGCTGACTAGTCAACGTTTGATAATTTTACCGCGGCCAGCTGAGAGTGGGACACGTTGATTGTTTATAATTTAGACTGTTTTGATTTAACAATTTTAATTTAGTTAAATTTAAATATGCCTTCAGAATACAATATAGTTACACCAAAAATGAGTAAAAGTGATTTAACGTGGAATGTAAAGTAATTTCCGTGGAAAGTTGCGCAAATAAGAGAGAAATGCACCACTTTAAATAAAATGGCAATAGTTTAATGTTCTTTAGGCGACCCGACACCATTTGATCCACGGACCAGTAGCGGTCCGCGGACCGGGGGTTGCGGATCACTGCTCTACAGCAGTGATTCTCAAACTTATAGTGCCCATGGACCTCTTTTTATACCAAAAATTTGATCATGCACCCCCAAGTGAAATAGCTCTATTTCAAGGCATAGTAAAAAAAATCAAAAATTTAACTTTTATGTCCTGAAGTGGTAAATAAAAATAATATTGCTAAGCATTATATGATATCACTATTTTATAAGTGAACTCTAATAAAAGCATAGCTTTGGTTAGTAAATTTATGTACAAGATACATCAACTGTATTAAAAAATACTTACCTAACTTACTTTATCCTTTTAATCTTAAGAATTAAATTAAGCAGTATCATTCTTTATCCTTAAAGAATAATGCTGCTTTATTTTCAAAACTAATTAAAATTTATTGCATTCCCTCTTCACATCTCTCGACTCTTTTATGCTGCCACATTTTAGACAAAATATTGCATGTAATGGCGGAATTACGTTCCTGTTTAAGCCTCACAGCCACACAAGCAATCGGTCCGACTTCTACTGCTCGACGCTTGTCATTACTTGTATTTTATGTGTACTGATTTATAATATTTTACTAAAAAAATTTTTTAACATGAAAAAATCCGGACTAGTTTATTTTAACTTTTATAATAATGGAAATGGTTCACAAATATTTTATTTTATATCCAACTTTTCGCAAGCTCCTAAAAGTTATCCACGCACCCCACGTACCACCTCAGAATTTACAAGGAGTCCCCGGGGTTGGTAGGAACCACTTTGAGAGTCTATGCTCCCAAGAGTGGGGCGTTATTTCATAGCCTTACAAAAAAAAATTTTTTTTTTTCCCTAACATATAATTTATTTTCTAAGAAAAATATCCAGTTTGAATAAACGAGTTCGAGAACTATCGTGAGTTTTTAGAGTAATCTTACTCAAATCTGTACCTAATCAAGGCCAAGGACGATATCATGCGAGGATTTCGAGGCTTAGTTCCATTTAACGTTTATCAGCTCTAACTTTTCTTTCTTCTTGGCCGATCATTGGTGGAATCAAGAAATAGACTCTGTGATTCACCCTAAACGTCATCAGTCATGAAACTGCAACTTAATAATTGGTCAACGCCACCCAACTAACATTATGATACAATAAGTAATTGGATCACCTTTAATATATCTCTCAGAATTGTTAGTGTTCGAATTATTATTAATCAGCTAGAGCTAATCCAATTACAAAGCATACAAATAGAAACGAAAAAAGCCATTAATATTCTAATTACTAAATAGTCAGAAGTGTAAAATATAAATAATGATAAATACAGTAAAGTTAAAGAAACAGTGTGTTAGCAAAAAGAAATGCATAAATATACGAAGTAATCAAATAACTTTAAATTACAGTATATTTTCCGACATATAATGCGCACTGATACTTTTAAAAAACGTATTATTGTTGCTAATCCCTGTCTTCATGATCACGACTAAGGAAATTCATTTGGGGAGGAGACTTTGTGTAATAGTAGTATTCCTTTAGGGTGTTCAACCTTCAATGTATTACCGCCGAATGACCAGTCAATTCGGAGGAAATAGCCTTCAAAATTCATACTCAGCTTTTATACAATTAAGTTTTAATTAGCGTCAGAGTTGCAGTGGCACAGGTGGTAGCGTACCACACGGTCGGTCAAGATTTTGGTAGTGCGATCACTTTTTTTGTTTCATTTTATCAATTCATTTAAAATAATTTTTACAATTACATAAATTTATTTAAAAAAAGACTTATTCAATATTTTATATAATTATAAAATAATTAAATTAAATATATGTAACATAAGATATATATTATTTTTATTATATTAGTTATAAAATAACTAATACATATAATAAATAATTATATTAAATATGTTTTAAATATTACTATAATATTAAATATAATATTTGTTTTATATTATATTGTATTTCATATTATAAAGTGTTACTTGTAATTAATTTTTAAATGAAATATCATTTAATATTTGTTATAATATATTTTTATAATAAATGTCATTTATTAGTAATATAATAATATTTTTTATAAAATATAATATAAATATTTATATAATTTCAGTAATTATTCTACTTTTTAAATTACAAAATAGTTATATAAAATATCATTTAATATTTAATAAACTTTTTTTAAATAAATTTATTTAATTGTAAAAATAACTAAATGAATTGGAAAGAATAATAATAAAAAAAGAAACATCAAGTCAATCAAGCGACTTGAACCCTGTCCGCCCGCGCATAAAGCATGTACGTAACTCCTATCCCACTGCATCGCTGGAAGTAATTAAAACTTAATTGTATAAAAGCTAAGCATGAATTTCGAAGGCTATTTTCTTCGAATTGACTGTCCCTTCGGCGCTATCACGTTGAGGGTTGAACCCCCTTTAAGGAGTACTACTATTACACAAAGTCTCGTCCCATAATGCATTTCCTTAGTCGTGCCCTCCTCTTGTAAGAGTTTTCTTGAAGTCAAAATTAATTTAAATATATACAAAAACTATGCAGACCCGTACTTACCAATAGATTTGAAACAGAATGAACAGATAGCCATCTTTGAGCGTTAAGTTCTTAGATATATCTTTGATTCTACGAAAAAGAATGGATTGGGAGACAAAGATATAATTTTGAACTATATAAGCTATTTAAGGATAAAGATGTTATTAAATCCACCAAGATTGTGTGGTCGTTTGAGGTTTGCAGGCCAAATCTGCCGTATGGACCCTTCATTTTTGACGTTCAAAATTTTCAACTAAAAACCTATTTGAGCTAGAATTAGGGGTCGGCCCAAACTGAGATGGGCTGATTGTGTCGAGGACGATTTTCAAGTTTTAAGAGTGACTAATTGGAGAACTGCAGCTAAGTAGAGATCGGATTGGAAAATGGTTCTTGAGAAGGCCTTGGCCCACCCTAGGTTGTTGTGTCAATAGAAAAAAAGATACTTCCAAACTGAGCTTTTTAAGTTTTAGTTATAATCATTGTATAATGTGCACCTTTTTTTTACGATGAACCTTAATTGAACATGTGCAATGGTGTTATCCTTTGGAGCCTAGAAAATGTGGTGGATGACAAAAGTATGGAATGAGAAATTATAATTGATGTAATTAAACGTCATTTAAAAATGTAATATATCTACAAACTAGATGGAAAGGAAGATGATTATATATATTTATTTAAGAATTGGATTACTAGTGACTAGTGAAAGAAGGAAATAAAATTCATTTAAATGCATGTAAATGTAACGGAAGATAAATGCCGTATTTACTCGAATCTAAGCCACACTTTTCTTTCCACTGTTAGTGCTACTGAAAATCGGGTAAGAATTGAAGGCAAAACATTTGCTAGATGGGGGAAATTGAGTTTCCACCCGTTTCAAAAGGAAAAGAATATAACCGTATTCATTCTGGCCACTTGCATCAATGACTTATTACATTCCGAAGTTTATCTTCAGTATTCAGCCTATCCTAAACAAGTTGTTTGCTCGTATTTAAGGGGAAAAAGTTATATGCTTTCTTTTAGTCACCTAAACATCACAGATAGCGGTAATAGCCCCAAGACGAGCTCACTGTGACACAAGCATGGAAAGGGAGGTAACTTTATATGTAGAAAAAAACGGAAAGAAATCAATGACCATTGAAAATTTGACATGGATGAAACAAATATATGTCGATGGTGTACACAAAATGATATAATTTTTGCTTTCAAATGTTCAACAGTCTTTTTGGTTATCCTTTTACATTCTTCTATAATGCATTCTTTTAAAAAGATATGCATCGGATGGCACGGAAGACGACACCATGTGGGAAAATGGTGACACCGGCACCAATTCAGAAGCTAACTTGACACAAGCATGAATGATGAATCATTTTTAAAACATGGTACTGATGGTTAGAGTAACTAGAGGTTCATGAAAGTTTTTAATACTGTTAAAATAAATATATTATTAAGTTCTTAATATTTCTCATTATTTTTTTTTTTTTTTAATTTCTTAAGTATCGGACATTGATGAACTTTTTACACATTTTTTGGTCTCAAAATCGTGTAGAAAATCGGGAGTTTGGCTTAGATTCGGTATGTCATTTCTTTTAAATAAATAGTATTTAGATATATAACAGCGTTTCTCAAACTGTGGGGCACGCCCCTTTAAGGGGGCGTGATAACTCTACGAGGG
>BMAV01005284.1:563305-578532 GCA_019973955.1 Trichonephila inaurata madagascariensis
TCTCATTTTCAAATTGTTCCAAAGCAATTTCGAGAAAAGGAACTAATAAGTGAAGTTTAAGTAAAGTTTTATGGTACCAAACCTTTCCCCTTTGCGATTCCGTGGACTAATGCGAGTACCCTGCGCAAAAAAAAGAACGAAAAAAGTAAAAATTTCAAAATAAATGGATGAGAAGTGTTGTTGTTGCTTATCTCACATTATCGACATTAACATCATATCAAGACCCACGAAATTCACCGTGGCTAAGAACCAGATTTTTACACCTGTTGTTAGTTTTAGCTTTGAGCACCATGCAAGTGACAGTACGATTTTGCTCGGTTTCGCCCCAATTTTGAGGACGAACCCCCTGGGGGTGGTCAGAGCCCTCCCACATCTCTTCCCCTTCCACCAACTTCACGACAGGACTTGCGGCTCGACGGCTATTTAGAGTAACCCCATGCCGCGAAGGCACTATACATTTAACAAACATCCATGCCTTTTCCGGGATTCGAACCCAGGTGCGATGGCACCACAGTCAGCGTCACTAACCACTATACCGGATGAGTGGCATATATAAGAAGTTAACCAATTGAAATACTTTGAAAATATTAAAACATTATTAAAAAAAATCATAAGAAAATTCACTCATAATGGAATTCAATGAAATGATAGTAAAGATGGTTTAGGTCTAGAATACATATATGCTCCTCAAAGATGGTTCTGTGTTGGTGGGAAACTAAAATGGAGATATGCTGGGTTTTCCTTACAGCCCAGTAGAGAGAGAGAGAGTATAAGCAAATTCAACGCCGGTTTGTCCATTGGGAACTTAGGGTGAGCGCCCATGGGCCGAAGGCCCAGATAAGTTGGACTTAACTAGATTTACTGGTTATAAATTTCGATCCTCTTGTGCCAAGGGGTCCTGTAGATTTTCTGCACCCAGGGCCTGAAATAAGCTTAAATAAGCACTGGGCAAATTACAGATGAAGGTTGGATAGTCTCAAAACAATGTTGAAACTTACAGTCATATTAACTAAGACTAAGAGTTTGATATTGTACTACTGTAGCTTACTTATACAGAAATACCTCATTTTACGCTACCCCTACTTACGCTATTTTCAAATCTCCTCGGTATGTCTTTTTTTTTTTTTCTTCTTCTTTTTTCTATCACTGAAACTCAGGCGGAATCAGTGCCAGATCCTGATGAAATTGGTAATGTGATTGAAAAAGTTACAATCTTGTCCAGCAAATAAATTTAGAAGTGGATAGTAATGGCGTTCAAGATCTGCTGGATTCCCTCAGCCAGAAGCTGGCAGTTGATGAGCTAAAAGAAATGCGTGAGCAAGCGAGACATTGAAGAACCTGAGTCTTTGGACCCAGTCCAATCGCAAGATTGAATGACGGTAGGGAATTTGACAGAAGACCTCAATTTAATTCAAAAAGGATTACAAATTTTAGAAAATACAGATTCCAACAAAGAGCGTATTTCTGCAAAAAAACTCGTCACTTGATCATGGTTCAAAATTGGGTGGTCCGTCGCCAAAAGCCCTCATGTAGCTGAACAGTGCAACGTTAATATTCAATCAATCAATCTGCAACAAAGCAAAGAATAAAAAATTACTAGCATGCTTAGAGGAAATTTTGCGGGATAAGAAAATCTTTTTGAACCGGTAGACTACTTTGTTAGATTTTATAAAACCTTCTACTTTAAATAATTTCGGTTTGCGATTTTGAGTTTGTGCTATCTAAGCTTTTATTTAACATTCCTTTTTTTTCCCTAAATTATTATTTTCTTTCGTTTCCAGCCCCAACTAAAATAACTTATATGTGAAATCATACCTCGACTTACGCGGTTATCATTCAGGGTCACATATCACGTAAGTTTGCGGTATAATTCTATATATATATATATATATATGTATAAATATATTTACGCGTGGGAGGGTATTTATCTACATCAAGTACTTGCCTGAATTAAAAACAAATATTAACACAAATTAAAAATCATCAAGTTAAAATTTTCCAAATACATATTAATATTTGAAATACGATTAAATGTTATGTAACCCACAATGTAATGGGCTCAATTCATATGACGTCATAGCCACACGATAAAAGCAATCATCTGTTTCCAGCTAATTAGCTCGTGCACTTTTTTTGTTGCCAATTTTCGATATTTTCAGAAATTTTCTTTTAAAAAGTACAAATTTATCAACAATAATTAAGCGCATAAGTAAACAAAATGCATTTTACACCAATTATGATAGTCTGAGACTTTAATTTTAATGTCTCACAAGACCGTTAATTGCCCGGCTTCATGCACAGCGAGTTCAATTTGTCTTGCATCGAAACTTCTCCAACAACGTTTGGTAATACCTGTATTGATTTAACGTTTACCAGAAATCTCGATGTATCCTGTATGCCATTTTTGTCGTACTATTCATATCATAGACATGTAATTAATTAAGTTATATTATATAATACAGTGATTATATTTGTTTACTTGGCTTCTTTCCTGAACCCGTTGGAAAAAAAATTGTTGCCATCAAAACTAAATAACAAACAAACATGGAAACCCGGAGGACTTCTTAGTGTTCAAACATGATTACGACTTATAAATAATATTTTATATGGAAAAATATTACCCATTTCACACACACACACACACACACGACGTATTCACGTATAACATGGCAGTATCCGTGACACAGTCACACATCCTCTTTTTTTATAATATGTGTGTGAGCATCTTTACCCAATTACGAAATTTGAAATTTACCTAAGTTTTACAAACAGAACAAAAAGTACGACTAGTTTGATGTTTGTTTTGAATTCAATGGCGATCACGTGTATGGCTTTATCATGTGACCGGGATGAATTGAGTCCATTAAATTCCACACTGCTCTTCGTAAAAACTTGCAGGTAAGACTAAAACTTGAGTTGGCATGGAGTGGAATTTTATGGAGAGACTTCTCGTCATTTGACCCTGGCTCAAAATTACGAAGTCCCTCACCAATAGCCCTCATGTTACTTCGACGTGTGACGTCAATAAACGATTACACATCGAATAAGTTGATTAAAATAGACAGAATCGAGAAGGCCTTTTTTTTTTTTTGTGCGTTTATAAAAATAAAACATGAATTTCAGTTGGTCTTATACGTTTTTTCTTTAAAAATTAATTACCCTATGATTAAACACAATAAGTAATTCAATGTGCTCTGGTTATTTACGTCTGTTTTTTTTTCAATTCCTACACACTATTAGCTCACACTCTCTAAATATTTATTTATTTATTTATTCCGGTGGAATTTTCAATCGTTAATAAAATACATTTTAAAGCGCTCAATTGAGCTGAAATTTTATGTATATGATTATTTTAGATGACAATGCAATAATTTAATTACAATCAATAAAAATTAATTGATTAAAACTAATTAGTTAAAGAATTACAAATACAGCCACGTTGGCATCATTTTTGGCGACTTAGCGACTTCTGTCAAAACTTGAAAAGGTTTCTTTTCTCACGTTTTAAAGCATTCAATTGAACTGAGATTTTATATACACGTTGATTTGGATGACAATCCGAAACTTTAATGATAATTAATAAAAATTAATTACCACTTATTTATAATGTTGTGATTCTGTCATATATATATACATATTTATATTAATTGTAACTATTTAATAAAAAGTAGCTAAAAAAAATTTTTTTCTTTGTTGATCTGAATAGGAATTGACTTAATTTTTTTTTTTATATTACTCGTTTCTTGAAAATATGTAATGAGAAAGTAAAATTAAAACGCATGGGCTAGTCATTTTTTATGCAGGTTCTATTCCGTGTGTTGACCTCTAATGTATATTAACCAGTTCATAATATTCTCATTGGTTGGTCAGTTTGTAGAGGTTTTACAATACTTCACCTTATGATTACATGTAACAGAAGCAGGTCTGAAAGCTTTGTAAATATTCATTCAATACTTGGTAATTTTTCTAAACTATTTTTTGAATTGTCTTTGAAATACTCTTTAATTCATATAAAAATAGTTTAAATGAATTTTTTTTGTTATGAACTATATACAATATTAAGACTAATTTTATCCATATAGCCTTAGATTTTTCTAATCAGATGAATGTTGACTGTTTTAAAAACGAAGTGAGAGAAAAATCAAAGTTCAAATGACGAGGTCGGCAACTGAACTAGCACCCTACTTTAAGACTTTGATCCTCAATGCATTTAATTATTTTATGCAACGTTTTGAAATGAACATTTTTTGCCTCCAAAGGGTGAGGTTATCGTTTTATAAAAATACTTCTGTTGAATAAAACATGGGAAATAATTATTTATCGATATAATATACTTTTAGAATTCCAGGTATTTATACATGTAATCGCAACCTATTGGTGATATCATATGAAACGCGTAGCTCATGATTGCCAATTCAGCGCATACGACACATGCGAAATCGTAGTTGCTAACTTGGCGAGTTATCTTGAACGTTCGCATTGTTGCGATAGAATGAAAGTATCGAGTCCAATTTATTATTGATGAAAGTAAGCATAAGTGGGTATGATAAAAAAAAAATTGATGTTTAGCTGACCAATTTATTGTAGTTTTTTTTTTCAAATTGAAAGTAAGAAAGCATCGGAGTTTTTTTTTTCTTTGCCTGACATATTTGGCTTTTTATTTCTTTTTCAATATCCGATTAGCATTTAAGTGTCTACATAGAGTCAAGTATATCCTATAACACAGTTAATATCTATCGTAGAAATTGTTCAGATTTTATAACCAAGTATTGCCTGCTGCGAGAAATATTTTTAAGTATGGTAAGTGATAGTTTTTTAAAAACAAAATTGGTTTATTTTTTTTGTGAGATATTTTGTTTCCTTTTAATATTTTCAATAATATACTAGCAATGAAGAAATTGATGAACTTAAATGATGAAACTGATTTTGGTACTTATGTATTATCGCAAACGTATTGGCTATAGTATAACTAAGTTGTACTAAATTCGATCAGGTTTCAGCAAAATTGTGTGTAATAACTCTCATAAATTTTCTCTTGACACATTTTAATTCGTGATGGTTTTGAGCCCTCCAAGACTTCATAAAATGATTAATTTTTAGTTTACCCGCCCAACGGGAAATAACCATAACTTTATCTGCCAAAATTTCATCGTTTTTAAGGATGCGGTATTGCATCACACCCGTGTATCTGGATCAATCAGAAAAGACTTTAGTGGAAATCGTACCATTTTAATAGCTTCCGTTTGACCATCACTATAAATAGACGAGATCTATGGAACGAGAAAAGAATGCTTTTGTAGCTGTCTTAAGAACCTGCATGTTTGTCAATCTGTGTTTGTGCTGTACTATTCTCGTGTCGCCGTTTGCTCATTAATAAAATATGGATGCTTAACGTTTAAAAGCTTCCTTATCTTTTTCACGATTGCCTCAAAATCAAAAATATTTGAATACCAAAATAGCCTAAATCAAGTCCGTATACTTTTATGAAAATAAAAAGAAATAAAAAAAGTATTATATAAAGCACAGGGGTGTCCAACACATGGCCCGCATGTGGCCCGCCAGTATATAAGTTGCGGCCCGCCGACTCTTTAAAAAAAAAAATATCAGGTTTTCTTAAAGTTTTTCATTTCGAAATTTATTTGAGGGGAAATATTTTTATATATATATATATAACAATCTGCAATGTATTTGCCTGTTACCTGTTCTTGTTTTAAAATAAATCCTTTTTGATAATAGAAATGTCTTTTAGATTAAATTTAGCATTTATATTTTATCAAACAGTTACATTTGATTTTACTGTAATAAATAACTTTTTAAATAAATTCCGAATTGCATTATGCATATCCTTTACTATGGAGAGTATATGATTCTCTGTGTGCTCGACTTTTATTTCTCCTCCTCTTCTGTTTGGAGTGCCCAAAAAAGTAAAAGGCTGTCAGAGACGTTTTTTAAAGTTTAAAAAAATTATTCAGGATAGCTAGGATAAAGGGGAATGTATACTTAATCGCTTGCGAATGACAGTGCAATCAAATTTCAACAATGAGTAACGAAAGATCAATTCAAAAGGAACACCGTAATTTTCAAGAAAATGGCAACTGTAATATTTTAAACATTATTTGATCATTTCATTATTCTATTATATAAACTTTATTATATTTCCTATGTCTGTATACATGAAAAAGGAAAACACTAATAATTCATTTTATTTTAAATTTTCACTCCAATAAATGTTTTTTGTTTTCAAATCTGATATAAAGGTACATATTTTTATGTGCGGCCCGCGAGATTATAATGTTTTTTCCGAAGTGGCCCGCAAGGTCATTTGGGTTGGATACCCCTGATATAAAGTACTAAACATTCGTCACGGTTGTTACGCATGCGGAAACTTGTGACGTACGTGTGACTTGTTAGTGTTAAAATAACTCAAGATGAGGCGTTTCACCAGGAAACCAAATAAGAGCCACATGGAATCCATGGACTGTGATTGATGTAATTGTTCTAAAGTGTAATTAATTTGAAACAGAACAATTAAAATTCGCCAGTCATTAATAAACAAAGACTGTGCTGTTTCTCGTACCAAATATGCAGGCCAAACGCATTAACGGACAGGCATATCAAAGCCAAATTCTTTCACAAACTAACCACTCTTTATTTGATCCGAATTCAAAACCAGCCGTTCCAAAACCAAAGCGCGAACTTACTTCCTCACCTCTTATCTCACTCTCAACAACTCTTCAATTTAAACGACGACATTATTAAATATTCATAAAGTGGGTAAAAGCTGACCACGTGGTACTCTTTAAAAGGCGTAGGGGGGGGACAGCGGTTGTAACACACTGACCGTTATCGCGCTCGTTCCGGATGATGAAATTCGCGTGAATTAAAAGGGGTCGTGCGTGACGTCACGGGGGATGGAAGAGGGGATGTGCAGATATCGTCGGTGTCATCTCTCAGGACGCGTGCCGGGGTTCCCCTGGGAACGGATGCGTTGTCATGACGACCGATAGATGGAATAAAGCGATTGGAGAATGGGGATAAGATTCTGGAGATATATATTCTTGTTGTATTTCTTACAGGGAACAGATCCCCCACTAGAGATAAAATGACACCCCCTTTATCGTGAATGGTTATCTCCACATGAGGGGACGCAAGTTCTAGTACAGAATCCGACTCTTTTTCTAGTATAACGAAAGCAGTACAGTAAATAGTACTGATATGTTTGCTCAATATTTGCAATTTTATGGTATTTTCTGGAGAAGAATTTTATTCGAAAAAAAAAACCAAAAAAACAGAATGTGGAATTTTCAATGCATTATAAAGTATCGAAAATCTACTAACATTGCATTCAAATCTTCCATGCTTCTCACAAGTTCTTGGGGATTGTGTTACGCAGATTCCTCAGAATCCCTCTCAAATTCTCAAATAAAAATTTTATCTCTGTTCTTTTTATTTTGACCTTGAATGTGAAATTCTTGTTATTAGCGCTGCTAAGTGAGAAGTGCTCTTTCCTGCTTATACTATGTTATTTTCCAATACGAACAGTTAGGACGTACGCTTATTACATATAACTGTGTTGTGAACAGGTATAGAATTTTCATATGTGTGTATGCCCGGTCTTATCTGTCACTGTTCTATGTAAATCCAGCAATTTCGCATTATTTATCTATTGGGACGTTTGAGAATTGATTATCTCTTAGATCAGTGTGCTCCGCAACATTTTTATCGCCGCGGACCGGTCAACGTTTGTTAATTTTACCACGGCCCTCTGAGGGGGAGGATGTTGGTTGTTTATATTTTAGACTGTTTTGATTTAATAATTTTAATTTAATTGTATTTATAATCGTGACTTCTGAATAAAATATAGCTACACCATACAATGAATATAAAGTGATTTAACAAGGAATATTAAGCGATGTTCTTAAAAAGTAGCCCAAACCTAAGGAAATATACCACAGTAAATAAAAAAGAAATATTTTCATGTTTCTTGTGCGAACCGATAGTATTTGCAACACGGACCGGGGGTTGCGGAACACTGTATTAGATGACAGATATATAACTTCATTTCTTTTTCTGGGAGTATTTTTTTTTTCTCATAATGGTTAGCAATATATATTAGGCAATAACTATATAATGATTTTTTTTATCCTTCTGTAAATTCATATTTACAAGTAAACGATAATAAGTAATAAAATATTTATCATTCAGTATTATTCAAGAATTTCTTTCTTGTGTGTGTGTCAATTTTATATCCATTGAAAGAGAATATATTTCAAAAAACTAAATTTTTCCAATATCATGAACATGTGTGCTATTAGACGCACAAAATCAAAATTTGTTATTCGATTATTCTTTTGTTTAAGTTATTAAGTTTATTTTATTTTAAGTAGCTTCAAATTTAAAATTTGTATGTAAATCGCTCTTTTTCATTAAATAATACTTTTGACAAATATAAGAAACTATTTAAATAAGAATTAAAAATAATTTGCATTCACCATACTAAATTAAAGAATGTAATTAAATATATTTAAATGACCATATATTAAAACCTTATTTCAAAACTATTTTATTTTTAAAGGCAATGGACAGCAAATCTAAGGAAAGGGTTCGGTTTTTCATGAAAGGAAGTTTTTGTATGTTCGTATTTCAAGTATATGTATCTTAGTACAAATTATATATACGTATTATTACAAGTTTAGGCATCCCTCGTAAAACATGGATTCGATATTAACGGCATAAAACTCGAATAAATTTTTAATTGTATTAAATGAATTTTTGATGTGTAACATCTTTCTTTTTTCGGTTGCTGGTTTTTGTGGGAGTGATTTCGTGAAAAGGGATGGATGTGTGTAACAGGATGTGACGTAAGCGAGCTCTACTTGATTTGACCAATGAGAGTGCGTGGCTGTGTCTTTTCGCTACCCTCGCATGGGGGTCCAACTCTAGTAGCCATCAAGCACTCGAGCACTTGACTCTAAATCCGTTAGTCACGATGATGGGAGACATAAGTGCGGCAGAATGCTTATTTGAAAATGGACAAACAGTTATTTCGGTGGTCGTATACATTTCTTCGAATCAAACGGCTAAAAAAATTAGATTTCCTGCATTTTGTACTTTTACCATATAACGAAGGTGGTTCTGCTCTTTTAAAAAGATTATCACTCGCTTCCCCTGATTTTGAGTGATTTTAACTTTAACTTCAGTTTGCCCAAAACTGAGCCGCTCATAGCTTTTATGAATGATGAACTCAAGCTCGAAATGTACACAAATTAGAATGTTTCGACTGCTAACAGTGGTACTGTTATTGACGCTGTTTTTCAACGGTTTTTAAATACTTTGAAATCACGAGTATATGTGTCATATTTTAGTTATCATAAGTCTATTGTCTCCACTCTTCCCCAAATTAAACAAGAATAATTATTTTTGATAAAATATTGCATTACTCCTTTTGTTAATTAAATATAAATTTTCATTAAAGATATAATTATTCGATAGAAAAATATTTCCAATCATACCCGATTTTTTTTCTCATATTTTTTTCAGGAAAAAAGTTACTATTGCGTTTTTACTACGATAACATGTCAGATGTTACACATAATATGCGACTACTGTAAGACTCATTTCTTTCTTTTTTTTTGTTGAAAAAGACCCTTTTCAGTTAGTACATAGCGGAATATTTAAAAGTGAATTGCAAAGTTCTGTAGATCTTTATAGAGAAAGTCTGAAATAATTGCAAGATCGAAACAGGCTACATCAGATAACTTTTGTAAAGATGGAGAAATAACTAGTGAAGAGGAGTTTCAACCAACTTTGAGGAAAAGAATGATTAACTGTAATATCTGATGAGAGTGATGACGGTCCTAATAAGTCACATTTTTATTTATTATATAATAGAATTGTTATTTTTTTAATGTATTTTTGTTGTATTTTCAATTTTTGCATTTTATAGTTTTGTTTTGGATTAAAAACTTGAAGTTAACTTAATTCTTCATTTGTATGTTTTATTGGATCCCAATTTCGACTATCTTAAAATTTTGCACCTTAAGACTTAATTTCGATATAACACGGTACACATTGTCTTGCTTTATATAATTTCAAAAGTTTCATATAAAAAAGTTTTGATACAACACGAAACACGATTTCGATACAACACTATACCTATTGCCCTGATTAAGTACATACATAATTAACTTAATAAATTAATAAAACAACTAAACTAAACTAAACAAACCCAGTGGCGAAACAGCCCATGAGGGCCAAGACCTGCTGTGCCCATCTCAGCATACGTGACCATTGGGAGCTGAGGTGCATGAGCAGGTGTCCCGATCAGGTGGTCAGTCTAAAAAGAAACCCTCAGTGTTTAGTCTCCAAGCAAGCTCATTTATCGACCCACTTAAGGGATGAATGGTTGAGTTGACCTTGCCCAGCCCGAGGATAAAACCCTGAACCTGAGGTGTGGAAGCGCGATACTCTACCCCTCACCCTCCAATAAAATAACAGTTAAAATAAATAAACAAAGAAATATTATATAACATGTTTCGATATAGCAAGGTACAAATTAACCATGTTATACGAGAAACTCCTGTATATGTATATCCATGCATGTTATAAAAATTATACATACATGTATATTGCATGGGTATGTATCTTAGTATATGCCGAAGAATACAAAAACTGTTAATGTAAATGTTAACTATTTACTATAAATCTGCATTTAAAACAAACCTAGTGGTGTACACAAGGGGAGAGTCTTTGAGATCCGGACACCCCCAAAGCCCTTGATTTTTCTTCCGATTGATTATAATTATAAGTATAAAGTACATAAAATTTAATTATTTTTTATTAATAATTAATTTTATTAATTATTGCTATTTATTTATTTCATAATTAGTTTTTTACTGTTTTATTTTTTTTTTGTTCCCGAAAATCGACAAAATCAAAAGTAGCATGATACAAGAAGGGTGGACTTTCGACCCTGGACCTCCACCCCAACACACACACTTGAAAAATTCATGTGTGCGCTACTAAACCAACCCGATATCTTCTGCAAAGTTATTTCGTAAAAACTGAAAATGTTGAATGATCGTCATCTGATAGTAAATTAAAACATGGTTAAGTTTCAGAATTAGATTTTACAACTACTAATGAGCTTATTTCTTCATAATTGTGTATGTGGTGGCCAGTGTAACAGGGAGGGAAGGGTCGTGGTCGCGAACTCTGTACCTGTTATCTAAATCTGTAACAAAAAAAAAAAATTAAGGCCTGTCTTTATATTACATTAATATATTATTTTCGCATGCGTAGATAAAAGACTTTAAAAAAAGGAATTAGTTAATATTCTCATGAAATGAATTAGTTTAAGGTATCCCCCCCCCGACTACGTTCGGAACCGTGATTTTAAAAAAGCGCATAAATGGATAAATTTCATGATATTTAGTGTCACTTAGATTAGAATACATGTATAAAATGGTTTTAAAAACATTTTGACAAAAAATAAATAAATAAATAAATATTTAACTACAATATTTCGGCAAAAAATTAACTTAGAATAACCTTTTTTTAAAATGTTCTCCTTTCGTGAAAAATGCTTCTATTATAATAATATTTTGCCTGTATATAGTTGAGACCTCTGTACAGAGGCTCAACTATCATTTTTGAAAAATTCACATTTTCAGAGTTACAACCCATTGAAATAATTAACGGCGTTTTTTTCTTAAAATTTCTCCTCTCTGTTGTCGTAAAACATGGATAAACCCACTTCTAAGTTATATATTTCAAAAATTCCAGTTGAGCCTCTGCACAGAGGTCTGAGCTATATACAAGCAAAATATTATTTATAATAGAGGCATTTTTTTACAAAAGAAGAATATTTTGAAAATGGGTCATTCTATGTTCATTTTTTGTCAAGATATTGTTCTTAAGTAATTTTTTATTGTAATACTATTCTTAAAACAATTTTATATACATTTTCTAATCTAAGTGACACTAAATATCATAAATAGTATCCATTTACACGCTTTTGCAAATTCACGGTTCCGAACGTAGTCGGATACCTTAATATTCTCATGTCTCATCTATCTCTTAATTAATTTTAATGCTTTACAAATGCCACAAAAATAAATAAAAAATTAAGTCTATTAATTATATGACAGTTTGATTATTTTAATAACTGTTAAGGTTATAGATGGCGCTGATCGGCGTTGTGTAAGCGTATCCCCAGGAATGAGAGAAGTGGTGTTATGACGAGACAGAGAGAGAAACGTTAGAGAGAGAGTTTGAGTAGAGTATTTCTGAGGTGTTATAAGTTGTGAGAGTTTGGTAATGTATAAGGTGTGAGATATAGTTAGTAATGAATAAGGTGTGAGTAGTTAAAAGTTGTAAATAAAGTTGTTATTTGTTATCACAAAGAGTGGTAGAGTTAATTGTAGTTAGTAGCGTCGTCAGTATAGTAACATTTCGTAAATTGATCACATAAGATGAAGATAGTTTATTTACATAAAACACATTGTATTTTAATGTATGAGATTAATAGATAATCAATATCTCTTCCAAACCTCTTTAAATCAGAACTATCTTACATTAAAGATATTGTCAAATTGTCACTCATAAAGATAAAATTATTTAGGTGGACTAATTTTTAAAAAAACAGTAAAAACACAAATTATACTATTCAACGAAATAATTCTTCTTTAAAGCGCAATCACTTCCTCGGATTTTAAAAAATAATTACAATTATATCAATATTATGCTTCGTTTAATTGCTACAACAAAGCAAAATAGGAGGTCGACCTTCAACTAAAACTAATTAATAACAGTGTAACGTATACACACACCGGGTTTATTGATAAAAATTAAACCTTTTAAGGCATAGCTTTTGAACATCCATTATAACAACACGTACAATTTAACAATTCGAGTGAATTGATTAAGAATATCTCAATTCACCACTGACAAAATAAGTGTCAATCAACTGTTGGAGAGAACTAGTCACAGAACAAAAAACCTTTTACCGAAAAAGCGCCGACTGCAAAAGTTATTGATAGAATCATCAATGACTATTCAAAAGCAAACTCTTCTTGGTGTCGCCAACTGCACTTTTCCCAGCGATCTTCATCAATAAGATTTACAATGGGGTTGGGGTGTCTCTAAGATATTGGTATCGATCCAGGCTCTGCAAAAGTGTCTTCTTTCATTATGCCCCGTGTCACAATGACGGATGACTGTATCCTGGACACCTGTCCGATCGATGTCCGGCCATCACCCTGTAATCCAACGCTTGACCTGAGGTCTAACGCTTTGACAGGGCACCCGCTGTGACACCCGCGTTCCGTATGGCTTGTCGGCTCTTCGATTACTAATAACAGCCCGAGACAGCGAAGCGTTGTTTAGTGCTGCTGGAACGATCAGTCAGAGAATTGGACTTCGGGTTTTTATCACAAATGTGTTTTATTGATGTAAAAAAAGTAATGAAAAGTGTTTTATCATAGTTATGGTGGCTAAATCACGTATTATTTCAAGGATTTTTAACAGTTATTTTGGTTTGTGTTGAAATCATCCCACAAGCTTAAAAATAGATTAATTTATTAATAAAGGCAAAATTAGAGTTTGACTTATTTTTTAAGAAAAATTATGCATAGCTGTATAATTCTTTTTATTTAACATCGAAAGTGTTACGAATAAAATTAGTTATATTTTTTTTATTTAAATAACGTTGTAATGGAATGTGATAGTAAAATTTATTTACAGAATACATTTTACTAAGCAGTGTTATATATTAGGTTGGGGAAAAAGAAATCCATTATTTTTGCATGAAATTCAAAACTTTATTTAACATATTTCGGATTGTCCGATTTGGCTCAAATATGCACCGTTTTGTTGTATAATTAATTGTCATTTTAAAGGTAGCTTCAAAATGCAACTCTTATAGAAGTCTTGGTCTTTATTGGCGAAAAACTCTAATAATCGATTTTCACAATCTTCTCTTGATCCCGATTTTTTATCACTCAGGAAGTTTTACAATGTGAGAAAAAGGTGTTAATCGCTTGGTGCCATGGGCTATATGGTGGATGCATTAAAACTTCTCAACCAAGCTCCCAGAGTTTCTGGCGATTCTTTACAGACGTGTGTGGCCTGGCGTTGTCCTGATGGAACACAGCACCTCTTCTGTTGGCCAATTCTGGTCAATCACTAGCTTCAAATGGCCCAATTGTTGACAGTAGATATCTGAATTTAGTGTTTGGCCTTACGGAAGCAACTCATAATAAATGATTCCTTTCCAGTCCCACCAAATCCACAGTAGAACCTTCCTGGCCGTTAGTCCTGGTTTGGCCACCATTTAAGCTGCTTCATCACGCTTTGACCACTATCGTTTTCGCACAATATTGTCGTGTGTGACCCATTTCTCATCCCCAGTTACCATCCGTTTAAGAAATGGGTCGATTTCATTCCGTTTGGCCAAGGCTTCGCAGATGAAAATTCGACTAATCATGTTTTTTGGTGTTAATTGGTGTGACACCAAACATCGAGCTTCTTTTTCAATTCAACTTTGCGCAAATTGTTTAAAACTGTTTTTTATCGTCGATCCTTAGCTCCTGGGTGATGTTACGACTACTAACGTGCCGGTCAACTTGGATTATTTCTGTGATTTGATCGACATTTTCGACGATGGGCCTGCCTGTGCGAGGTGCATCTTTATGAAATGCCTGAACGGAATCGACGAAACCAAAATTGCACGTAATTAGCTGTTACAGTATCGGCACCATAAACATCATTCATAGTTGCAGTCTCCTGGATTGCATTTTGGCCTTTATCAAAGAAAAACTGTAAAATGTACCAAATTTTCTCTATGTTGACTTTTTTTAACACCCTGTAACTCACAACTGAATGGACCAAACAAAAAACGTCAAAAGAATTTTTTAGTGTAAACTGTCACCTTGATAACCAGCATAAATTTAAAATTGTTTGATCGGTACTTCACAAGAAAAGATAACGGATTTCTTTTTCCCCAACTTAATATATGTGGGACGGTGTCTAGGGGTAATGGTGAAATTTTGAATGAAAGAAAACATTATAACCAAGTTAAACGGACAATTAATTTATTAAGATAAGGAAAATTAAAAATCAGGTTACAGCTTTTAATTATTTACAGAAAGAGAAATAAAGGACAGTTCGAATAGAGGGCAGGGTTCACCTGTGAGATGGGGATGCCAAACATCGATAACCCTAAAGAA
>BMAV01005284.1:578932-594836 GCA_019973955.1 Trichonephila inaurata madagascariensis
TCATAATAAATGATTCCTTTCCAGTCCCACCAAATCCACAGTAGAACCTTCCTGGCCGTTAGTCCTGGTTTGGCCACCATTTAAGCTGCTTCATCACGCTTTGACCACTATCGTTTTCGCACAATATTGTCGTGTGTGACCCATTTCTCATCCCCAGTTACCATCCGTTTAAGAAATGGGTCGATTTCATTCCGTTTGGCCAAGGCTTCGCAGATGAAAATTCGATTAATCATGTTTTTTAGTGTTAATTGGTGTGACACCAAACATCGAGCTTCTTTTTCAATTCAACTTTGCGCAAATTGTTTAAAACTGTTTTTTATCGTCGATCCTTAGCTCCTGGGTGATGTTACGACTACTAACGTGCCGGTCAACTTGGATTATTTCTGTGATTTGATCGACATTTTCGACGATGGGCCTGCCTGTGCGAGGTGCATCTTTATGAAATGCCTGAACGGAATCGACGAAACCAAAATTGCACGTAATTAGCTGTTACAGTATCGGCACCATAAACATCATTCATAGTTGCAGCCTCCTGGATTGCATTTTAGCCTTTATCAAAGAAAAACTGTAAAATGTACCAAATTTTCTCTATGTTGACTTTTTTTAACACCCTGTAACTCACAACTGAATGGACCAAACAAAAAACGTCAAAAGAATTTTTTAGTGTAAGCTGTCACCTTGATAACTAGCATAAATTTAAAATTGTTTGATCGGTACTTCACGAGATATCGACACTACAGCCATATACCAAAAAGATAACGGATTTCTTTTTCCCCAACTTAATTTATGTGGGACGGTGTCTAGGCGTAAGGGTGAAATTTTGAATGAAAGAAAACATTATAACCAAGTTAAACGGACAATTAATTTATTAAGATAAGGAAAATTAAAAATCAGGTTACAGCTTTTAATTATTTACAGAAAGAGAAATAAAGGACAGTTCGAATAGAGGGCAGGGTTCACCTGTGAGATGGGGATGCCAAACATCGATAACCCTAAAGAAGGGGGGGGGGGGTCTGCTTTGTTTACCAAAATAAAGCCGCTAAGAGGATGGCGACCTTACTCGTTCGTAGTCGGTGTAGGAGTGAAAAGTGATCTCTCGCTCAGGGGTCATATGCGTCTGACGTCATCACGCCTGAGTACTTTCGTTGGACATTGAAATCCCTCGATTCGATTTGGTTTGTTTGGCGTCGCCATCCCTTAGAACATAGGTTCCCGGACTTTTTTGCCTCATAGACCCCTTGACAGGTTTTTCGGTTTGCGGTAGACCCCTACTTAGCCAATATTAAATTTTTGCAAATTCTTCAACTTAAATGTGATTTTGACAGCAGGTATAGAGTTAATTACTCTAAAAGATTTAAATTTTAAACTGTAGTGGAGTATAATGTTCAAAATTTAAGAAAACACATGTTAATTAAATTAAAATTTAATGAATGAAATAACTGAGCAACAAACAAATGCTTTTAGTAAGAGAGATGAATCTGGAGATGCAATAACAAATTTTCAACATTTTTAACAAATTTTTCAACAATTTTAACAAATTTTCAACATTTGGCATCAATCTTGTTCAGGTTTAACCCTAAATATTACTTCGGTTAATAATCTTTTTTTTTTTTTTTTTTGGAGATTGGCAAGCGCACTAAAACTCCTTCTCGATCAGAGAAACAATTAAACTTTCTCAAGATATCCCATAATATGGAAAAAATAGCAGGCATATCTTTTTAAAGCCATAATTACATTTACATGCGCTTCTAAACTTTATTTTAAGATCTTCGTTATTGCCTTTCTTGTAATCTGACATTTTTTTCTTTCAAAGTGACCACATGAATTCATTGCCTACTGTTGTATTACAATAGTCAAACATTCTCAAACCTAGTTTAAAAATCTCAAAAAAGGGCATCAAAATGTTGAACGTAGGTTAAAACGTCTTTTTCCTGGCATATTGTCTATGAAAATTGAGAAAATGGAAAAATTTGCGAAATCCAAAATTATATTCCTTAGCTTGATTCTGGCACAAAAGGCTGAAATATGTTCCTTGTTTTCACAAAATTTATGCAGTCACCTAGAAACTGCAAATTACGTTTATTAAATTTAGTAAATAAATCTGTTAAAGAGATAGGTCTGATTTCCACTTGATTAAATTTCCTTTTAAAATTAAAATCACGATCTGGTTTAATAAAAGCCACTATCGTAGACCCCCATTTACAATTCGTGAACCCCCCAAATTATTTTTTCGCAGACGTGGACCCCTTGCAGGTCGTCATAGACCCCTGGGGGTCAGTATAGATCACTTTGAGAATCACTGCCTCAGAATCTCTTTCTCTCGAAATGTATTGAAAATTTACGTATCCGTTCGGAGAACCGTGATCTTAAAAAGGCGCATAAATGGATAATTTTCATGATATTTAGTGTCACTTAGATTAGAATACATGTATAAAATTGTTTTAAGGACATTTTGACAAAAAAAATATATTTAAATACAATATTTCGGCAAAAAATTCACTTAGAATAACCTATTTTCAAAATGTTCTCCTTTTGTGAAAAATGCTTCGATTATAATAATATTTTGCCTGTATATAGCTCAGACCTCTGTACAGAGGCTCACCTATGATTTTTGAAAAATTCACATTATTTTCAGAGTTACAACCCATTGAAATAATTGTCGGTATTTTTTTCTTAAAATTTCTTTTCTCTGTTGTCGCAAAACATGGATAAACCCACTTCTTAGTTATATATTTCAAAAATTCTAGTTGAGCCTCTGTAGAGAGGTCTGAACCTTATACAGGTAAAATATTATTATAATAGAAGCATTTTTCACACAAAAGGAGAATATTTTGAAAAGTCATTCTATGTTCATTTTTTGTCAAAATATTGTACTTAAATAAATTTTTATTGTAATACTATTCTTAAAACAATTTTATATACATTTTCTAATCTAAGTGGCACTAAATATCATAAATATTATCCATTTATACGCTTTTGCAAAATCACGGTTCCGAACGTTGTCGGATACCTTAAACATTTTTAATTAATTATTTTAAACCAATTTAATGCTATTTCCTACATATATATGTAATAATTCGACATTTAAAGATTCTCTCAAGGGAGTATATTCTAAATTCATAATGGTCTTCCATCCTTCATGACTTTGTGTGAAGATTAATTTTTTACTACAACTTTATCTCCTAAAAAAATGCGATGTTCGTACACACATTTGAAAATAACATTATTCTGACTAATCACAGAAATCATTAATTTGAAGCAGTTTAGCCAAAATCGGCTCTTGTATCACAAACCCAAACATTCACTCACAGTTGTCATTAACGGAAACCATATGATTTTAACCCTTTATCTACGGATGGTACTACTCACTTTAAAATTACATAGAATAATCATTTTTACGAATATTCCGACGATATTTAGCTGGAATATTCTTTGAAATCCACTCTTCCAAGATATATGGCAGCACGGGTTCCAGGATGAATATTTTAGCGGGGAAGGCGAATAGTTTTATAGCAGAAATTGCGTTTTCATATGACGGCGTTTTCAGCGGACTCCAAAGGCAATCGTTTTTGTCCCGAAAAAATAGTTAATGTCAAAATTTAAGTGTATTTTTTTTTTTGTATGTTAATGAGGATCTTAGAAAACGATTTAACTCTTTATTTTCAGTGAACTGTGTATATAATTAATTTTACAGTGGAATGTCTTTAATTAATTAATTAGCTATAACGGATTAAATTTCCCAAAGTTGAGTATTTTGTTTATATATACCCCTTTGTTTTCAATGTAGTGATTCAAAAAAAAAAATATTGCATGAAAAAAAAAAAAACTGCAGTAAATCATAATGCGGTAGATAAAGGATTAAAAGCTTCCAGTTGAGAAAGCTATAAAAGCTGAGATCTCCGGAACGAACTAAGAACGCCTTTGTGTACCGACTTAACTGTCCACGTGTATTTATTTTGTTGTATTTCATGTCTTCTCTGTATTTATGTAAAATAAAATGTACGATTAAAATAATGGAAAGTCTATTCATCCTTTTAAACGATTGCAATAAGATAAAGTCATTCCAGTAAAACGTTTTAATTCCCGTGAAATTGATACATGCGTGAACATACATGCATTATTCTGAAATTGTGACATACAATCAGGTATTCTACTTTTCTGTTTTAAGGTTATTTTTGATAAAATCAGATTAGAAATTTCTTCGACGATATTTTTTTTATCTTTTTTTTTTTTTTTTTTGAATCGAGTATGGGGATTTCAATTAATATTGCATTTTGGAAAGTAAATTTTTTTTTAAAAAAAACACCTTTTTTTTTCATTTTTGTAAGTATGAAAAATTTTGAAAGAACATTTATAATCTCTTTGAAAAATTCATTACTATCCTTTCTGTACCTTATTGAAAATGATCAGTTTACACTCAGCTTTGTAAATAGATTATAATAAAAGAATTAAAATATCCCAGGGCTTCTTTCAATTTTACATGAAACGTTACCATTGTAAGAATTATGAATTGATATTAAATTGATAATTAACGTGAAATTCATATTTATACTTAAAAATATATGCAATTATTGATCGAAAAAATGTCTAAGAATTATTTCATATGAGATTCTAACTGTAACTTTATAACAATATTTGAATTAACTTTTAGGTATACTATGATCGAAACTTATCACTGAATATTTTGAATCGATTCTATGAAATTGTAAGCTGTAAATAAAAAATAAAAATCTTCGAAATTTTAAATTTGAAAAACCAATGCATAAGAGCGAATTTCATTATTTTAAATGAAACACCCATTTAATTATACCTTTAACCAGGAAAAATTTTATATAGTATTTAAATAAAATATTTTTATTTAATGATTCTTTTAAACTAAATAACAAGCTAATTTCAACGTTAGTTAAATGACAGTAGGTAATTCGTCACATTTTTCTTTAATTGAAGGTATAACATTTAATCTAACGAATTATTCACGAATAAATTCTTTAAAATTTATACCCACGATAGAGCTGAAGACATTTCTGATATAAATTTCATTTTCCTTTTCAAAAAGTTAAAATTTTCATTTCCGTTCGGATTGTAAAAAAAGTTTTCCATTACACTCCACTAGATGGCGCAGTTTTCAACGATTTCAAAAAAATTCTTACCGTAGAAGGGAAAAGTCGCTTGTCTACGAATGACTTAGCATACGTGAAGAGCTGTTGAGAATTGAAATGTCATTTAGCTTCACTGAATAGCGAGTAACTATGACAAGTTTCTTGAGAGAAAGAACAAAACAAATAAGAACAAAAATTTTATTTATTTATTTTTTTTCTTTCTTCGTCGGGCAACCAAGGCGCCTCTTACCTGATAACCGACGACAGGTTAAAAGATTTTAGAAACGATTACGTCGCTGATAATATTTTCGAACATGGATCATAGTCAGTGACCTGCCGATCTCGGTTGATTTTTGTTGATTCATTTTTCCATGATACTTCCAGCTTTAAATCATTTCCGGTTCGATACTTTTTTATTCCATTTTTAACTTTATTGCTGGTTCAAGTGAACGAAATAAATTCTGACTGGGATTCGGAGCCGAGAATTTATTCTGGTGGTGTTTCAATCGTTATCAGCTCCTGGCTTCTGGTTTTGAATATTAATTTGATGGAAGGGTGTAAAATGTCAATTGCTTTTTTCTCGCTTGTTTTGATTCTGATTGGAAACTCGTCTTTGGAAGAGATGAGCGCCTACGCGCAGATATCACTTCCGTATTTTATTTCTTTATTTTCGCAGGAAAAAAAAGAATTTAAAGGAATATAATCTCAGAGAAAAAGATATAGAATTCTTTTTTAACATCTCAAGTTTTGTTGATACAGAAAAATCCTTTAGTTTTCCTTCGATTGCAAAGTTCTAAGATAGTTGGATATGTTTTTTGCGTGGTTATTATGGTCATTTCTGCTTATCTTTCATATTCACCGTTTGACAATGGTTTAATTTGCATAAAATTTGTTTTGATATATTTTTGTTGTTTTTGAGTTACTGAATGAAAAACATGCATGATATTCAACAAAGGTTTATCCTCAGATATAGCTTTGATGTATGTCATGTTTTGTCTGCTTATTTTATAGAGGGGAGGGGAAATGATTATTTATATGCGAATATATATATATATATATATCTAACTTTAGGTTGGTATATTTTTAGGAAGTCATTTTGTGCAGAAAATTTCTTCTGAAACGTTTATGTGCATTGGTAATTTATCATATTTAACGAATGTATCATTTACAAACATTTCAACAAATTGCAATAATTAAATATCGTGTAGGAATACAGAAAATATGCATGATTAAACATAACATCGAACAAACTATTTGTGTAATATAATTTAAATATATGTATATTCATTTTGTCATTAAAATTTTAACTATATAACTACAACGCCTTTCAAAAGCTGAAATAATGTATATATATCTTATTTGCATTATTAAGGCATATATTCCATGTAGTCAAAAGCGTTTTGTTAAATTTATTCAAATGATTAACGAATTAACGGTTGATGAATTTACAAAAATAACAATGCTTAGTTTATAAAAATTATTATTGCCAAATCAACTTATTTCACATTTTAGTTACGTTAAACATTAGAATGATAATTTTTTTAAAAAATTTCAGATGTTTTAAATTATTATTTTTTTTTATATGTCACAAGATAAACATCCACAATTCTATTCTTTAAAAAAAGATTTTTTTTAATTTATTAGTTAAAGTTAGTTATAGTTGCTGCATTCTCCTTGATTGCTGCTGTCGCCATCGAAGAAATGCATAATAACCGATTCCCTAAATCGTCTTTTTATTCTCCAGAATTCTTTGGTTAAAGAGCTTGTATGCCTTCTGCAGGAAGATTTCCCTGTAGGGTAGAGCGATTTCCTTGTACCATTAGATGGTCAGCTAATTATTACTTATCAATCTATTTTTATTACTTGACAACTCTTTGTAAATACCATCACCTTGTAGCTTTTTCCCACTGCGAACCATTACACATCGGTATGAAAATCTGACAAAACATTACACATCTGACTGTCGCCAGATCAAATTAGGTGACGAGCTTGTAAAATCAAATAAAAAGAAAAAAAATTTGTTTATGAAAATTTTTATAGAGGAAAAAAACCGCTATACACGAGGTAATTCACGAGTGTTTTTCAGCACAGGAATCTTATTCAGAGACGCCAGCTACAAGTTTTCTCGTAGTTTTTTTTTTTTTTTTCATTAAAAATTTCCGCGTAAATGCATTATAATATTATACTACTAACTTTATAATATTAAATTTTGTAAAATTATAAGCTTTTTTTAAATAAAACCTTGGCAACCAGGGCATGACACTCTAAATTTACCTGGCATTGAATGGGTTAATTTGTATGAGCTCCCCTCTCTACGTGTGGTGAGAGTATGGTGGTTCCAGGACTCGAACTCATGACTCAATAAGACTATAATCTCTAGGCTAATACTGTCACTAAAAATATCTATTATTGATTTCAGATTTTCTAAGTACAATAACCCATTTAAAATTCAACACATAAGTGTTGAATAAAAAAAGAAACTTCCTTATTCTTCCTGAACTGTTGTAGAATGTTTATTTTTTAATCAATGCATGCAAAGAATATGTTTATTTAAGTTAAACTAAAATAAAGTTTGTAAATTCTTTTATTTTTCAAAAGATCCATTTCATTTTTTTTATCTGCAAATGTTTTCTTAATATCATCTATAGATAGACATGTCTTATATATTCCATTTCTTTCTATACTAAATCTGTTTATTTGAGGTAGGAATCAAATAAACAGATTTAGTACAGAACATAAGATCCGACAAATCAACCATTTTCGCAACTTCAGTTGTACAGACAGATAGTTCATCATTAATATGTACCATAATCGTTAAAATTTTGAAATATCACCTGCGTTGTGGAGTGGGATGAGAAAAGAAAGGAATTTCCTGTCATACTCAAGACTCACACGACAGGTTACACTCGGGACTCATCTGGACCTGTAAAGTCTAATAACGGTCTTTAACCCTTTCCCGTTGCAATTTTATGCTTGCAGTAGAAGTCTGCTTCTGTTCTGAATAAAAAGGAAATGTCATTTGAAAAAAAGTAATAACAATAAGCCAATTTTTTTCTAATACGAAATAATAATAATAATTCCCAGCTGTTGAAATAATTCGTTAACTCGGAACTTATTATTCGTTAATTATGGGGGTAGACCTACATTTTTATCGGGAAAAGAGAAAAATTCGTTAAATCGCGAAATTCGTTAAATGTGGTTTCGTTAAATCGGAGTCCAACTGTATAATGAACAATATTATATAAGAAATGGATTTTATACAAGAGTATAGACAAAGATCACGTTAGACTGACCACCTGATCGGAACATCTGCTCTTGCACCTCAGCTCCCAATGTCGCGAAAACTGGGTTGGGCACAGAAGGCCTTGGCCCACATGAGCTGTTGCACCACTGAGTTTAGTTTATAAACAGAGATAAAAAGTATATTATCTGAGAGCATTCCTCTAGACAAAACGTGATGACTTTTCTTCTTACTTTTCAGCACATTGAGATTGAAAACTGTACTAGAAACATCAATAACATTTTTATATATCGCTAGAAGTGAGTGACAATTGATTTTGCTACTTTTCGAGTATATTTTACTACATTCCCTTCTTATTTATTTATGAAACTATTCTTTGATAGATGATTATTACTATGAACAGAGCCAAAGTAAGAATTAAACTAGCACCGAAAATTAGTAGGACCGAATTTTTTTGCCGTACGTGACTGAATACATTTGAAACCGTGATATCTCAAATGCATATAAACGAATAACTTTTAATGATATTTTGTGTCACTTGAATTAGAATATGCATATAAAATTGTTTTTAAGAATATCATTACAAGAAAAGAGTATTTAAATGCAATTTTGGGGGCAAGAAATGAAGATAAAATGATATTTTTTCCAAAGATTCTTTTTAAATGAAAAATGTTTATATAAAAATAGTAATATTTTGCTTGCATGTAGCTGGGGATTCTATACAAAGCCAGAACTAGGATTTTTGAAGTATATAATTTAGAAGGGGATTTATTCATCCTTTTTTTTAATATATCAGATTGCAGAAATTTTAACAAAAAACACTGGTTATTATTTCAATTGATAGTTATTCTGAAAATAATGTGAATTTTTTAAAACACCTAATTCAGGCCTTGTATAAAAATCCTAGCTATAAATTGGTAAAATATTATAATCGAAGTATTTTTGTTAAATGAAGAATGTTCTGAAAGTGTCACTCTTTCTTCATTTTTTACCAGAAAAAAATTAATTGCACTTAATCCGACTACGTTCGGAATCGTGATTTTAAAAAAGCGCATAAATGAATAATTTTTATGATATTTAGTGTTACTTAGATTAGAATACATGTATAAAATTGTTTTAAGGACATTTTGACAACAAAAAAAAACAAAAAAAATTTAAATACAATATTTCGGCAAAAAATGAACTTAGAATAACCTTTTTCAAAATGTTCTCCTTTTGTGAAAAATGCTTCTACTATAATAATATTTTGCCTGTCTATAGCTCAGACTTCTGTACAGAGGCTCAACTATGATTTTTGAAAAATTCACATTATTTTTAGAGTTACAACCCATTGAAATAATTATTGGCATTTTTTTCTTGAAATTTCTCCCCTCTGTTGTCGTAAAACATGGATAAACCCACTTCTAAGTTATATATTTAAAAAATTCTAGTTGAGCCTCTGTACAGAGGTCTGAGCTATATACAAGGAAAATATTATTATACTAGAAGCATTTTTCACAAAAGGAGAATATTTTGAAAATGGGTCTTTCTATGTTCATTTTTGTCAAAATATTGTACTTAAATAATTTTTTATTGTAATACTATTCTTAAAACAATTTTATATACATTTTCTAAGCTAAGTGATACTAAATATCATAAATACTATCCCTTTATACGCTTTTGCAAAATCACGGTTCCGAACGTATTCGGATACCTTAAAACAATTTTTATATATATGTTCTAATTCAAGTGACACTAAATATACAAAAAAAAAAAAAATTCATTTATACGCTTTTTCAAAATTAAAGTTTCGAGTTTTCAGGAAATGAAACATAACAACTTAAACGTAAACTTGGAAAGAAAGAAAAAAGAACTCAAATCTCATATTTCGCCTTCTCATTCAGTACTTTTCCTTTTTACAAAGAACTGAGTTCTAAATCCCCATTCAAAACTGTTCAAAACACACACACAAACCATTCAATCCAATAACAATCATCTCAATTCCGATTACCCACCAACAACTTACTCTCTTCTAAAAAAAAACTAACAACCGATGGAGAATAACTACAAACGCCACTTTCCTCCGCGACTCCATCAGAGCTATTGGTTCCGCTCCGGTGGCGGCCGCTTACGCCCTGGTAACGCCCCTTTTATTCCAACCCCCCTCTTAAAATGGTCAACAGGGCGAGAGATTCCACGGAAGGGTCGGGCCTCATCTTTATCATTTCGCTAGCTTTGCCAAGATTCATTTCCCATCTTCTTTTTTCCAACTTTTTCTGTTCCACTGATTTGTGTCACGTGGCGCAAGATGAAAATGGAATCTGGCAGGGACTCGTGTGGTATTCTCTATGGGTTGATACCCGGCGTCAGTCCTGGTTTGTGCTTCTAATGGATGGATGTGCTCAGATGGATGTAAGGGGGAAGGGGAAAAAAACTAAGTAAAATTAATGGATTGTTTTGGTTTCCGAGTTGGTTTGTCGGTGTGGAATATTTGTACTAAATCACTAGAAATCTTATAAATAGTGCAATCTCTTTAGAGCAGCGTTTCTCAAACTGTGAGACGAGCCTCCCTAGGGGGGAGTAATAACTCTACAAGGGGGGTGCGAACATATTAAAAAGTCTCGAAAACAAAGGTTTATTTAAAAAATTATTAATTTACTGAGAGTAAACAAGCCAAATACATTCTGACATAATAAAAAATAAATACACATTTACACTAATATAATACACTTATAAATGTATCAGTACTACACAATGTATTTTATAATTAATTTACCAATGACACGATGGGCTCTTGTCAGTGGCGCACACAAGGGGGGGGGGTCCGGAGGTCCGGAACCCCCCAAAGCCGTTGATTTTTTTTCGACTGATTATAATTCTAAGTATATAGTTCGTAAAATTTAATTAAATATGTTATTAATGATTAATTTTATTAATTAATGCAAATTATTTATTCAATAATTAATTTTTTACTGTTATTTGTTCCCGAAAATCGACAAAATCAAAAGGAACATGATACAAGAATGGTGGACTTTCGACCCTGGACCCCCTTGAAAAATTCATGTGTGCGCTACTGGCTCTTATCATATATAAAATTATAAACAAAAATTAACACTTTTGATAATTTGTACGTTTGTAAATAATTGCCCAAATACTTTTAAAGAAAGGAAAAGTTCGTACTTTATGAAGGCATACAGCATTTACTACATGAAAATGAAAATTAATGAATACATAGTATACAGTAATTTACCTGATCAGACACGCCTCAGAAAAATATTTTATGAAGGCATGCAGCTGTCTTAAATGAAAGTTAAGTAGTTGATTCTCTGCAAAAACTGACTAATTTTTGAAAGAAATGCATAATGCCATATTGTCTTCCACACTGCACTCTGCGTTTTGCTTCTTCATCTCGAAGACAACGAAGGAACATTAAGTCTCCATTACCGACGCACCTTGGTGTTTAAAATACTGAAGGGTGGTTTCGACATCCTTTAGTCCCTTACTATGTGATATTTTAAGAGTTTATACAGTGCCCTCAACGTCTTCATCATTTTCCATTAAGGTATCCGACTACGTTCGGAACCGTGATTTTTCAAAAGCGTGTAAATGAATAATATTTATGATATTTAGTGTCACTTAGATTAGAATACATGTATAAAATTGTTTTAGGGACATTATGACAAAAAAAATTATTTAAATACAATATTTTGGCAAAAAAATAACTTAGAATAACCTTTTTTCCAAATGTTCTCCTTTTGTAAAAAATGCTTTTATTGTATTAATATTTTGCCTGTATTCAGCTCAGACCTCTATGCAAAGACTCAACTAGAATTTTTGAAATGAATAACTTGGAAGTCGGTTTATCCATGTTTTACGAAAACAGAAGGGAGAAATTTTAAGAAAATACGCCGATAATTATTTCAATGGGTTGTAACTCTGAAAATAATTTGAATTTTTTTCAAAAATCATAGTTGAGCCTCTGTACAGAGGTCTGAGCTATATACAGGCAAAATATTAACACACAATAGAAGCATTTTTTACAAAAGGAGAATATTTGGAAAAAAGGTTATTCTAAGTTCATTTTTTGCCAAAATATTGTATTTAAATAATTTTTTTTGTCATATATAATGTCCTTAAAACCATTTTATACATGTATTCTAATCTAAGTGACACTAAATATCATGAAAATTATACATTTATGCGCTTTTTTAAAAATCATGGTTCCGAACGTAGTCGGATACCTTAAGCAGCAATAAGCTCTGCATCGGACATAATGTCCTGCTGGAGTGAGTAAATATTAACGTCGCATTATTCATCTATTCGACGGCTTTTGGCGACGGACACCGTAATTTTGAACCATGAGCAATTGACGAGAACGACACCTGAGCTGGCACCCCTCTGCTAACTACCACGCAAAACAACGGGAGGACATTTGAGCCTCGACATATTTAATGTGCTTCGGCTTCCTCTGCACGGCGGGTCTTAAGCGGTACTAGGCTAGAACTCATAACACGCCAACCAAGAGTCCGTTACCTTGACCACTAGGCTACCGCGGCCCATAACGTCTAGCTCGATATCGTTTTGGATCGACCTGCAAAGGTATGACCGAGTTATCCGAGCTACCGAGTTTTCGAGACTCTAATGAATATGAATTTTTTGTTTTGATTTTCTTGATGTATCTAATGTAAAGTTTAGTCTATTTTAGGAAGTACTTAAATATGAAAATTCTATAATATGTTTATAAAATTTTAAAGATTGTTGGAGAGATTAAAATCTATAACAAACTTTTAATTCTTTAAAAAATATTTGTTACACTGATATAATAAGTACACATTGTTACGCGCTCATGTTTCCAAGATTTTCTCTTTGTGTCTGCAAACTGTGTTCGACGGGGCATACCCAGGGGTTTCACGAATCACAATAAAAAAAATCTAAAAGAAACTTACAAATGTGTTTGCAAAATGGATTCACGTTCTCTAGAAAGTTTACATAATCACAAAAATTTTTAAAGCTCATCTCTGTCATTAAAAAACTTGAGTATTCTGTTTATACATAATTTTATTTTGTGTAATACTCTTTAAACCTTTATTATAATATAAAAAAAATACACACATAAATGTTTCATCGTAATATGTATATTACCTACTTCATTGTGAATATTTTTTTGTTTGCTATCTCAGGTTCCATGAGAAGATTTTATACTCGTTAGTACAAAGTATTGAAAAGCTAAATAGCATTCTAATGGAAAATGCACCTCTTTGTATTTGTGGAGAAAACACCTTCAGCAAAGGAGAGGGAACTACTTATCGACATATTAACAGATTCAATGTAAAAAAATTAAATTTAAGCAAGAACAGCTCCTAAATTTTATGTTGCAAATTTATGCAATATACACAGTATTGCTCTAAGCATTTTAATGCCATCAGGACAACATGTATAAGTGAAAAATACTTCTCAACGTAAGTGGCTACAAAAACAAATTAAACTCGGAACAAGCAATACGATTGCAGTTAAGGTATCCGACTACGTTCGGAACCGTGATTTTAAAAAAGCGCATAAATGGATAATTTTCATGATATTTAGTGTCACTTAGATTAGAATACATGTATAAAATTGTTTTAAGGACATTTTGACAAATAGAATAATTTATTTTCCAAATGTTCTCCTTTTGTGAAAAATGCTTTTATTATAATAATATTTTGCCTGTATATAGCTTAGACCTCTGTACAAAGGCTCAACTAGAATTTTTGAAGTATATACATTAGAAGTGGGTTTATCCATGTTTTACGACAACAGAGGGGAGCAATTTTAAGAAAAAAACGCCAATAATTATTTAAATGGGTGGTAACTCTGAAAATAATGTGAATTTTTCAAAAATTCTAGTTGAGCCTCTGTAGAGAGGTCTGAGCTATATACAGGCAAAATATTATTATAATAGAAGCATTTTTCACACAATAGAACATTTGGAAAAAAAATTATTCTAAGTTAATTTTTTGCCAAAAGATTGTATTTAAATAAAAATTTTTTGTCAAAATGTCCTTAAAACAATTTTATACATGTATTCTAATCTGTGACACTAAATATCATGACAATTATCCATTTATGCGCTTTTTTTAAAATCACGGTTCCGAACGTAGTCGGATACCTTAAGTGTGTGTGTGGAGTAGGCTTCCACGGAAATACTTTGTAGTTCTAGGGGTTCCATGAAAACACCCTCTAGTTCTAGGGGTTTCGTGAGTTGAAAAAGTTTGAAGATCACCGTGTTTAGGTATCCGACTACTCGCGGCAATTTTTTTTTTAAATGAAAATATGGAGATTGTTTTTATGGTTTTTAGATTTATTTGGTACATTTTAAGAAAAAAAAGGCTAAAAAAATTAAGAAAAATAAAAATAAATCATTACTACTAAAATGGGTACAACTTGACAAAAAATTACATAAGCGGGGCCCGCTCTGTACAAATAGTAAATGAACAAATTCTCAGTTTTTCAATTTTGATGTATTACTTTGCTATTCCTTTTTGAAGTGACCTTCAGGATAAGAGAGAGATATTTTAATTTTTGCAAAAACTAGAACACTGTATCTTAGCTATTATATGGAATTGCTTAAAAAAACAGTGGTTATATTCACAGAAAGGATTATAAATTTTGTAATAAAACAGTGATTGATAAATCTGAAGGGTAAAACACTTCTACTGTTATACAGAACATACACACAGAATTTCAGCAATTTTTTATTTAATAAAACTTTTTGAGCAATCCCTGTCCCCGTTTGAACTTATCGAAAAAAAAAAACATTTCGAGTACATTTCAAAGTTTGACATCTTACGTAAAGTTGTGGCATCTGCTTTTACTAAAACACTTGTAGTTTTTGTTCTAGTGAATGGAAAACAAAACACTTGGTATTTTTATAAAGCTAATAAGACAGCTTATAAAATAAAATCATGAAAAAAATTCATCAATTTTTTTTAAAAAAAAATCATGATTGTAGGATAGTCGGATACCTTAAGAAATACTGCGTTTTTAGAATTTTATACAAATTCTATCAAAATCAAATATATATGTTTATAGAACAGATCGTATACGTTTTGTAGAGAAGGAACATAAATGTCAATTGGGCTTTCAAAAAAAAAAAAAAAAAAAATTTTTAAAAAAAAGATATTTTTTTAAAAAGCACCAATTCCGAAAAAAAAAAAAAGTAAGGAAGAAGAAAAAAAACGAAAACAGTTACATTTTAAAATTTATATGTTTTTTAGACCTTTTTTTCTTTTATTGCCCTTTTTAGGAATGTTTATTGTCTTTGTTGATGTTTTCAAAACCGTTACAACGTGTGGGTTAGAGAGAGCGTTGGGTAACGGATTCCGAGTAAGAGAGCATGCAATCTGCCGTCAGGAGGGGGAGGTAATTAGGGGACAGTCCGGGCGTTCCGGATGGTCGGACAGAGGCACGCGACTTGAGTTTGTCCCGTGCAGCGGATCGGCCGCCATGCCTCACAGCGTGCGGATGGGCTTGGCCGACAGACCGACCAAAACACGCACACGAACGAATCGACGAGCAGGTTTGCCATGGTTGGCAATTTCTCGTTCAA
>BMAV01005284.1:616519-631168 GCA_019973955.1 Trichonephila inaurata madagascariensis
GGGGAGGGACTAACATTCTCCGTAAAACATTATAGAGGTGAAAAAGCCGTTGAAATTCATGTACCGCATAAAAAAAGATCGTACAGAAAAAAATCGCACAAAAATAAAATCGCATAAAAAAGGACTTCACAAAAACAGGTTCTACGGTATTTCTCTAGTTTCTATTATTCAATAAGGTAACTGCCCATCTAAGAGCATATAAAAGAAAGCATGAAGGTTATTTATCTTTACTTTCAAAAGTTCTGAAATAGTTATTTATTTATTGGCGATAAATTTTGGTAATAAGTTAGTATTTTATCAACATCATTACACATACACGCCTCTAAAAGCCCAGAATATGCAAAGGAAGAAAAACAGTGTCTAGTTTTACCCAATAATTCAATAATTTATCTAGTAAAAATGGCTTAGTTATACGTATAGCTTAGTTATACGTATTTGCTTAGCCGAAGAAGTCTTGCAGTCACGATCACGGACTCGTGGCCGGAGTGTTGTGAATTCGCCCCTGTTACCATAGAAGACTCGCCGTGTAAAGGGGCTGATGTACGTTAAATTTATTGAGGTTCAAAGTCTTTTCGTCGCATGGTGTAAAAGTTCGAAGGAGGGGGTGCCAAGTCGGGTTTCTTCACTCGTTTCTTGAACCGGTTTAGAATTACGTGGACCCTCGAAAATGGTCCTTGTGCTACTTGATAGTGCGACGTTAATAAATACTTTATCACTTGCTTCGCCGACATCTAGTTTCGCTTAGCCACACACACAATATCACAAACTTGTTTTCGGCGTCCCTCTTGGTCGGTTAATGAAACATATACCCTTCTTAGTATCCAAATTTTTTTTCCCCCAAAAATTAAAGTTTTTGTACATTTGTTAAGTAAACAATACACAGGAAGCACCATATTTTCATAAACCAGAAAGCTAGTTTCATATTCTCGATCACAGCATGTGAAAATTGTGTTAACTAATTAATATAGCCACTTCCCCCGTGAAAACATTATATATTATTTTGTTCAACAATCTACACATTATTTTAAGTACATGAAGTACCATTCTCATTTTCGCCCTAAACTGAAAAATTAAGAATGATTTTTCATTACGACAAAAATCACAATGTGGGTCCAACCCTATCTTGATAAATTCTTCCTTTTTGGTTCTAAAAGGGAAGAACTTCCATTTTGCTTTGAGAGTGACTGCAGCTTTCCCTTTTCTAAGAGCACCACCTATAATCTTCGTAAGCCATTCAAAATTACTTTTAGAGGTGTGTACCATAGTTTAATAATTGCGATTCGTAAACAAGTATTCTTAATATTTTTGTCTAAAAATCCCCTTTGCTGATAAAGTAAAGGTCAAATATTTCCCATGGACATACGCGTAATGTACATTAGTATACTTGACTGCGAAAAAAATTAGATAGTTAAACTTGCAACACACGAGCATACAAACGCTCACGCGCATGCGCGATTTCTTATTAGTAGAGTAATACGAACTTGCGCAATAGGTGGGACTTAGTAATAACCGCTTATTTACTGGGACTTATATATAGTATGTATTATATCACGTAAGTCGAATTCGCATAAGTTAGAGTATAATTTCGCACTAAATTACACATAAATTATTTTTAGTTAGGGTCGGAGAATAAAGAAAATAGTATTTTAGAACAAAAAAAATTAGTAAATTCTTAGATAACACAGATACAAAATCGCAAACCGAGGTTATTTTGTTGCGGAAGATTTAACAAAATCTAAAAAGTAGTGTGCTGGCTCAAAGATTTTTTTCTCTCACAAAGTCGTTTCGTAACACGCTAGTAATTTTTTGATTCCTTGTTTTGTAGAAAAAACACGCTCTTCGCTGGAGTATGTATTTTCTAAAATTTGTAACCCTTTTTTTCATTTAAATAGAGGTCTATCAAATTATCAACCGTTATTCGATCTTCTGATTGAACTATGTCTAAAAAAGACTCCAGTTTTTCAATGTTTTACTTTTGCTCGTTCATTTCTATGAGCTCATGAATTGTCAGTTTCTGACTGTGGGAATCCAGCAGTTCTTGAACATCATCACACTATTTACTTCTAAATTTATTTGCCTCCAAGATCGATAACTTCTTCAATCAAATTACTGATTTCATCAGGCGGTGATTCCGTCTGAGTTTCAGTGAAAAAAAAAAAGTCGTACCGACGATATTTGAAAATTGCGTAACTCCAAATTTGCAAGTCGGGTAGCATAAGCTGAGGTATTACAGTACATTAAATTACAAGTATGTATAGTAAAGGATTTATAGATTGACAGAATCTAATACTATTACAAATAACGACACGCATATATTGAAGTATTCGCTTCATATATATATTACATGCGTGCGCGCTATATAAAGTTATTTTTTTTATAATTTTTCTATTTTTTTTCTTCTATTTTTGGCATGTGGATTAAAATTATCTTATGGTGTTTTATTTTAGTATTTTTAGAAGCGCACTTATATTCCTGCATTATTTTTTCCTTCTTTAAAACCTGTAGTGTAGATAAATGTAGGGGAAAGTTGTGAAATCTGAAAATCTTTAACTAACGAAACATTTCTCGTAAATTTTATTTCATAATTATGCAATGGTATGGAAGCTTTTGTTGTTTGTCTTGAATAAAAATATTAAAGGGATTGTTTAATATAAGTTCAAGTGCTTAAGGTTGAGACATTGCTTCTCAAACTTTAAATATTTGCGACCCAATTTTCAATCATAACTTTCATCGCCTCCCCCCCCCCTCCTCCACACAATAACAAGGCTCGAGTTCAATAATAATGCACTTTGACGCTAAAGCTACAATACGATTTTAGTTGATTTTAATCAAGACAAGTATTAAATTTCGTGTATGACAAGCCCATGGGAGTCACTAGCAGTTATTAATCTGGCTCATAACTAAGTATTGGTAAATTAAATATCAAATACATTGTGCAATTCTGATGCATTTATAAGTGTATTATATAAGTATAAATGTGTACTCTTTATTTTTATTATGTCAGAATGTATTTTGTTTTGCTTCCTTTCAATAAATTTGTAATTTTTTAAACCTTTTATTTTTGACTTTTGGATATGCTCGCGCTCCTTTCACAGGTTATCACACCCCTCTAGGGGGTTGCGCCCCACAGTTTCAGAAACGCTCGGTTAAGTAAAAGACCGTATATCATTGAAGTTTGAGTTATAGAGGGAATTTTTAAGCAGCGTGATGAGCAAACTTCCATTGCCCGATAAAATTCTGTTTTAATATCATAAAGGATAGCGAAATCAGAAAATAATGGTCGACATTTTTTTGTCGGAAAAAATTTTTCGACTTTGAATACTTTTCTTTAATTTTAAGGCTGTCTTCACCAGATATAAGAGAACCTAAACTAAACGCGGAGCACATTTTCAGACAGAAAAATGTCTCAATTTTCGTGAAAATTTGCAAAATTCTAATTCATGCATCTGTTTATAATATAGCTTTTTTAAAATGTCAAAACATTGCATAAATACTAATTTTTTTTTCATTTTAACTCATAAAGGGGTAGCTCATTTAGCATTACGGTATAGGGGGAAAAATGGAAAACACATTTTTCACCTGAAAAAAATAGGTCAGCACGGGTAAAAATGAGAAATATGATAAAATATACTGCTCTGTATAGGATAGCTAAGCCAGCATATAATAATCTTTCAGTTCTTTTGTATCTGAAAAAATATTCCACACAAACGGGGGTTCTATTATTAACACTCACCGAAAACAGGCTTATCTTACATTTATTGATTTTTCTGGTTCAATTTTCTGAGATATAAAGTTAATGAAAACAACTATTTTAGAAAGGTACAGCCTTACGGTATCCTCCATTCTCAAGATGTGGTCCTTGTAGAGTCATGAGCTCTTAAAGTTACTTAATTGCTTGGTATCGATTGGGAACACACAGCTATTGTCCCCAAAGAATTTTTTTATAAATTAATTTTCAAAAAAAATAAATTCCTTATTAATTGTGCTAATATTCCTAGCCTTTCACTGGAGAAAAGTTCAAATCAGATTTAAGGTTCGTAAGCACTCCGTTTTTAAGAGGTCATCGCGGTTCTTTTCTCTTGGTCCTTCAGGTGCGGCTGTTCCCGCAACCTCTATTGCTTGCCTTCGAAGAGGAAGCAAAAAAAAAAAAAAAAAAAAAAACTGATGCAGAAGCGCTTTGTCACCTTTCGAACCTTCCCTTTAAGCCCCCTGGGTAGGCCTCTTTCACATCTCCAATAGTCTCTGATTGACGAGTGTAGCGGATCTGTACTCTGTACTCCTAGTATACGTCCCAACTACATTGGTTCTTTGAGACAATAAGACGGTGCGACTGATATCAACTCCATCACCATACCTCGTACACCATATGAAGGGTCTATCAATCGACCTGTCACTTTGACACTGAGGGTGCCCCCCAGGGTATGTTGTCATTACAACAGGCTGACATTCTTTTTCATTCAAACTATTCGCGGTTCACATGTGCGAAAGAAACAAACAATAGAAACTTTTCACAAGAGTGTTCTTATCTATAGATCGTTGGTACTAAAATCGTCTGGGTGTCGGCAAAGGAAAGGGTGTGGGAACATCAAAGCCGTTTTCTGAATCAGCTTAACATCTGTTTTGCTCCAGACATGAGGGAAGAATACAATGTACCATCTAGACATTCTGCTTACCACCGTTTTTTAAACTTGACAAGTATTGTCGTGAAGTGTTCGTCTAATGAGCCCCTGCTACATCCTTGAGTCTAAACAATTGTCCTCCCAGTGGCATAATGGAGAATATTGGGCCCTCCTGCAAATTCAGGTTTGGGGCCCCAAGGTGGTTCTTACAAAGGGTACATACTTGGCGTCAGTCAGACTTTAGGCCCCAAGAATCCTAGGCCCCCGTGACGCGGCGGTTGAGAGGGTGTACGTTACACCACTGTGTCCACCTCTGTTTTATGGCTACAGAAATAGGTTTAAAATTCGATAAAGAGAAATTTTTGCATGTCCTAAATTTGGATCACGTGTTGAAACATCGATCTCCTCGGCGAGTACCAAAATCCAGGTACTAGTTCAAGTAGTTCTGGGACAAAATATGGGAGGAGGAATGCCCAAAATATATTGTGGTTATCGAATAAAATAAGTTAAGTTTCATGATTATTCAAGGGGCGTTTTTCTATATTCTGGAATAGAATAAGTTACTGTTAGGGAAAACCCAGTAGGCAAAGTAAAAAGAAACCCATATGTACCGCACACTCTAATATATTTCAAAGCAAAAACACGCGCTGAAACTGTCTTTCTGTCTCTATATCTGTGATAAAATCAGGTCCGACGGAAAAAGAGAAAGTAGCACCTAATTTATGAGTTGTTTTCAAAGAAATCTATGGATCCGGCTTTTTAACCCCTTCACCCTTGGCGGATTTCATGCACGCTTATTTGTCGCCAATCCTTGATCCCGCATGGTAACCCTTTTTCAGAGAGAAGAAGGATTTGGTGCGAAACAGCGGGACTAGCGTTTTCCCTTTCTTTTGGCAGGTACCAACCTTACATCCGGGTAAGAATAGACACCTGCACACGAGAGATGTTCCCTTCCCCCCATCGAGTTTCATCCCCCCTCTCCGTTTTCTTCCTTTTGTTTTTTATTCCTTCTTATTCTTGAAACGCCAGAGTTTGACACTTTTCTTCTGTTTCTTCGGTTCGATTATTTATTCCGATGTTTCTTTGGTTCCTTCTTTTTCTCTTTGATGGTTTTTGTTTTGTTTTTATTTGTTCTTATTATTATTGTTTCTTTCTCTTTTTTTTTTGTTATCGTTTTTATTATTTTTCTGAGAATAAATTTTACCTTTCTCTCTCCCCTCCCCCGAAAAAGGGAACCTTGTTCATAGTTCTTTACGTGTTTCTTCTCCGTTGCACGAAAAGTTCGAGCCCTCAAAATTCTAGCAAATATTTTTCATTTATTTGACATTTTTGCCAATGTTATTGTGTGTGTGTGTTCGTCTAAGGGGAACAAGAAAGAGAAAATAGGGATACAAATTTGTTTCGAATCCAAGTTCGAGCATATGAATATTCAGGAAAGCTGTGTCGGTTTTAACCGTTCTTTTCGAGTTTATGGACATTTCGTACAAAGAATGTTACATTTTTTTTTTATTTTTTAAAATCTGTATTCCTGAAAATGAAAAATGTTGTTTTGGTAATCGCTTGAATACTTTTCAAAAGATTTTTTCTGTATGGAAGAGCACTACTGTTGATCATCAATAAATTTTCAAATAAATAATTTGGTGATTTAAATGATAAAAAAAATAAAAAACCGAAGTATCAAGAAAAGCAGTTTTTTTTATCAATAAAAACGAAATAATTTTAATCTGGAATATGCATTAAAAATTCTGATTCTTATTCAAACGCTGATATAATACTGAACAGAAACAAAGAATTATGAAACACCCTGGATATATGTTTATATTTATTTTCGATTCTATTGTTTTTGAAGAGAAGTATTATAATTTGTACTTCGTTTTTGAAAGGGAGAATTGTAAAAAGAAATATATGATTTGTTAAGGAAAACTTAGTATTCTGAGAATTCTTGGAGAAATTATTTGTCGTTGTTAAATAACTACATGCTTTAACTAAAATCATCAATTTAAACAACCAATTAGAGAGAGAAATTCAAGTGGAACAGAAAAGGTAACATTTTATTAGGAAGAAACTCCGCTAGATTTAAATTTAACGCACGGTTTAATAACGCATTTCTTAATTTTCATTGAGTGGTGTGATGTGGAAATTAGGAAACTGACTTTTGACCGAATCAAAGTGTGGTTCTCTCATCATGCCTTCTAAGATATTAATAAAGAAATTAATCAACAATAGTTTATTGCTTTAGAACAGGGGTCGTCAAACCTTTAGCTATGGCGTGACAAACCAATCTACCAATCTGATTCAGCGTATCACACAATAGTACATTTTTGAAACAATTCGATTTCCACGATAAAACATGCGGAGTCAGAGAATAGAGATTAATAATATAGGTTTACAACTTTATTATATATTAATTTTGAATCATTTAAAGATATATCTTAACATAAAAACAAATAGCATAAAGTATAGCTAGAAGAGAGCTAAAGAAAAAACTAAAAAAATTATACATATACTATGCATTTTTAAGCATATTTAATAAAATAAGAAATATACAACTTAAAATATATTTCCCTTCATTATAGTTAAGTAAAAAGATAAGTGAGAAATTTATAATGTGAACCTAGTGCTTGTGTGTCTAGTGTAAATTTATAATGTGAACCACTCTTCTTTCATTTCGCAAAATCAGGGGCATAATGTGTGGCTTTCAATTCGACACGATTCTGAGTATTCAGTTGTTAAATAATTTCTTTGTGGATTTGAAATATTTTTCATATGTGGAAAGATTTTTTTTTTAATATGTAGAACCAAAAGTGGAAAGCAAAGCACATGTAATTTTCTCTCTTCAAACAATTAAATCTCTCATTCAATAATTTACAAAATCGCTGCAAATTTATCTTTAGAGTTATTTTTCAGATTTTTTTCATAATTTGTTAAATTTCCATAATTCTGAAGGTATTTGTCAAATAAGATCCATTAAAGATTTATCAACCTCCATCCACTCAAAAATTGACAAATTTGTAGAGCGTACCACTGAGAATTGTACCACGTGCCAAGGGTTACCGATTCCTGCGCTGTAGAATACAAACAAACAAACAAACAAACAAACAAACAAACACACACAAACATATATATATATAATGTTATTAGACAGAAAATTACAAATTTAGGAAGGAAAGCAAGTAATGAAATTTTACTTATTGCTCGTATACAACACAGTATGGGGGAGGGAGAACATTAATACATTTTTATGCGATTTGGATGCATAAAAGGTCTGAAATTTGAACACTGTGGAAACGCTTCTAGCAGCTAAAACGGGTCTAACCACTTAGATATTAAATCTAACTGGGCTTAGATGACGGATACGGGTAAGTCATTCCATGCTGTTCAAATCTATGCCTCACTTCATAAGATTTAGAGGCTAGACAGCGAAAAGGGCCCAATCTCTATAAAACCTATGACCAGATGTTTTCACTGGGTGAAACACCTGGGGAACATATTGGTCAGAGCAACAGTTGAACATTTTCTATGTCGAGGTTGTGTTTGGACATGACAGAAAACAACGGCATTCATTATCCTGCAAAAACAGAACAATTCCAGGACCTCGAAAACAGGACATAGCAGTCACCGATTTTAAAATCTGTGAAATATAACACTGTCCAGATTATCGGCGTTGCAAATAAGAGATGTTTGTATCGCGAACCCAATGGGTGTCCATATCACCTCACCAGATGCAGGACCCTTATGACGCTATAGAACAAAAGTAGGCCATGTTTGTCCTCCGGACACGGATACGTCCATCAAGGAAAAGGGGGACTTTTCTGAAATGATGACGCGGTGCCACGCCTATACCCAGTTTTGTCATTGAGAGCACCACTTTCGCTGCTCATCTGTTTCCTGCAGTGTCAAGGGAAAGTGTAATAATGGTCACCAGGCAGACAGGCTCCTGCAAGTTCAACCTGACCAGTGGCGTAGCATGGGTGAGCCGAGGGGGTCTTGGCCCCGGGCGGCATACGAAAAGGGGCGGCGGCAAGCACCGCGGTATTTAAATTAAAAAAGTATTTCAAGTTCCAAATCGCGCCCACACGTCGAAACTGATGAAAACGAGTGAAAGCTTTAATACATACACAGATGCAGGAAGTTTATTAGTCGTTATGCAATTACATTCGTTTTTATGTTACTTAGGCTTCTGGCAACCGGTACTGTGTGAAGTCAATGATGCTCAAAATTATTTGCAAACAGAGCGACTAAATATCCATCAATATATTCAAACAATACGCGATTTACAGACCTTATTAGAAGCAAAATGAGAGCAATTTGTGGGTGACGCTTTAATATGTGCTAAAAGTGTTTGTGAAGAGCTTGAAATTTCTTTTGAAACCCCAAGACGAATCAGGAGGAAGCATATATTTGGAGACAGAAGTAAAGATGATCAGTTATCATAAGAAGATGACTTGAGGCGAACAATGTTTTATTCAACAGACAGAGTAACTGCTGAAATTCGAGAAAGATTCCAACAGTTGCAGAATCTAAGCCAAAGATATGCTTTTTTAAAGACAGAAGTCATATTTAGCATGGACGAACTTAGCTTCGATCAAGCTCCTCAAGACATTAAGGTATCCGACTACGTTCGGGGAACCGTGATTTTAAAAAAACGTATAAATGGATAATTTTCATGATATTTAGTGTCTCTTAGATTAGAATACATGTATAAAATTGTTTTAAGGACATTTTGACAAAAAATTTATTTAAGTACAATATTTCGGCAAAAAATTAACTTAGAATAACCTTTTTTAACCACGTTCTCCTTTTATAAAAAATGCTTCTATAATAATATTATTTTGCTGATATAAAGTGAAGACTTCTCCAGAGAGTCTGGACTTTTTTTTTGAAAAATTCTCATTATTTTTAGAATTACAACTAATTAAAATAATTATCGGCATTTTTTTCTCAAAATTTCTCCCCTTTGTTGTCGTAAAACATAGATAAACCGACTTCTACGTTATATATTTCAAAAGTTCTAATTGAGCCTCTGTACAGAGGTCTGAGCTATATACAGTCAAAATATTATTATAATAGAAGCATTTTTCACAAAAGCAGAATTTTTTAAAATTTGGTTATTCTATGTTCATTTTTTGTCAAAATATTGTCGTTAAATAATTTTTATTGTAATACTATTCTTAAAACAATTTTATATACATTTTCTAGTCTAAGTGACACTAAATATCATAAATATTATCCATGTATACACTTTTGCAAAATCACGGTTCCGAACGTAGTCGGATACCTTAATAAAGAATTCCAACTTGAACGCGTAAGCTTACAAGCTTTCGTAGATGCATCAGACCCAGGCTGTGAAAAAGAACTCATTAGGTTCGGCTCTCTGGGTTTATTAAAATATATTATTGAGTCCAAACTTGAAGATTACCAAACATTGTCATAATGTTGAGAATTTTGTTTAACGTCTGCCATCAGTAACTCTAGCTGCGAGAGAAGCTTCTCTATACTAAAATCAATCAAAAACTATCTCAGATAACTATGTCCACGTTAAGTCTGACAAATTTAGCTATTCTGGAAATCGAACATGACATACATATTGATTTTCACAATTGTATAAAAGAATTTGCGATGAAAAAAAAAAGACGAAAAGTGCATTTTTATCAATAAAAAAAAATTTAAAGCTGCTTTTTTTTCGAAAGCCCACGCTACGCCACTGAACCTGACAACATGTATGTTTTCTCGGATGTTCGTGGCGGGAGGTTGTTGATATTTTGCTTAGCATTCAGTGTGAACTCTCCTGAACCCATCGATTCCATATTTATATTACAATCGTTTGATTCCAACCAGTGTAATAGAAAATCGCGGAAAGATAAACCGCGCTCTCGATAGACCACGATCTAACACGATATATGTTGAATGTTAGTGTTATACATCGCATAAGAATAAAAATATCTTCACACAAATAACCAAATGCAATTTCCGAATGGGAAACCTACTGCGTAACTTTTTTTTTTTTCCATCCAGAGTTGGAGAAGCCGTCTCCTTCTCCCACGTCTTTTGATAACGCTTATATTCAAATCACTTGCAAATTCAAGCATTCTTTTCTTTACATATCAATTTGATGTTCGTATCAATCCGTTTCCATGGTGTTCCAGTATTAATGGTCAGCAATGCATATATATACAGGGGTGATCAAAAGTGTATACACACTTTGATGAAGAAAAATGTATATATTGTTATGAATTTGGTGCAAAATAGTGTAATTAATTTGTATTTGGATGTGTATGCCTTTATTTTACTCTAAATTAGATTTAATTTACGTTAAAATTGTAATATTCACAAGCAATGCCGTCCCTCTTACGTTATAATGGCGATTCAATGGGAACTTGGCGAAATTTTGGTGATAGAGCCAAGTTGGCGTCATTTTTGGCGATCATTTTTTGTGAGTTCTGGAGCCTCTGGATTCTCCTAGAAATTTGTAGAGAAATACACTAATTTCAAGACCTATGACGCAAGCGGGTATTTCTCGAATTTTCTGCGAGGGATGTAAATAGAGAAGAAGCTCGCCGAAAGTCAGTCAGTCTGGTTTTCACTAAAGATCAGTTAGTATTGCTCTGATTGCTGAAGTGATTAGTGATCACTTCGGCTATTGAACGAGCGATTGCTTGTGAATAATCTTTTATATACGTGTATTTTAGACACTGATAGTTGTGTCTGAGTGCTGTTGAAGGTGTGAAGACCTGCTGAGATTTATTTTGTGAATATTGCTGCTGAATCCTGTGTTTAAAGAAATTGGATTTTTCACAATAAATTCTCATCGCTCTTAAAGAACTGCCTTGTTCTTTGCGACTGATTGGCATAAGATCCTCGAACCCCGGATCTACGTAACTGTATTATCATATAAGTATTACAGTGAATAAAAATGACAAAGTTACAATAAGTGTTCAGACTGTAATCCATTTGTCTCCAAACATTTTTGAGAACGATGGCACACTTGTTGTTGACATCTCTCAAAGTAGCTACATGAATTGCGTGATTATACATTTCAATTTCATAGAGCATTTTCTCTAGTTTGCACGATAAACGAGTATTGAGATAACTCCATAAGTAAAAGAGACTCCATCACTTGAGAAACAAAATTTGTATAATTTTCAACCTGTGCGAGGTACCATTCACAAAATTGAGTTCTTCTATCTGGGTCGTCCTCATTCAGTGTGTGTTACAATTGTGTGTAAACTTTCCATTTTCCTCTTTGCAAAATACAACCTACACCAGCTCTACTCACTGCTGTTTCACGTGCACATTGTGATGTCGATTTTGGTGACCGTGTGAATGAATCTAACACTCCAACTGAAGACTCTTCGCTTGTTGATGAATTGGGCCGGCCTGATCGTCTGTTATGCATATTCTTTGTTCCATAAATATCAACTTATCGCGAATACGAGCAATGCTAAAAGGGGTCTCAGGGGTGTTAAATTTCTCTAGAGGGCTGAAAATATAAACAATTTTCAAACAGGTATAATATTCTTCTAAATTTAAATTAAATCATTCGAATCTTTTACATATTATTTATAAAGGAATGGGGCTTCAGAAAAGTGTTAGCATGTTAAATGTTTAAAGTATAATCACAATTTTAAAAATTATAAGCATACGAAAATAAGAAACATTTCCATAAGGAATATTAATTAAGTTTAACGTTGCACATGCTATTTTTTAAAGTAGTAGCTTTAATTACTAGCTATAAGTTGATTTATAAAGTTAAATGTATCCTTATTACACTGTAGTATTTTTATATAAATAGAATAATAAACTATATTTAAAAAAATTACATTTTTAAAAATTTCAATAGTTTTCAAATATTTTGAAATACACACACAAAAGATACATTAGTCTTAAATGATGTAGGGTTTAAAGAGTATGATACATTTTATAATTCTATAAAGTTTTATGCAGCAGAGGCTACTATTTTAGAAAATAGCGTGCGCTACGCAAAATCTACTTAATATTTATTACAGAATTTTCATATGCTTATAATTTTTTAAATTATAATTATATTTCAAACATTTTGTGCTTTTTTGAAGCTACAATCCCTTGTAAATAATGTGTAAAAGATTCAATTGATTGACTGAATATTAACGTCGCACTGTTCAGCTACACTAGGGCTTTTGGCGACGGACCACGTAATTTTGAACCATGGTCAAGTGACTTGGACGACACCTAAGCTGGCACACCCCTCTCCTAGCTATCACACCAACGAGAGGACGTTTCAGCTCTCGATAGATTTAACGTGCATCTCTGCCCTACACGGCGGGTCTTTAGTGGTACTGGGCTCGAACTCGTGACAAGGCAAGCCACGATCCGATACCTATACCACTCAGCTACCGCGGCCACGTAAAAGATTCGAATTATTTAATTTAAATTTAAAATAACTATACCTATTTGAAAATTGTTTAAATTTTCACCCCTCGAGACAAAATTAACACCCCTGAGACTTAGCGTGTTGATGGTTCCGTTCCATAATGTTGTCTTCAATGTCGTTACATTTCACTGATGTTTTTGAACTTCCAATACCATTTAAAACTGCTTTTTCGCTGCTTGAAAGTCAGATGTATTTGCGGCATGGTCTCACTTTCCCTACTAAAACATTAGCGCCATCTGTCACTGAATTATTACTGAAGACGTCGAAACACTAGTACCAACTCTTACAACTTAATTCTATAGCCGATGCAGTCTAAAACGTGTGCCCCTCAGGGGGGCTCACCTTCTTTAGGTGGGTACGGGTGTCACAATCCCAAGGTACCCTAGTTATCTTTTCCTTTTCCCAAGAGGTTTACTATCTTTGGTAAACACGGGTGTCACGACCCCAGGGTACCCCAGTGATCGTTCTCTATTTTCGACCCTCCATCTTGTCATCCAATTTCTCCTTTTCCCGTCCAGACCACAGACTTATGAATGTTTGGCGCAGTACAGCCAAAACTGGCTCTTGCGCCATAAAACACCAAACTCAACTCAACTCAACTAAAACTTGTGTCATTAACTTACTACCCAATCTTAAAGTGTGTATATATTATTTTTTATCACCCTTGTATATATTATACATACATGTACTTACATATATACATTCTCCTTCCTGGTTATTTCTTGATACATAATGTATGTTTAAAATAATTAAGAGGTTACAGCTTGAGCTGTCTTCATCTGATTCTGATGTAAGCGACTTCCCCCTGAAGTCGCTTCCTCACCGTCCTGCCTACCTAAAGATGTTGGAGGGAACAAAGCATGACCAGAAACTTCCATATAAATCTAATTTATTATTATTATTATTCAATCACACTAATCAAACACAAAGTAAACCACAAAAGGTAGCCCTAGGAGGGATATAAAGAAAGCAACAACCCTAAGTGAATAAGCGCAAGCAAACAGATAAAATTAACCTTAATCAATCCTAACCTATCAATTCCTAATAAACTAATTTAGCATAGTAGCACAACTCCGTCCTTAAGTCAAGTTGCGTAAATCCTAAATCTCCCCTTAGTAACGCTGCATTCAGATGCTCCGCTCCTTCTCCCCTTACAATTACCAAACTCTGACTTTATATACTCTAACTAATCTACATATCAGGGTTTCTTCTTGAGAGGGATGGCTGTGAATTAAACGTGAATGCTAGCCCAAAGATTCCCCAAGAGGATTAGTTGGTAAAGGTCGCGTAAAGACACGTCACACTGACTCACAAGAACTGACATCAAAATGCATTGATACTGTATTTTTTTTAAAAAAGTTTCTCCAGCAGTATTTTAACTGTTTTCTTTATTTATTCCTATTTAAAGAAAAACAGAATAATTGTACTTCAGTACTAAATCTCAAAAAAAGAGGGGATGGGTCGTGTGGTTCCAACTCAGGTATCGCCCTCGTCACTTGACTGAGGCTCAGAATTGCAAGATCTGACGTAAATATTCCCCGTATTGCTTTAGACTATGACGTTATAAAAATGGAAATAAAAAAAGAAATTTCTTTAGAGAAATATTCAAGATTTGTGTTT
>BMAV01005284.1:649320-661457 GCA_019973955.1 Trichonephila inaurata madagascariensis
AAATAGAAACATGCTTACCAAATTTCAAGTCTGTAGAACTAATAGTTCAAAAACGAAAATTTTGTTCTATAGCGTCCTGAAACCTCCTTTCTGGGTCAATTTTCGCAAAGTCCTTTCCTAGCTGTTATTTTCTTAATAAAATAAATATTCTTGTTCAATTTGAAATCTGTAGGTCTAATAGTTCTTGAGATTTTGTGATGAGTGAATGAAGCGCTTTTCTCATATATAGACGGATATTAAAGTATGATCACTTTCGGTCTTTCACCTACATTACCTGTTATTTTAGAAATATTTTTTTTCAATAAAAATACAACTGAAAATTATGTTTTAAACAGAAGTTTCAATCTAATGTATCACAAGCGTAAACTCACTATAGTAATAACAAATGATTAGGCTTAGTCAGACGATCATACGAAAATTTTTTGAGTTTATCATATTTCGAAATAATATACAACCTGTAGATATATTTAAAAGGTACCTATTCCTGTGTAAAACTCAAAGTTTGAGTCACAAAATTTATAAATATTTTTTTTTTCAAATCACACTAACGAATAACACAACTATCACTTATCGCAACATTGTAATTTTTGCTTCTAACTACAGTTTTAAATTATTTTCATATAAATGTTACGAGTACATTTTTTTACCCAAGGTAAGCATCTTATTAAATAATGACACATATTTTGAAAAATTATGATATATTTTTCTCTCTCAATGATTTTAACTAGAATAATAAATTAGAAATGTGTAAACAATTTTGAAATTATTGTATTAATTTTCAATGGAATGTACATAGGTGAAGCGTGGAATGTTGCGATTTTGTTATAGAATTTTGTCTAAGACCATTTTGAGAAACAATACAGACTTCTAAAACTATAAACATTAAATTTATTACGTTTCTCCGAGGACTGGAAAGTTTTATTCTATGACGAAATTCAATATTTTCTCCGCTTTGTTAACATATTTCCCTTATAACATACATACACTTATAACATACATATCCCTTATAACATGCATATACTTATAACATGCACACACATATCCCTTATTACATACATATATATAAATATACTTATAACATAAAATCGCTTCACACGAAACTAAATGGACTGAAATATATTTTCGTGCTAATTTAGATACGTATAATTGCATGTATTTAATAAAAAATCAACTAAACAAAAACGTTCTCTAGTACTTTAAGAAATTGAATATAAAATGTTCAAGTTTTTGGAAAAACAAAACATTGAATTTTTGGAGAATAATCTGTCATTTCTTTACATTGTCTTTTTTAACTTCAAACTGTCAAATTGTTCGATGTCGTCCATTTTGTTATTCATTTCACCACTGCAATGTACGTCTAAATAACTGAGCATACTTTTCATGGTGTTCCTTATTTTGGGTGGCGTGGGCACAGAAGCTGCATTATTCATTTCATTTTCGTCATCGGAATCTGCATCGACGATATATTTTGAGCTTTGTACAAATTCCAAATGTCTTTGCTTACCATAATCGAAGCAGTGCACACATTGTCATAATCTACTGCTACGAATTCTTTCGATGGTACAGTCGGACAGTTTAATCCGGCTGGTGTTTTCCGTATTTTGTTCATTCGCACAAGGCAAATCTTTTCGTGTTAAGCGATTTTCGTTTCGTGCTAAGAGAAAAACTGCATGAAAATACATAGTAGTTTGTCGGGACCATTGTGTTATTTCGTGTTAATCGATATTTCGTCTTTAGTGTTTTCGCGTTAAACGTATTTCACTGTAATCTAATTATAATTAAAAAAAAAAACATTTAGTAAAAAAGAAATGCAAGTCTCAAATCTCAATGAGCTTAAGTCTTAGCCCAGATTAGTATAACGACAAATATGGCTTAGCTTAGATTATCAATAAATCTGATGGAAATTTAGAGGGAAGATGTAGAGAGAACTGTGTATGTGTGTCAATAAAGATGCAAAACTAATAATCTGACGTAACTTTAAAAGCCGAGAGCTTGTTGCCAAAATAAATGTGACAACGTCAATTATTGTACCAATTTTGGGGCTTTAGAATGGTAAACTGTTGTTCTAAATGTCGTAACATTGTTTTCAGAACATTTTGAACAGGAACATTGTAGGATTCTATAGTTTTGTCAAAGACTAATGTTGAGGAATTGTTTGACGTTCTTTTTTTCTGGGTTTATATTTATTCTAGCTTCAGTAACCATTGAAAATAGCATATACTACCATCTTACTTTATTCGAATAACTCCATTTACTTCTGTATAAACTACATTTGGTACTTATGTATTATCGCAACAATCGCCAACTCTATTAATAACTCGCCAAGTTGGCAATCCCGATTTTCTATGTGTCTTACGCGCTGAATTGGCTACCAACTGCCTTTTTTCATATAATGTCGCCGATAGGTTGCACTAATACATAAGTACCCTATATTCTATAATGTTGTCTCCTGTTTTAAAATGATGGCATTAGTCCAATCGTCAAAATCTCGAACTCATGACTGTTGTTTTTTCCATCTATTCGTATCCGGGTACCACTAAATATTCGTCGTGTAGAGCAGTGCTCCGTAACCTTTTTATCGCTGCGGACCGGTCAACGTTTGATAATTTTACCGCGGCCCGCTGAGGGTGGGACACGTTGATTGTTTATATTTTAGATTATTTTGATTTAACAACTTTAATTTAGTCACATTTAAATATGCCTTCAGAATACACTATAGTTACACCAAAAATGAATAAAAGTGATTTAACGTGGAATATAAAGTGATTTCCGTAGAAAGTTGCGCAAATCCGAGAGAAATGCGCCACTATAAATAAAATGGCTATAGTTTAATGTTCTTTAGGTGGCCCGGCACCATTTGATCCACTGACCGGGGGTTGCGGATCACTGGTGTAGAGGAACTGATGCATGCTAAATCTGTTGAGATCAAAAGTTCCTTGTAGCTCGAAACATTTTGCGTGAGTATTTGAGTCTCAGAGTAAGAAAGTAAGAGGCCTGAAGATCTCAAGATGACGAGGTGTGGAAATTTGGAGAGTGGAATATGCCAGGAAGTATCCTCTGCGTCACTTGACTGTGGTTCATATTTACGAAGCCCGTCACCAATAAATGCGGTGTTGTTTACCAATATGAAGTTGATGAACAACCAATACAAATTTATACATGATAAACTTCTCTATTTTTTTTTTGGTAAAATTACATATTTTCTTACACGAATTTTATCAACTTACAGTGATGTGTAAAGAAAAAATATACATGTTTATTGAGTTTGAAATTAATGAAGGTAAAAAAAGAAACTTTTTTAAAAAATAAAACTGTTAAAGTTTTTATCTTGTGACAGTTTATTTTTTTCTCTTTACACATCATAATTTTTTCTTTAAAAGGCAAAAACCTTTTATAAATTAAATAAGGAACCCTTGAGAGATATTGGGTGTTATATTTGCCTCTAGTCATTAATTTTGTTCCATTCAGTCATATTAATATGCAAAATACATGAAAATGATTTTTAAATTTTCAAAAGGAAAGATAAAGGTTACATATCGTCAGTCTAATTATCAGACTGCGTACTCCATCTGGGATGCTAATTTGATACAGTAGGGCTAGGCGTCAAGTTGTTGTTTATGTTCGCCAAGATAGGCGATAATATTACAATATAGTTTACTTTGATATTTTTATCTTGCTATATTGTTACAAATTTTGTGTAATGTACGCTTAAAATAGTGTAAATAATTTATATCTGGAAGTGTAATACATTAATATTACTTTCTGTTGTATTTATTTTATGTTAAAATCTTGCCATCACCTCTCCTTCCGAAATCTAGTTTTATTATGAAATAAAAAACAGTGATTACACTGATCGAAGGAATAAATTAAAAGCGGAGCTTACACTGGGACATGGCGTAGACAAAACAAAAGAAAAAAGCTAAGCCGTCATCTTGGATTTCATGTAACCCGACAACAACCGCTGCTTGGCACGATCGTTGGCCTAATTATCAGACTGCGTAACTCCACCGATGTAACTGATTTGATATAAGAGTGCAACGCACCAAGCGCTTTTTGGCACGTTGCACTCCTATATCAAATCAGTTACATAGGTGGAGTTACGCAGTCTGATAATTAGGCCAACGATATATTATTTCTCCTTCTGTTTTCCCAAAGGATCACAGAATTAAGTTGAATTTATTCATTTACTTTTTAGTATTTAAGTTCATTTATTTCCAGTTGACGTGATGTGGAAATCTGGAGAATGATGTGAAACCTCCCCTGTCATCTTCCTCTCTTATCTGTGATTTAAAATTACGAAGTTCGTTACCCCTATAGTGCTTCGAAATACACCCTTTTTCAATTGAGCTTCGACGAAATGTTATGCTACAAGATGATGAAACGGTTCAATTTTTTAAGAATATCTGCATGAAAAAATTCTTGATGTAGATTCCATAATTTTGCAGCTGGCCTTTCTTCTGCTAGTCGCAAATAACAAAAGATAGGACTTAAGGTCTCCGACTACCCTAAAATAATGATTTTTTTTTCAAAAATTGACAAATTTTGCTTATGATTTTATTTTACAAGCCATCTTATATTAGCTTAATAAAAATACCAAGTTTTTTTATTTTCCATTCACTAGAATAAAAACTACAAGTGTTTTAGTAAAAGAAGATGCCATAACTTTACACAAGTTGTCAAACTGTAAAATGCGTTTTACTCGAAATGTGTTTTTTTTGCGAAAATTTCAAACGGGAACAGCAATTGCTCAAAAAGTTTTGAGAATAATTTGCTGAATTTTTTTGTGTATAACACAGTAGAAGGGTTTTAACCTTCAGATTTAACAATCACTGTTTTATTTCAAAATTTACAGTCCTTTATGCGAATATAATCACTGTCCTTTTAAGCAATTTCATATAATCACTAAGATAAAGTGCTATAGTTTTTGTAAAAATTAAAATATCTCTTATCCTCTGAAGGTCACTTCAAACACGAGTAATAAAGTAACACATCAAAGTTGAAAAATTGAGAATTTGTTCATAAAATTTTTGTACTGAGCGGGCCCCGTTTATGGGATTTTTTGTACATTTTTACCAGTTTTTTCCCATTTTAATAATAATAATTTATTTTTCTTTTTTCAATTTTAGGATTTTTTTCCTTAAAATATACTAAATACATCTAAAAATTACAAAAAAAAATCCATATCTGCATTTTTTCAAAAAAAAGTTGTCGCAAGTAGTCAGATACCTTAACGACTGGCCCGAATAGGGATTCCTTTTCATCCCAAGCGTCTAAGGCGGTAGTCCCCAACCCCCGGGCCTCTGACCGATACCGATCTGTGGATCAAATGATGTCGGGCCACCCAAGGAAGATTTAATTATTTCCATTTTTTTATACTACGGTATATTTCTGTCGAGTTTGTGCGACTTTCTATGGAAATTACTTTATATACTATGTGTACAATACCTTTATATTCATTTTTGGTGTAGTTTATTCTGTGAAGGCTTGTTTAAATACAATTAAATTAAAATTATTAAATCAAAAAAATTTAAAACATGAAAAATCAAATTCCCACCCACAGCGGGTAACGATAAAATTATCAAACGTTGACCGTTTCGTGGAGTGAGTGAATATTAACGTCGTGCTGTTCAGCTACTGGAGAGCTTTTGGAGGTGGACCTCGTAATTCTGAACTATGGTCAAGTGACGAGGACGACACCTGAGCTGGCATCCCTCTCTCCTAACTATTCCACCACATCAACGGAAGGACGTTTGATCTCTCGACAGATTTAACTTGCTTCGCCTTCAGGCGGTGCTAAGCTCGAACTCATGACACGCCGGCCACGAGTCCGTTACCTTGACCACTAGACTACCGTGGTCACTCTGGTCCTTGGAGGTGAAAAGGTTAAAGAGTACTAGCCTAAGGCATACGTGGTGTAGTAGATCGGTAGGTGGAGGGTTCAAATAAACCCCTCTGGCAAAGGTTACTCGGTTTTAACCAACAATCACATATCAAAGTTTACATGTGATACTTCACATTAGAGCATTTGTAGAGGATTTTAAAGATCGGTGATATTTAGCATGCGACAACCTGTATCTTTTCACTCGAAGCTCACTAATGGAGTTAAAATTCGAATTCACTGTATCACACACACAAAATGAGTACAAGAAAAGGAATGCGAAATAAAAGCAAGCATGCAGTAAACGTGCATTGTTAAATGTTCCGTTGCAAGCTAAGCCTTTTTTTTTAATGTTATTGACAGATGTGTTGAAGTGATAGTAGAAACAAAAGTATATTTGATTAAAGAATGTAAGCAGAAACATGTGCATTAGAATTCTTTTGAACTGGTTGTACTTAACATGATAAATCAAGTAAGCATCAACTGATCAATTGGATGTTTTTTTCATCAGATTTTCTTCCTCATCTCATCCAAAGAAAATGCGGATTTGTTCGATTTGAAAAAAAGAAAATATTTAAAATACATTTTTTTTTTAAATTTTGAGATTGATTGTCAATCACATTCTCAACCGTTCAAAAGATATTTTACGTCATATATTAAAGAAATTAAAAACAAAAGTAAAGATTTGAATTTTTATTTTATCGAACGAATCAGAATAAAAATACAATGCAAGAACGATACTTATATTTTTTTTAAAAAAAGTACACATTGATTTACTTATAGTAAGCTTTTTTTCTAATATAGATGTTTTATTATTTTTTAACACGTATACATTTTCAGGATCAAAACTTTTTGATATGCAAATATCTGGTATGATCACCCCAATTATTTATTTTTCTCCTTCATACATTATAATATTCCCCCATTTAGTATTTTATAACACATTTTAATAAAATTCAAATTAGTGATTTTTATTACAAAAATAAATAATGAAATAAAGGATCATTCTCTTGAGGAGAATTTAAAAGTAGTTTCTTTCTCTTTTTTTAACATCCATCATGGCCATTGTTTGTCTTTAAATTAAATTTATTCCAAGAGCAAAAATCACACACATGGAAAAATACTTAAAAAACTCTATTTTACCTTCCACAATAAGCAGTTGATATTAACAAACACCTAAATTATGCATCCATGCATAATTTTTGACTTTTTAACAAGAGAAAAGCAGCAAAATCATGCACAAGCGAGCAAAAGAGAAAAAAAGCAGGATGGGGGAGGGCGGTGAAAAGGTTTGCCAATTCATTGGAAAAATCGTATTAACCGAAAAATTCCAACTGAAGTCTTTTATTTATTTAATCTAGGCAACCTGCACAAACATTTTGTGATGACATAAGTACACGGAGCACATAACCTTGTATTTACTTTATCAAAATCGATTTAGACCATTACACACACGCATGCCAGTTCACTTTTGCCTTGTTGACAAACCGCTGCTCTTCCTTCCACCTGTAGATGTTTCAGATTAAATCCAACCTGCATAAAAGGCCACAAAAGACTCTCCTTTTGTCGACTTTCAATTAAAATTTGATTGCTGCGCACATTTTTATGGCTGTTGATTTCTTGCCGAGCATGACGCGCTGTTGCGTAAATGGGGTTGGAAGGGATCTGTGCGAGCGATTGGATGGGAAGATCTGCAACGGGTGTTAGAGAGGACGCGAAAAAATAAATGCTGCTTCCTTTGTTTTATTTTATTTCGAAAAAATATATTTAAGGTTGATATGGGTCTTATTATTATACAATACAGAGGTAAATCACCTTTTGATTCGTGAAAGACTTAAATATCCAAATTGAAGAAATTTTGTGAATCCGATGAGTATAATAATAATAATAATAATACAATCCTGCAATATTTTTGTCTGTAATATAGGATATGCTGTGTAGATGAGTAAAGGAATAAAAAAAAAGAGGTGGAAAATTTTAAAGGGGAGAAATTCCGTTGCCATAGTAACCCGTTAAAAATACAAAGGAAGTCTGGTTGTACTATCAAGAACAAATGTAGAAATTAAAGTACTTGGTATAACTTGTAAAAAATGTTAGAATAAATACATGATGTCTAATTGAGACTAGAGTTTTAACAACAGAATCTTTAATTGCTGCTAGCGTTGCCGGTATATTTTCAGTTACCAAGTCATTGAAAAAATGATAGTGATCCCTTGTCTGTTTTATTTTTCTTGCCAAATGCAACAATTTTTATAAAACAAATTGAATTAAAGGGTGTGGAATAGCCACCATTTTGACAGATATTTTCATTCGCAAGTGATATTTATTATAAGTTTGATGTAATTTGAAAGAATTTTTTAGCGTTTAATAAATAGGGATTTGAATGTTTTTACTACATCCCTAAAAAACCAAAAGTTTTCGATACTCACTGCTGAAATAAAAATAAAAATAAAATGAAGACGGTGAAAAAATTTGATATAAATTCATATATTTTTTTGAAAATACACACACTCTTTCATTCTAAATAAAATTCCATCAGGGGCGAACACAAAGGAGTGTCCCTGGATCCAGACCCCTCCCCCATAGACCTTGATTTTTTTCGATTGATTATAATCCTATGTATGCAGTACGTAAAATTTTATGAAAAACTTGTTATTAAAAATTAACTGTATTAATTGATGCTAATTATTTATTCAATAATTAATATTTCACTGTTTTTTGCTCCGAAAATCAATAAAGTCAAAAGAATGTGCGGTGTATTAAAGCATGATACGAGAATGGTGAGCTTTCGACCCTTGAAAAATTCTAGTGTGCGCCAATGAGATACATCATTTATTTTACTTCAACTCCTGGACTATGAAGCATAAACTGATTAGATACAAAAAAAGTCTTTTCACTTTATAGACCACTTACATTTTTAAGCAGCAACTCTTTCATAGAAATATATAACTTTATTATTTTAGTAACACTTAATGAGATTCAAATAAAAAAATTTTTGTTGTATTATAAGATGCGTATTATATCTTATATACAACATGTTGTTCTCTACCACAATATATTTATATAAATTTACAGAGAAAATTAAATGTTTATTGAATTTTTAAGTCAAAAAAGCAATATTTATATCAAAATCAAAGAAAAATGCAAGCAAAAAATCAGATTAAGTTACGAAAGCTCAATAGCTTACTTGATCATACAGTAATTTTATAAACATATTGTCAATAGAAAAAATTGCATCGATTTTGATAAAGCTGACAATGGTGCTTTTCGACACACGCGCGTCATTTTAAATCAATTATATTAGAATAAATTTCAGACACATTTGTCCGTTTTTTAATAATGCAATTTTCTTTAGGCTAATTTATTTAAGCATTCATAAAATTTTTGAATAAAGAGTTTGAAATTTCCATTTTCCTTTCTGTTTTCCTCCTTTTTATTTAAATCTTGTAATGAACTAAAAATGTTCTATTTTGTTTTCCTTCTTTGTTAAACTAGATTATCTGAGATATAATAACCCCTTTACACAATTTTGGTAATAGTGTGAGTAAACCTTGGATTCCTGTTTCCTTGTAAAATAAGAAAATGTGTGTGTTGTAATAACTTACCTTGAATTTCATACAATACAAATTAATTAAATGCTCTGTATTTTTTTAAGATAAATATTTAGCAAAAACTCATTGTTGTATTTTTTGAGATGCGAATCAATGATTTAAAGCAAGGGTGTCCAACCCAAATGACCTTGCTGGCCACTTCGGAAAAACATTATAATCTCGCCTGCCGCACATAAAAATATGTACCTTTATATCAGATTTGGAAACAAAAAACCATTAATTGGAGTGAATATATAAAACAAAATGAATTATTATTATTGATTTCATTATTTTTCATGTTTACTGGCATACATAATATAATAATAATGTTTATATAACATAATAATACAATGATCAAATAACGTTTGAAATATTAGTTACTACATTTTCTTGAAAATTACGGAGTTCCTTTTGAATTGATCTTTCGTTACACATTTTTAAAATTTGATTGTGCTGTTATTCTCAAACGATTTAGTAAACATTGCCCTTTATCTTAACCATCCTGAATATATTTTTTAAACTTTAAAAAACATCTCTGACTGGGCACTCCAAACAGAAAAGGAGGAAGAGAAATAAAAGTCGCACACACAGAAAATCATGTACCATCCATAGTAAATGACATGCATAATGCAATTCGGAATTTATTAAAAAAAAAGTTATTTATTACAGTAAAATCAAATGCACACAACTGTTTGATAAAATATAAATCTATTTTAATACTACTATCGTATATTTTGATAATCTATTCGTTGAGATTTTTTTGAAAATGTATAACTTAAGGAGATACTTCTGTAAGTTTCGGAATTATTGGTGATATAAGTTTTGCGAATTTCTCGTGTTCTGAAGAAACAATTTCAGTCCCATAAAAATTCTTCTTCTCGCTGTAACTTTCCTAAAAATAGTGCTACAAGTGCGAATCTTTGTGAATAATGAAGAGAATTAAAAGACGCTTCGAACAATGTGCTTTAATTTTAACAAAATTAAATTTTTTTTTTTATTTTTATTCAATTTTTGAACTTACTTAAAGTCCTCACTAAGTCCGGTGAAAATTTTCAGTTTCCTTTAAATAACTTCCGTGATAAGAATGCTATTAGAACCAAAAATGCAGACTGAGGTCAATTAACAAACACTCTTTTTGAATTCGAAATTGGAATTTGAAAATTCTTGTAAGTTTTTGAGTCAGGGACCAACTTTCGTTTTTTCAGGTCCCAGCTCCTGACCCCAGAGCCCTGAAATTACATATCGCTGGTCTAATTATCAGACTGCCATCTGGGATGCTAATTTGATACAGTAAGGCTAGGCGTCAAGTTGTAGTTTATGTTCTCCAAGGTAAGCGATAATATTACAATATGGTTTACTTTAATATTTTTATCGTGCGATATTGTTACAAATTTTGTGTAATGAACGCTTAAAATAGTGTAAATAATTTATATCTGGAAGTGTAATACATTAATATTACTTTCTGTTGTATTTATTTTTATTATCTTGCCACCACCTCTCCCTTCGTAATCTAGTTTTATTACGAAATAAAAAAAAATAGTAATTACACTGATCGAAGGAATAAATTAAAAGTGGAGCGCGCCCTGAGGCATGGCATAGACAAAACAAAAGGGAAACGCTAGACCGTCATCTTGGATTTCATGTAACTCGACAACAACCACTGCTTGGTGCGATTAAGGAATTGCGCCAAAAAGCGCTTGGCACATTGCACTCCTATACACCAGCGTTTCTCAAACTGTGGGGCGCGCCCCCCTAGGGAGGCATGATAACTCTACGAGAGGGTCGAGAGCACATTGAAAAGTTGAAAACAAAAGATTATTTAAAAAATTGTTAATTTACTAAAAGTAAACAAACAAAATACTTTCTGATGTAATAAAATATAAAACACACATTTATACACTAATAAAATACACTTATAAATGAATTAGTACTGTACAATGTATTTTTTATTATTAATTTAAAAATACGAAATTAAGAACAAGTTTGATAATTACCAGTGACCCTATGGGCTTCTATTAACAATTACCTTGATAATCCGTACGTTTTAGAATGAATTCCTCCGATTAAAAGTCCCGCGATGCCCAATGCCAGCCTTTTTCACGTAAATGCAAGTATTTTGGTTTTTTTGGGGAGGGGGAGGAGAAAAAGAGAGAATAAATAAGCAAATCCTCTGAAATAAGTAAATCCTTCACAAATACTATCAAGAACTTTTTATTGCATTTCAAAGCCTTCGAAATAAGTTTACGGATATCAGAGCACAGAAAATATCGCACTTCGGAAAGACGTATATATACGCCCGGAAGATTAATGCTTTGGCTGAGTAAGACGTTTATATACGTCGGCGGCACGTAAGAAGTTGAAGTCGTATTACAGCTTTAGTGTCAAAGTATTGTATTATTGAATTCAATACATTGTTATTGTATGGAGGGGGGCGCGATGAAAATGATGATTGAATATTGGGTCGCGAATATTGAAAGTTTGAGAAACACTGAGTTACACCAGTGGAGTTACGCAGTCTGATAACTAGGCCAACGATATTTAGACGCAACTCAACGAGTTCTGTCTGTCGATAGATGTTTGTCTAAATTGGTGCAAGTTCCCGAGTTAAAGGCTCTCTTTTTTTTTTATTTCGGAACCCCGTGTGGAGGGGTCTCCTTTGAGACCAGAGT
>BMAV01005285.1:0-132402 GCA_019973955.1 Trichonephila inaurata madagascariensis
GCTTGGTTTGTCAGCATGGTGACCATTACTTAGGTTTCCCTTGACAATGGAGCACAGAGAGAGACAGTGGCTCTACAATGCAGAATGACGAACTTACATACAGGAGTGGCACATTGTCATCTTTTCAGACAAGTCCCGGTTCTGCATGCAGTATTCGGATGATTGTGTACATGTCTCGAGGCTCTGAGGGAATCTTTCCTCACCTGCTTGCAATTGATATTGGCAAAGGGGCCCTACACCTGGTTTAATGGCTATGACAGTTATTGGATAGACAACATACACATCTTTAGTTTGGCCTGATGGTAATTTTAACAGATTGACATATTACTGTCGGCTTATGTGTAGTGGTTGCGTCAAATAAATCTCAAATTTATTTATTTTTTTTTACAAAAAATCTTAATACTTTGAAACTGAACAGAACAATAAATCATGTGTAAAATAATTTGAAATTTCCAAGATAGCCCAAGCATTCTTGACAAATGCCACAACATCAAAAAAGAAATCCAAAAGTTTTTCAGTTAAAAATTTATATCTTAATTTTACATTCATAGTTCCCTTTCTCTAAAATAAAAAAACTTAAAATGTAGACTCACTAAAGCAAAAACATCCAACTGAAGACACCCCAGGGCTTTGTTTTTCCTAAAAATCAAACATGAGGAAGCAAACAGTGAAAAAATGATCCTATGAAAACAAAACAATAAAAAGATTATACAACAAAGAAAAGCATATCACCTGAAAATTTAACTTTACAAATGAAAACTGGCATACTGTACAAACAAGTTAATCAAAATTAGGATGAATAATGTTAAAAATTATCAGCAAAATTCAGACTTCATAGAAGTACTTAATAACAAATCTAGTTTTTAAGGCCTAAATTCAACCAGCTTGCTATTTGTTTTGCACCAAACATTTTTAAAATAACTTCTTTTTTTTTTTTTTTAAACGAAAATAAGATGTATCCAGAGTAACTATGGGGGTAATAGAAACACGCTTGATTTAATGGGGTTTGGAATTTTTAAAAAAAAACTGGAGCAAAAAACCGCAAATATTTTGACTAATTTCAACAATGAAGATATACGGAAGAAAGATGACTAAGATTGTTACCCAACTCAAATCCGCTGCAATCATCAGGGTTCAATATCGATACAAGGTCTTTTTGTTGCCCATTGAACTTTTTACTGGAGTCCATCCAGTTCTTTCTTGGTTTGGGGGCCTTTGACTAAATATAATGTTAATGTTTTAACTGTACATATGAAGAAAAAGAATTAACTGTACTTATGTATAACACTATTGCGCAATTCATCAAATTAAGAGATTTAGCTAAATGACGTGATTTGTAGCCAACAGTGAAAACTGTGGCTCAAGAGTAGAATAGGGGGACTTTTTGATTTGGTGATTTTTCTTCGGATTTGACAATTTTTATCTAAATGTCATGGTGAGATATCGAATTCATTCTAAAATATATAAATAATTCCAAAAAATGTACCTTGGGGACCACTTTTAGTCACCTAAAAAAAGGATTGCGCCAAGTGGACCCCCTATACTATACTTTAACCAAAACTGTTTCCATGAATAAGCAAACAGAATATTCTTATTTAACCATAAAATGCCCCCCCCCCAAAAAAAGCAAAATTAAGTCAGTATAAGGAAAAAAAAAATTACCTTATGGCACTAGACGTACAAAAACAAAACCGTACATTAATAAAAAGAAAAATACTTCACGGCCAGAAATTAATTTGAATCCTTTCTATAATGGACTAAATTCATGTGACGTCACGATCACGTAATGACTGGGGCTTGTGAATGTGCGGTCGTTTGATTATTACTATTGCTACGATTATTTTGCTCTTAAACTTTTACTTTCTAAAATGTGTTATTTTGCTGAAATAGTTGCTCGATCAGTAAAAGAAAGGATGATTGTAAGAGGGAAAAAATCAATTTCTAATACCCCAGCAAAATAAAAGAGTTTTGAAAACACCTATGAAGCATGAGAATTACAAACAATTCAGACTTCAACAAACCCTACTTTCAATGCTGCTGCCAACTAAAACCAAGCTATTTTTGCTTTCACAAAAGAAACCTTTTCAAAAAGGATTTTTGGTAGATGTAGATTCTACAAGAACGTAAATACTTCAAAGCAAATTTTTATTTTAAATAAAATTATGGGAAAATTTCAAAAATGGGTGGGGTTTTTTCCCCCACCAAATCCTCTTTTTTAGCCAACGGTGGATCGCCCCGGGTATCCTTTTAGAGGAACGGTTTGTAGTAACCCCGTATGTTTATGTTTTCCCCCCGCGGGAAAACCCCCCTAGTAATACACTGATTTCTGATAATCGTTTAAAGCTCATGTTTTCTGAAAATATTTTCGGTATTTCAGCAGCAGTTCAAACATTTTGAATTACTTTGGAAAAAAATTTTTTTAAACAAAATCAGATTTAAAAACTTTATGTTTTTCATTTAACATCTGACAACTTTGGGGGCCAGATTTTGGCAGACTCCCCCCCCTTACTTAACATATAGCTGGGGTTTTTTTTTAAAAGCGGTGTTTTCATAAAAAAATGGAAAAAAGATGGGAAATTTATGGTGTCAATCTAATAGTATAGTTTGTGGTCTAGGAATCGGAAGGTGTTATTCCCCGATTTTTGGACGAGGGTTGCAGAATTGTCGATTTTATTCGCTAGTTTTTGCATGAACTGCTGGTGGTTTTTAATTTTTGGTTTTCTGAGTGAGAGTTTCCTGTACCGCTGGTACATAAGATCTGCCATAGCATTATATTTTGAATTCTTTCTAGTTTTTGTATATTTTAGCTGCAAATCCCCAGACTGAAGAGGCGCAGCATATTATTGGTCTTAGAAGTAGAGTATAATAAGAGAGTGTAGCTTGTTAATCTACTTAATTTAGATCTTCTATTAATTAGGTGGGACGACCTTTTTTGATAAAGTTCTCACGTATGCGTGTAATATGTTGTTTGAAAGTGAGTTTATTATTCAACTTAACACCAAGGAATTTGTTCATTGTGCAAAAAAATAGGTGGGTATGTCAGTGAACGTTTCATAGTGAAGACTGCTCCGTTTTTGTAGAGGAAATTTCCATTTGGAGAACCAGCCTAAATCTATGAGATGTCTGTTAAATTTGGCAATGAGGTGGGTTCTGTATGAGTCCCAAGATTGCTGTGTCGTCAAACATGTATAAATTTGTTGTGGGAGTGGGGATATCGTTCACGTAAATATTAAAAAGAAGGGGGGTAAAGCCCCCCGGGCCGTGGCTGGGAAAAATAGATTTAATTCGACAGAAAAACTGTCACTAGGTGGGTATTGTTTTAAGGGGGAAGTCGTATTTAATTGTTTAGATGAGGCCTTTTCCCCAAACTCGGGCGAAGGGCCGAAATTTAGGGAAAAACCCCACCAGTCGCTTTTTGTTTTTAAAAAGGGTTTAGCCCACCACTCTAAAAATTGGGGAAGTCGAAATCTTCAACTAAGGGAGCTTTGCGATGTGAAGTTGATTTGGGGGGTTGAGAAGGTGTGGCCACTACGAGGAGGAACCAATGGCGAATAGGAGGGCTTCAGAGGTTAAAAAAGGATTAATCTTATTTATTTGTGAGTTTTGACTTCGGAAGGAAATTGCCTGATCGGCATATAAAGAAAAATTAAACTGTTGAAATAAGAATGTCATTTAAATTAAAAGAAGGGAATTTGAAAAGTAAATAAATCAATCAAGAACCGCTTCCATTAACATAAGCGCTTGTTGCTTGAAATCTTTGGTTTTCTTAAGAGAAGGGAGTATTTGTTTAAAAATATTGACTACGATTTAAAAGAGAGCAATGATATCTTGGAAATCAGAAGAATTATTGACATTAAAAAAGGGAAAGGGGGAGAGCTTTTTTTTTTCCGATTTATTATTGTTAATAGGGGGGGTTGATATTTTCAAGATTCCAAAAAATTTTTTTGAAGGAAATTCTTCCCCAACGTTGACGGGTGAATTTATTGGTTTAAGAAGGGGGGCCCCTTTTTTTGGGCTTGGGAAAATTAGGGCTTTTTGGTAGCAGCAGTATGCCCGACACGTTAAAATGCAGTGGGGGTTTTCTTTTTCTTTTTTTTTTAATTTCACAATCTTTTGTTAAGAGATCTTTTCCACACTTGAGACATATTGTCATATAGTTAGCTGCCTAAAAAAATTATTGCAATTGCACTGGTTTTTTCCCTTTTTTTAACTTATATCCAAGGGGAAAAAAGATAAAACTATGATATTTTGGGTATTTCTGGGCAAAGTAACTAGATAAAAGGGGAGTTCAAGTTTAGTTTTTTTTCTTTTTATATTAATTGGTTACAGTGTAACCAAGATTTTAAACATAAAATATGAATATGCTTTAATATAAATAAAACAATAAAATTGTACATAAATATGTATCTTTTAAGTACCGTAAAATCCCGGGGTATAACCCCACCTTTCTTTCAAGCTGTATTTTTTTTTTTTGGGTAATTGGAAACGCATTTTAGAAAAAATTTTGGAAAGAATTGTCAAATTTTCAGTTTTGAAATTTTTTTTGATGAAACCATTTTTGAAAAAATAATCTTTTAGGGAAACCCTTAAAAAAAACGGGAGGGCCGAATAGACCCCTTGGGTTTTTCCCCCTTTTTTTAAAAATTTTACCCCCCTTTTTTAGCGAGCGGGCGTTTTTTTAAAAAATTTGAAAAGTTGGCTTTTTTACGTCCCATATTTTTAAACATGAAAAAATTTTATTTAGAAGGAGGTAAATGGGTCCTTTAAAAAAAAAACCGGGGGGGGGGGGGGGGGCCCCCCCCCCCCTTTTTTTTAAAAAAAAAAAGGAAATTTTTAAAAAAAATTGGTTTTAAAAAACAAAGAAAAACCAAGGTGTAAAATTTCGTTTATTCGCTTTAAAAAGGTCAAAAAGAATGCCTTTTCATGTTATCCAACAATGAAAGTTCATAAGGTATGTTATTTCTTTTAAATAAACAGTATTTCGATATATAAGTCTAAATTTTTGTAAAGCTCTCATTTTTATACTCGGCGTATTAACGCGCACCCCTAAATTTCGATTTTATTTTTTGTGTTAAAAGTGCGCGTTATACGCCGGATTTTACGATATATTCAGTAAAATAAGTAAACATAAAAAACATGATTATTCTTTAATATAAATAAAACATTAAAATTGTACATAAATTATGCATTTAAAAAATATTTATAAAAATAAGAAATACACAACATAAATAATAAGTGTACATACAACATAGTTAAAATAAAAAATTTTATAATGCACTTTGCCCTCTATTTAATGTAGCAATATCAGGGAACGATTTGTGATTTTCAATTTGATATATAATTCTAAATGTTCAGCTGTTAAACAATAACTTCTTGGACTAAATATATTTCATATGAAAAAACATTTGTTCACAATAAATATGTAGTACCAAAAAGCGGAAAGCAGAGCACATGCTGTTTTCTTCAAACAATTAAATTGCACCGGCAATGGCATTCAGTAATTTAAAATAGGAGTCGTTATCAGAGTGAGTTATCTTCCAGATTTTTCCATAAATTTCGGTTTTCATAATTCTGTTGGTTCAATGAAATCTATTTCAAAACTATCAATTTCCCTCCACTTAAAAACTGATAAGAAAAAAAATATTTAATAAAATGAAATTGTGTATTCTAATAACTATTTCTATTAGATTGATTCACACCAGAAGTATAAAATAAAATAATCATGACTTCTTTAACACAACTCAAGAAATTGCAGTTGCTCTTAATATCTATTTAAAAGGGCATTTGTTGTGAAATTAGATTCACTTTCCATATCTAACTAGCCCATGAGTGTTTTTTTTTTTTGAAGGAATTTATTTTCAATCCAAATTATGCCAAAGGAAAGTAGAATAAAGAAAGAGCCTTTATATATATATAAATTAATATCGTGAGACACAGAGAGGGAAGAACCTGATTGAGTTAACTATATCTGTTAATTTTGTAGTGCCACTGAGAATTGCTCTGTGTGTTACATTTGGTAAGCATGCAATAGGTTGGTGACCATTGGTTTATAACTTTTTTTTTTACTTCACAGTTAATGCTATGTGAAAATATTACAAATGAAATTACAGTGTAATAAAAAAATACCACTGTTTTACTTCTTTGCTTTCACACAGTAAAATATAGAAAACAAAATCATATAAATAATTCTTCCTGTAATTACCTTCCTTAAAAAAAACAATGATAATCTTTTGAAAAAAACATCTTTTTTTAAATACTGTGAGTAAACTTTCAAACTAGATAAAAAAAACTTTTATAAAAGCCTATGTGACAGGTTTTCTACCTGCTACAAAAGCTTGTCATTATTAAAGGTATAAAAAAAGAAATGCTACAATATTATTCAGTTGAGATTTTCCATTGGTTTTAAAAGTAAGATGTCTAAGAGAAATGTCTTCAGAGAAAGCAATGTTGCAAACATGAGACTTTTCCTTCCTTTAAATATATTAATTTGCTCTATGCCGCCCAATTTCAAAAAACACCAAATAGCACATTTTATAAAGTTTATTTCTTGGTATGAATCCATAAATGTGTTTTTAAACTACCATTTTGAGAAAAACCCTTGTTGCACACTTCACACACATAAGGCTTTTCCTTTGTATGAACACGTAAGTGTTTTTTTAAATCACCATTTTGAGTAAAACCCTTGTTGCACATTTCACACACATAAGGCTTTTCCTTTGTATGAATGCGTAAATGCGATTTTAAACTACCAATTTGAGAAAAACCCTTGTTGCACATTTTACAAACATAAGGCTTTTCCTTTGTATGGATAAACAAATGTGTTTTTAAATAACTTGGTTCAGAAAAGCCCCGGTTGCACATTTCACAAACATATGGCTTTTCATTTGTATGAATACGCAAATGACCTTTCAAACTACCAGCTTGAGAAAAACACTTATTGCATATTTCACAAATATAAGACTTTTCCTTTGTATGAATAAGTAAATGTGTCTTTAAATTACTAGCTTGAGAAAAGTCCTTACTGCACACTTCACAAACATAAGGCTTTTCATTTGTATGAATCCTTAAATGTACTATTAAATGACCATTTTGAGAAAAACCCTTGTTGCAGATTTCACAAACATAAGGCTTTTTATTATCATAATCATGTAAATGATGTGTCAAGTTCACTTGAGTGAAAGCCATTTTTCTAATTTCAGATGAGCAAGTTTTTTTATAGAAGTGACAAAAAAAATCTCAGCATAAAATCTGTAATGAAGAAAATGGATCTTGCACTCATGTTCACTTCAGAATAGAAATTTATATTAACATCCTTCTGTAAAATAAATAAATAAATGTATTCATTGATGCAGAACATATATAAGCAGAATTATATTCTTAATTATAATTTATGAAGTAAAAATATTCAGCTGGTTATCACAGCTTAAAACAATCAGCTACGAAATTTTCTTCTGTTATCTAAAGAAATTAGTAGTCCTTTAAATAATACTTTTGTAAATCAATCAAAATCTAAAATATATATTAAATACTACTTACTAAAAATAAGCTCATGCAATACTTTTATCATGAAAATCAGGTTAACATGAGCAAAATATCAAAAACTGAAGAAATATCATGACAAAATATGAATACCTTCTTGGAAGAGAATTCTATCAAGTTATGTACTGTGTTATGGTACTCAAGAATTCAGCAGATAGGAAATTGGGGGGGGGACATTGTACAAGTTTTCTGTGGCAATATTAAATTTTGAAATAATTTTTTTCCAAATATCCATACCGTAGATTATTATTTCCACATAGATAAGTACTGATGAAGAATGATTTTTTTCTCCTTGCAACCACGAACTACCCTAGAGAGATATAATCTATATATATAAAAGAAAGTTGTGTTAGTTACACTATTTATAACTCAAGAACAGCTGTACCGATATGGCTAAAAATTGGTGGGTAGGTAGCTTAGAGCCAGGAGACGGACATAGGACTCTGTTTATCCCGTTCGACAGCGTTTCCATGTGACTTGACATAAAACGTCAGTCACTATAAAACGTGATATAACAAAAAAGAATCAGACTTTGAATAACAAAATGCAAATGACAGCTATGTAATGTAATGGACGTATGGATGACAATTTGATTTTTGTAAGAAATCAATATTAAAACTATTTCTATTAAATAAATAATTAACATTCATAATGTAATGATGAAGCCATTGCCTATTTAAATAAAAAGTGAAGTGAACTATAAAAGGTGGTAAACCAAAAACACATCAGACTTGGAACCAAAACTGTGCAACAGTACTCGTTTGGTGGTTAGAAAATTGATGAACAATGTAATTTACGCGACGATACTGAAAGGAAAATTCAAAGGTGAGGAAGTTCTCATTCCGAGGATCCCGATGATCCCAACTGATATGCCGTTTGAATTTAAAAGACTTCAATTTCCGATCCGTCTTGCATTTGTCATGACCATCAACAAATCACAAGGCCAATCCTTAAAAGTTTGTGGTTTTAATCTAGAACATCCATGTTTTCCCATGGTCAATTATATGTGGCATGTTCATGGTTGGAAGACTATCTGCGTTGTTGTTTTTTTGCGCCTGATAATAAAACAAAAAATGTTGTGTATCACAAGGTACTTAAGTGAAGAGCAACCTATGTACTAAAATACAGAAATAATAATGAATAATTAATGTAGGTACTTAATTTTTTTGTATTTTCTAATAAAAACTTAATAAATTCAAAAATCTGCTTATTTATTGCCTTTAAGGCAGAACAGAGTTCGCCGGGTCAGCTAGTATTTACTCTAAAGATTAAAAATCTACAGAGTGTATGTGTGCTCTATATCAGTGATTCCCGTAATGGTCTAGACTCTCAGGGGTCTAAATTATGGCCTGCAAAGGGTCCACATAGATGGGGGAAAAAATGGGGTCTAGGATCGTTTTAATTTTCAATGAATGGAATATTCCAGTGACCGATATTATCTGCGTTTATCTATGTAATATTTTACATAATATAAATACATCTTTATTATCTATGCTATTAAAATATGAGAGTAAACAAATGTATGTCTGTGTCTAAGTGAAGCTATTTTTACATGAACCACTAAAAGCAACAAAGGTACCATAAGATGAGAAATAATCAGAAGAATCTGTTTTGACAATTTAAATTTTGAAATTACAATTAGTTAAAAATATATTAATTAAAAATATTAAAATGAATTATTGTAATGTAAACTTCAGACTCGAAAAGAAAGCAGGAGGTAAAATTTTTGACATTTCTGTTGTTTTTAAAAGTGTTTCTTTTCTTCCATACCAAAATCAGAATAAAAATCCTCAGAATAGGATACATAGTTTATTTCACCACAATATACTTTTACTTGCTCAAAATAACTATATTTTGCTAATTTTCCTAAAACGAGTCAAATTTGACACGTTATAGGGACAGAACATTCAAATTGCTCTGTATCTCATTCTCATCATCATGATTAATCAATCTTATGGCCTGAAAAAGTGCCATGCTTTATTCTTCTAGACCCCATGCTTTAAAATATCGAATTCCACATAACATTTTTTTAATTTTTAAATTTGAATACATTTAAAAACTTCAGTACTGCTGAAAATAATCCCATGAAAGTTTTTCCCCTTGTGCCAAACCTTAGTATCCATGTTTTGACTGAAATATTTGCTAAAATAGCAATACCTTAACAATGTTAACTACATCAGCAATGTATATACTAGGAATACAGTACATCATCCAATGCCATCATTTACTTCTTAAAAATCTAAATGGTAGATTGAATGAATCTCTTCAATTAGTCATCAAAGCAGTAAACTGAATCCGAGGCAATGCATTGAATAAGGGGTTATTAGCACAGACATGTGAAGAAAAATGAAGGGAACTTTTATCATTAACTCTGTCATACTAAAGTACGTTACTCTTGAAAGGCTTAAATTTGAAAAGAATGGAACTAATTTGATATCGGGGGTAATAGCGCCAAGCAGCGCTTCTTGTTCCTGGAATGAAATCCAATATGGCGGCCTAGAGGTAATTTAATGATACACAATAATTTTAAAGAATTGTTTTGAAATACATTGAAATGTATTTCAAATAAAGGATATAGGAAGAGATTGAGAATAACCTATATCAATCAATAAATAATGAATAATATTATCTAATAAAAAGTAACATGTACAAATAATAGTATTATAAGCAGCATATAATAATTTTATAATATTATTTTAGCATAATTATATATAATATTCATATAGTACGATTTTATAACAGTTATTAGAAATAAGAATATAATTAAATAGTAATTATAAAAAAGAATCGTAGAATTGTAAAAAAAATAATAAAAATAATGCATAAGAGAGCTCGTATTACATAACTATAAATAAATAACATAAGAATAGCTATAAATAAACAACAGAAATAGTTATATTTCAGAATAGTTATATATAAGTTAGTTATATATATAACAGAATAGTTATATAAATAAGGTAATTATAAATAAATAAGATAATTATAAATAATAATAATTATAAGTAAATAACAATATTAATTATAAATAAATAATAAAAAATGTAATAATATTTATAAATAAATGCTAAAAGAGACAATTATAAATAACGAATATTATATGATTATTACACATAATAAGTTGCATTTTTTTGTCATTATGAATAAAATAATTACGTATTGTATGTTAAAATTAATTAAGAATATCAATTACAAAGCAGTGAAAGCTTGCAACATGAAAGTTGCACTGCAAGTTCCTTCAACGAATTTCATCGAACAAAGAACATAAAAAACATTTTAAAAGGAAAATAAACGATTTATAGCGATAATTAAAAGCACAACACTTATTCTTTTGAGAAAAAAATATTCTAGTATTCACTCATTTTAGAAATATCCATATTCGAAAATAGCCCAGAATTAAATAGAACACACAAACAATAGAAAAGTTACACTGAAAATGGTTAAATTTTTTAAAAAATCATCTCAAATTAATTTAATAGGATTACAGTGGGAAAAAACGAATATAAGTTATTTCTAATATACGTTATCCCCATGGCAACCACATCGACAGACAATAAAAATATTAAGGTAAACATATTGTAATATTATCGCCCATCTTGGCGAACATAAACAACTTGGCACTACTACCCCCAATATCAAATGAGCACCAAAAGAATTTTTCTTATGTACTTTTGATGATTGCTTGAGAGTTTTGTGAATGTTGAAGATCGAATTATTTGGAAAAAACTTTGATCAAGTGGAAGCTAGGTTTTATTTATCGAACAGGTTTTCTTACTAACTTTAATGAGATTAACTTGCACTTTTAAGGTATAGCCTAAATTTGATCAAACCAAGGACCATTATTTCACCATTTCTTGCCAGAATTTAGCTAAAAGAATATAATATTGGAAATCATGAATTTTCACAGTTTCTCTCAATTTGTCACAATCTGCCAGGAACATAACTACAAACTACATTCATTATATAAATGCCCTTAATTCAAGTTTTGAAATTCAATTTGAGAATGTTTTGACCATAGTAATATTACAGAATGCATTTAATTGATATTTCTACATTAGGAAAAAACAAAAGAATAAATATCATATTTACAAGAGGAATTTATCAGAATAGACTCGAATGAGTATCTTAAAATACAGCTTAGAATTAGATATGTGAGAAATTTTGTCTTTAAAAAGACATACTTGTTATTTATCCCAAATTATGGAAAAGTGTGATAAAGCTTTTAATTGCTTTTTCCTTAAAGAAATAATTTAGTGTTAAACCTTATATAATTGATGCGAAATGTTGAAAAATTGGGAGAATGCATCAGATTCACTCTTCACATCAAAATTATTTTTTGATTTGCTTAATTTTTTTATGCAACTGGTAAGTAATTAGTTTTTAAAATCTCGCAATTCACCTCAATTAAATTTAAAATTAAGTAGCTTTATACCTGTCATCAAAAGCACATTTTAGTTCATGAATTTGCACAAATTCAATCAATATTCGGTAAGCATTAGTCGAAACTTTACTAAAAAATATGGCAAATGGTTAATGAGAGAAAAATGTTGGGAACCTCTGCTCTATATAGGTAGGGTTTTGATCTCCCCCCCAAACCCCTTTCTTTTAACACTACTGTCTTTGACAAAAAAGGATGCTAGTAATGTTTCCACGATGTGCAGTAGATTTTTTTAAAAAAATAACATATGTGGATATTTGAAAGGGGGTCTACAGATTAATATAGATAAACTTATGGAGAGAAAAACTAAAATTGTAAAAACATCGAAAACAGTAAAAATGATGAACCGAAAATATATATAAAAATAACACACAAACAAAACCTACTTTGTACAAAAAGTTCACGAACAAATTTTCAACAGTGTTGTGTTTCTTTTCTACCAAAAATATCTTAAGTTTTATTAATAACCTAAAAGATGAAATGAATTGCAAAAATACATGATACTTACTACTATTGCAACAGTGCTAATTTTCACAAGTTGACAAACCTGATTTCGCATGTATTGTACGTGCACCCATGTGCTTTGTTTACAGTTGAAATAATACGGTCAGTTCAGTTCAGTTCAGTACAGTGATAACACTGTAAAGCTGCATTCACACCAAGGCTTTCGGCGTCGAGTGTCTAGCGTCTAGCCCAGGGAGGTCCAACAAGCGGGCCGCATGTGGCCCGCCAGTACGTAAGTTGGGGCCCGCTGACACTTTAAAAAATTTTTTTAAATATCGGATTTTTAAAGCTTTTTCATTTTGAAATTTATTTGACGGGAAATATATATATATTTACAATGAATGTGTTTGTTACATGTTCTTGTTTAAAAATAAATCCTTTTTGATAGTAGAAATGTCCTTTAGAACAAAATAGATTTATATTTTATCAAACAGTTACATTTGATTTTACTTCTGTAAATTACTTTTTTAATAAATTTCGAATTGCATTATGCTTATCCTTTACTATGGATGGTACATGATTCTCTGTGTGTGCGACTTTCGTTTCTCCTCCTTTTCTGTTTGGAGTGCCGAAAAAGCAACAGGTTGTCAGAGATGTTTTTTAAAGTTTAAAAAATACATTCAGGATGGTTCCGGTAAGGCAAAGCACAATGTATACTTAGTCGTTTGCGAATGACAGCACTATCAAATTTCAACAATGAGTAACGAGAGATCAATTCAATAGGAACACCGTAATTTTCAAGGGAATGGCAACTGTAATATTTTAAACATTATTTGATCATTGCATTATTATATTATCTATGTCTACACATATAAAACTAATGAAAACAATAATAATAATTCATTCTGTTTTAATTTTTCACTCCAATAAATGTTTTTTTGTTTCCAAATCTGATATAAAGATACATATTTTTATGTGCGGCCCGCGAGATTATATTTTCCCGAAGTGGTCCACAAGGTCATTTGGGCAAGGCCAGCTTGAAGGCCAACCCAAATCAAGATAGCCTTGATTTGGGTTGGACACCCGTGGTCTAGCCCAGTGGTGCGCAAACTTTTTTCGACTGCGACCCCTTTTGTAGAGAAAAAATTTTCGGCGACCCCTAGAGATAAATGTTCACAAATACGATGTAAATAGGCGCATTTCTTTCGTTTTATCGAATAAAGAAATCATCATTTCTGACACATATTAATATTATTTATAATTTAAAGAAAATACATTTTGTATAACATAAAAATCAGTAAATTGCCTTTTAATGAGATGTATGTGGCTGCAAGTTTCTGATTATCTCATCGATGTTCGGATGTATGTTGCTAATTGCAATTCGCATATCATCTTCAGGGTTCAAATGAGAGCGGTATTTAGTTTTTATTGAAACTAGTTTGCTAAATCCAGTTTCACATAAACACGTTGATGAAAATTGTATTAGAAATCTGATGGCATTCTTGCATAGAACGGGATATTGCTTTTCCTCGGATAGCCAAAATTTTTGGCAAGGCTGAGTCTTAAATTGATTTCGAAGAGTATAATCACTCATCAAATCTATCAATTGCTCTTTCTCACTAATTTGAAGAGTTGAACTGCATATGTCGAAGGAAAATGGATCACGAATTCAGCCAAGATCGTTTTCAGGAAAATCCTCGAATCTTCTCGAAAAATTTTCTTTTAACTTTTCAATATGATTGGAAATGATGTTTTTAAATGTAAATATATCTATATTATTTTCCTTGATAAAATCATTAAAGCAAGGGAACATGTCGGTGTTGTTTTTATTCAGTTCAGTTTGCCAGAGACTAAGCTTTTTTTTAAAAGCTTGAATTTTACTGGCTGAAGTTATGATAGTGGAATTCTCACCCTGCAAGCTCAAATTTAAGTCGTTAAGTTTTTCGAAAATATCAACTAAATAGCTCAGCTTTCCTAGCCAAACTTCATTGATATAATAACTTGCCAACTATGCTTTTCGCTTAAAACATGTACACTTAATTTCTCAAATCAAATATCCGTCGTAGTATTTTCCACGTGAGAGCCATCTGACTTCGGTGTGTAACAGTAATCTCTCATACGTTGAGCCCATCTCATTGCAAAGTATTGAAAAGAGACGGCTGTTAAGACTGTTGCATTTAATGTAGTTAATTGTACTAACAGCGTCTTGTAATATGTTGTGCAACTCTTCATCCATATCTTTTGCAACAAGAGCTTGCCGATGAATCATACAGTGATTAAATACCATATGAGGCGCCACTTTCTGGATTAAGCCTCTGAGCCCTTTGTTCGAACCTGTTAATGCTGCAGCACCATCAGTACAAACCGCAACACAGTTTGCCCAGGTATAAGGGACTTAGCTTCAAAATATTCATTTATTACTTCGAATATTTTTTCTCCAGTTGTTTTCCTTCCAAACTTTTGCAACATAAAAACGTTTCTGTTATATCTTCATTAAAAATAAATCTAACGTAAATAATTAGTTGTGACATTTTAGTAATATCGGTAGTCTCGTCCAGTTGTAAAGCAAATACAGATGAATTTTGTATGTGTTTTATGACTTCTGACTCGATATTTCGTGACATTTCGGAAATCCGCCGAGACACGGTATCTCTTGATAATGGTATTGTTTTTAGTTCATTTCCATATTTATCACCATGCATAATTTATGTCATCTTAGTTGCTGCAGGAAGGATTCTCCAATTGTATGGGATTTCATTGTTTTTCCTATTAGATAAGAAACTTTGAAAGAAGCTCGTAATGCTTTCTGAGGTATTGTTGTAAATTTCTTTAGATTTGCACTTTGAATTTTCAGATTTTCAGCTCGTCTTTGAAAAAAATCGGCATGTTTATTTTGAAGTTCTTTATGTTTTAGTTTCCAGATGCCTTTTTAATTTAGCTGGTTTCATGCTCTCATTTTGCTAATTTTTCGTTGCAAATGACACATATCGGGCGTTCTTCATCATCAACAACACAAAATGTAAAACCATACTTAATAAATTCCTCATTGTATTTTCTTAGATGGGGCATTTAGTTCAGAATTTTGAGACTCTTCATCAGTATTTGTTCGTTTGTTAGATGAAGATGTACCTGGTGTACGTATTACCCATTTATCCATTTTGAATATAGGGGTTTAAATTTTTTAACTAAAACAAATAATAAAACAAATTTATCATTTTTTTTCGAGAAATTCAATAAAATTAACAGAGATATTTCTCTAATGATAGCTCATACCTGATAACAAAGAGCAGCAAAGCCCGATAAAAATATAAAAAATTATTACACAACGTCACATGATAAAACTCGAGGAGAAACTAAAACAATTGCAGGCCAACTGTTACATGCTACAACTTTACATGAAAACGCGCAGTAAAACATTCAGCGATAATTTTTGGTCGTTTGGTTGGCCTTGGCTTGGTATGCATGTCTACAAGATGACTCCCACAGCCCTTGATTACCACTCCATCTCGTAAGGTGCGCATGCTCAGTGCGCACCGTTCGACACAGTACGTGTAACATCAATACGTCAGACAAATAGGCGCTTTTCAATAAAACTGGCGAATTACCGCGAAGATGGCGGCTTCTACCGGAGTGAAAAACTTGCGTCTTCACACTTTACATACATTACGCACAAAGAAAGAGCGAACAGCAGGAAATTGCAAATAAACAGTAAGTGACGGCGTTTCACTCTTTATATGTATACTGTATGGTATGCAGCATGCAGGCATAATGCATTTCATAAAAATTTGGCGACCCCAGTTTACGCACCTCTGGTCTAGCCAATCAGAGACTTCATCTCGGGCTGTCGAAGAAGTTCTGATCGCGACCTTTTTAACTTAAAAATGAGTTAACTTTAGGCGTCTGAGCATGTATAGTTTAGTCACATGTCGCACACTCAACCAATCACGAATGAATATAAATTTGGAGATTTTAGATTAGCCTTTCGTTCAATATTTTTGGATAGATTGTTTAGTTTATAAATTTATGACTTCTTATAAAAAATAAGTAATCATGATGAGAGGCTCATAATAGAAGTCCAAAAGTATTCTCATTTGTGCGATTTAGAGAATAAAAGTTATAAAAATGACACCTTTGAAAATGAGTTTTTTAAACACAGGTTTTCTTTCATACTTTATGTAAAATAATTTTTTTATATCTTAAATTTTAAGAGCGAAAAGGAGTGTTAAATCAAATTGAATTTACTCAATTTTTCGTTTTATTAATTTAATTTTTCGAGGGGATAGTTTTATATAATTTGCTGGTTTCAATATTCAACTGTTACATTTTGTAAACAATTGGAACTGTGAGCAAAATTTACTAAACCATTATACCGGTTGGGGGACCGGTATAGTGGTTTAGTAAATTTTGACTGCGGTGCCGCAGGGACTGGGTTCGAATCCCGGAGAAGACATGGATGTTTGTAAATGTGTAGTACCATTGCGGCATGGGGGTACTGTAAATAGCCGTCGAGACTTAAATCCTCTCGTGTAGTTGGTGGATGGGGAAGAGAGGTGGGAGGCCCCTGACCACCCCAGGGTTTCTCCCTCTAAATTGGGGTGGAACCGAATTAAGTCATACTGACACCTGCATGGTGCTCAAAGTTAAGGCTAACGACAGGCATAAAAATTCTAGCCCTTAGCCACGATGAATTTCGCGGGCTTCGATCTGTCTTCGTTACAACAACAACACAAAATTTACTTCCTTAAATAGCTAGTTTTAATCAATTAATTTTTATTAATTATAAATTATTGTATTGTCTTCCAAAACAATCGTGTATATAAAATTTCAGCTCAATTAAGTGCTTTAAAATGTGAGAAAAAAGCTTTTAAAATTTTAACCAAATCACCAAAATAGTCGCTAAATCGCCAACAATTATGCCTATATGGCTATATCTGTAACTCTTTGGATAATTATTAGTAGTAAAATAATTTTTATTAATTATAATTAAATTATTGTATTGTTGCCCAAAATAGTCGTGTATGGAAAATTTCAGCTTAATTGAGGACTTTAAAATGTGAAAAAAAAAATTTAAGGTTGTGACACAAGTTGCTAAAATGGTCACTAAGTCGCCAAAAATGATGCCAACACGGCTACATCTGTAATACTTTGAATAATTTTTAATCAATTAATTTTTATTAATTATAATTAAATTGTCGCATTATCATCCAAAATAATCCTGTATATAAAATTTCAGCTCAATCGAGTGCTTTAAAATGCAAGAAAAAGCTTTTAAAGTTTTGACCCCGACATAGTTACATATGAAAAGAGAGAGAAAACCCATTATATAAAAGTAATAATAAAAGCGTGAGAGAAAATGTTTGGAAGAAAATTTATACTACCTTAGAATTTCTTGTAATTGTTTTTTTACATTATATTTATTTTTGACTCTTAAAAATATTTATAATTGGTTGTATGTTATGGCAAATTGTGTTATAAAATACACAAACTAAATTTAAAAACCTATTTAATATTTTATAACTTGGGTAGAAATCTATAATACCAGAGTCAAAAAAAAAAAAAAAAAATTGAAGCACTTTTAAAAAAATATTTTTTATAATAATTCCTTTATGCAACACAGAATATCAAAAACACTTTAGCATTAAAAACAACTATTTCAAAAAAACTTTCTAGATGCTGTAGGGTTAATTTACATATTTTAATACATTCAATAATGATAAAATGTGCATTAAATAAAGTGTATTTCAGATATTTACTTGCATGAAAATATTTTGCATTGCATTAGATATTGTTATTACTTAAGTTTTGTAAAAAATGCATCTTATAATTTTTATAATCATAAAAATTCATAGTTTTTATAATAATAATTTTCGAGCTTGTATCTAGATCAATGTTTCTTAACCTATATACCAAGAGAATTTTCGACGAATAATTAAAAGTTCATGAGTTTTGTAGCTTTGAAAATAGTAATAGTAATTACTTCAATGTTTACTAAAGATATAAATATATTTTCTTATTTAATTTTCCTGCTATAATTTGCTATTATTTTTTTGCCCAGTTGTAACTGACAAGAATCAAATTGGCTTTCTTGAAATCAAAAGATTTGTGAAATAATCCAATCTTTACATTTCTTTTTATGAGATTGCATTGCTGTGAACTAATGAAAAATATTTCATTCAGTAAGTAATAATGGTCAGATATTTTATAAAATCTTTTGATAAAAATATATATAAATATATATTTGTAACATAGATCTTTCACATTTTTTTTTATGTTAGATGTGCGACCAACAAAAAAAAAAAAAATTCCTATGTTTTAACACTAGTTTTTATTTGTTTATTGTGTGGTGGTACATAAAATGTACCACTTGTTTGAATGTCTCAGAAATTGATGCTAGGGGTACATTCTCTGAACCACCACAAAAGTCAACTACTAGCAGTTACTCAAGTTTCAACAGATGTCAGAAACTAATTGCATGTAATAGGTTTATGCAGTGGTTCATTCTTTGATCAGCAGTGAGTCCGTTGAGTGGTATTTTTTGGAAGTGACTGTATTTCTAGAAGTGTGTGTTGTGTATTTTTATAGGTAAATGAAAATGATTCTTGTGATATTTGATACAAATCAGGTAAGAGAGTACATATATTATGTAACTAAATATGTGAGTATTAGAATAATTAGTACCTCACATGTGCATTTCTAGTATGAAAATATGAGAGTCCAAAATATGTACCACAATGTTATTGAAGGCCATCTTCTCTTTACAAATACAAAATGCATTCTTTACAATACAAATGCATTATGCTTTATTTTTTCCCAATAATATTGTGCCTGATAGATTTGTTGTAAATTACATTTTTAAACAATAATAATATTTATTAAATAATAGTACAGACAATATTATACAAATGTTCTGAATGAGCTATAGCTCGTATTCAGGAAAAAAATAAATACGACTAATACACTTATTACATATGTTGATTAAATAAAAACGAGGTAAAAAATATAATGTAACGAATAGAATATTTAAAATAAAAACTAACATTAGGTAAATTAGGACAAATATAAAATTAAGCTTACAACACTAGATTAGAAAAAATTGAGAATGTTTTAATTTATAGGAAGAATAACAGTATAAGATGAAGTGTATTTACTTATTTTCCCAAGTTCATACAGAATGGATGTGTTGTGTCTGCAAAGTTTCATTGTTCCTTGAGAAGAAAAAATCATGTTTCAAGAGCTGTCATGCTGCTTTGAGTGTGGTGGTACAAAATATGTACCTCCTATTTCTTAAAACTTTGGACACCCTTTATTTGAAAAAGTATTCAATATTATTAATATATACCAGCTTTTGTTCATTATAGTTTCGTGAAGTTTATTTAAAATATTTGTAATTATTTCCTTCTAGTGCATTATTTTTATCAAAATTTCAGTGCATGATAGAGTTAATTATCAATCTATACTTCTTTCTTTCACAGCTTTACTTCCTTCACAACATCAGAGAAAGAGATAAAAAAAAAATCTGCTATGAAACACTCTTCTAAATGTCAGGGTCAGCAACCGTGAATCCTCCCGTTGGTGTGGTGTGGTAGTTAGGAGAGGGGGGTGCCAGCTCAGGTGTCGTCCACGTCACTTGACCATGGTTCAAAATTATGTGGTCCGTCGCCAAAAGCCCTCGTGTAGCTGAACAGTGCGACGTTAATATTCAATCAATCAAGCAAGCAAGCAACCGTGAAATGAGAACTGGATCAATGGACGTATAAAAATATTTTCAACATTGTATATATACATATCACATTAACTTTGTACACATATTTCAAATGAGTTATTTTTAAGCATACAATACACCATCTGGTTTTTCTAAAAAGAACTCCCTTCCAATCGCGCAGCGCTGTTAGTGTTATGGTTAATTTCCTATCTACGCCGCGTCCCCAAACCAGATATATATATATACTAATATCTATAAATACATAAATATATACAATTGCAAACAATTTCACAGCATTCATCATAAACAAACACTACAAGGAATTCTCGCATCCCAGCTAAGTCTCACTCAGTAGTAAAAAAACAAATGTAATCATACGATTGCTTTTCATACTTTGGAATAAATTTACGCATACAAAAGTTCATTTTTCATAAAGCCAGAAAAATTCACCGCAACGTAGTATAAAACTTTTGTTCAATAATAACTTTAACAAAACCAGACCTACTTCTTGCGAAAATTTCCCTGACTGCCTGTCAGTAAAAAAATAATGAAAAATACAACCTGGCTAATGCCTCTTTCTTATGTCCTTGACATCCCCAATATGGACTTCAAGAGACTCGGACCTCCTACTCGCTGGACTTCCATTCGTCTCTTGGTGAACTTGCTGTCTGGAGTGCTGTCTATAGTGTCGACTTTGTCATGAACTGAGATGGCCGTATCGTCCATCCTTTTGATTCTTCTCCGACTATTGGTAACCCTGGTGTTTGGATTGCTGCCTGAAGTGTCGACTCTGGTTGTACGGGCTTGGCCTCTTAAATAGTTCTCCTCTGGACTGGACTGATCCCCTTTGGACTGGCACCTCTCCTCCTGAAGGACTAGAACCAGCTTCTTTGGTAACTCTATTTCTGGGACGTAGGTGGTAAGATCCTGTTTTCCTTGCTGAAGTGACTCTTTGGATTCTCGAAGTTTTTTGTTCAATGGCCAATTTGAATTAGCTGAGGACGATAACTTTCTCTTGTTCATCTCCCTATCCGGTCTCGTCCTTTGCAGTCCCTCGGACCGTGATGAAGGGTGCCTCCTCTTGCATCTTGTCATTTCTTGCCTTGTTTTTAATTTTTATCACGATTCCTTTGAACCTCTGCTTCTTTTGCACTTATTCACTTTTTGGTCACGTCTACCACCCTGATCCCCAATAAGACTTCCCTTGATCCTCGTCGTTCACCAGACTCACTACTAAGAACTTATGACTGATCGAATCTAGGTCTATTCTCCTCGAAAATACTCTATTGATAATCAGATCCATTGCAAACTGAACTTTCTACCTCTCCCTCATCAATTTTTCTCTGATGTTGATCTATATTAACCGTTGTTCTTCGATCTGCCTTCCAAATAACAACATTATTATTTTGCACCCTCAAGACTCCGTAGGGACCTTCAAACTTTGGTTTGAATTTCGCGACCACTTTATTAGTTTCCGAGCTTATAGGATGCGTTTCTACCAGCACCCAATCACACACATTTACCTTAATGTTAACATAGGCGCCTCCTTCAATTGTATTAGCTAGCCTCCTAAAACAACTTTTCAACATTGCCCACCGGAAATTCTGCTTCATCTGACACCATCACTAATTTTTCAAACGGGATAATAAGTTTTCTACCCAAAAATAACTCTGCTGGGGTCGCCCGGTGGTCTCAAGAACTGCCGTTCGCAAGGCCTACGAAACTCTCGTAAGAACTGGTCCCAAGTCTCGTGATTTTCATTTATAAAACTTGCAATCATTTTCAAAGGATCCCGATTAACTCTACGTTCTATCATATTGAGGTCTATATACAACTGTTTTGACATGCTTTGTGCCTATAATCTATTACTTAAATGTTCAAAAACTTCGATAAGAATTGGAGACCGTTGTCACTAATCATTTTACAGGAGCTCCATAACGCGATATATAATTGCTCAAACAGGGCATCCGCAATTTTTTAGGGTGAAGCTTTTTTGAAGGGTATCACCTCGAGCCACTTCGAAAAGTGATTGGTGATTAGTAAAATATATATCGATATATTTTGATTCGCGAAGCTGAGTAGGAGCCTAACAAACCTAATGTCCCTATCTCATTCGAATAACTTAGTTATACACTGCTGGCCACCGTAAATGCAACACCCTAAAGGAAAATGCAAATAACATGAAATTTACAACATGCATTCGCGGAGGTGAGATATGCAAATGATTACAATTTCAGCGCAGACACACATCACGCGTGCCTGTGGTGCCACCTCAAAGCGCTATTTAAGGCTTGGAGATTTCGACGATTTCAATTTCGGCAATTGTGTTTTTCTTGTGGTTTTTTCAAAAAACGATCAGTTACATCTCGTAGAAAACAGCGATCAGCTTTTGATCAAGCATCCGAGTTCGACAGAGGAAGGATAGTGGCCTACCGAGATTGCGGATTATCTTTCAGGGAAATCGGTAGTCGTGTTGGACGAAACCAAACAACTGTAATGCGGATATGTGACCGTTGGATGAGGGAGGGTACGAAAGGCCGACGTGATCAACCGCATCCAACTCAGTGCACACTTCACGTGAGGACAGGCAAATTGTGTGCATGGCAGTGACGGATCGCTCAGTCACATCAGGAACCATAGCACAGAAGATTTAGTCTGTAACGCATCATTCAGTGTCTGCGCGTACCATTCGACGCCGTTTACAGCAGAGTGGTCTGTCCGCAAGACGTCCATTGCTTGGTCTACCCTTGACGCAGAACCACAGACGCCTCCGCCGCCAATGGTGCGATGAAAGAAGGAGGTGGAGTCAGAATGGAATGAAGTTGTCTTTACTGACGAGTCACGCATCTGTCTGCAACACCACGATGGTCGGATTCGAGTCTGGAGACACCGTGGAGAGAGGATGCTTAACAGCTGCGTTAAGCACCACCACACTGGTCCTGAACCGGGTATTATGGTATGGGACGGTATCGGATATCACTTTCGCACTCCTCTAGTACGCATTGGTGGTACTTTAAACAGTCAGCGCTACATCTCCGAGGTGTTGGAGCCAGTTGTCCTTCCTTACCTTCAGGGCTTGGCCACAGCCATATTCAACAGGATAATGCGCGGCCCCACGTGGCGATGCATTGTCCAAAGGTTGTTCATCAATCACCAGATTGAATTGCTTCCCTGGCCGGCTTGCTTTCCGGATCTTTCGCCGATAGAAAACATGTGGTCCATGGTTTCTCAACGATTGACCCAGATTACACCCCCAGCTGCCATACCAGATCATCTTTGGCAACGTGTGGAAGCTACTTTGTCTACTGTACCCCAAGAACACATCCAAAGTCTCTTTGAATCAATGCCAAGGTGTGTGGCAGCGGTGATCTCCAACAATGGCGGCTACTCTGGCAGGAACCACACTTCACAGAAGTCTACAAATTTAATCATTTGATACTTGGTCAAAAAACATGTTATCTAGAAAATAAATTTTGTTGTGCTATCTCTTGTCTTTCTTGGTGTTGCATTTACGGTGGCCAGCAGTGTAATTGGTATTAAGCGAATAGCTGGTAAAAAGTTTTTATAATTATGCTTCTGGCAAGTGTCGAATGTCCCAACATAGTCATGTATAGAGTTGCGCATATAGGGAAAATAACAAAGGTCCTTTACTTTTAAATATGTCTTTTTCTTTCCTAAATGACCTGCTATTTGCTTGTCATGAAATTGCGCGCATTATTTCACCTCACAACGATTGCGGAATATACACTCTCAGTTCTCCATGAGTGGTTGCATATTTCACATAAAATAACAAGCCTTCTACAATTTCAAAATCGCAAGACCAGTTCTCATAGATTGTCACATTAACCGATCTGTCCTCAGGGCTCTCAAGATATCTGCAGATATGACCTAACTGGGTCCCTTCGTTGCTCCTCAATTAATTGTTCCCTTGACGAATGTACCAAATCTCTAATCATTGCACATGCTACATTTTTCCCCACTATACTTTCGACTCGATTTCTAGATAAAACATCTGCCACCGCATTTTGATTTAATGGACGGTGTTCCCATTCAACATTAAACTCAGCTAGTTTCAACACCCATATTATCATTCTACTGGATAAATTTTTATCATGCGTCAACCTGGTCAGAGCCGCTTGATCCGTTATCACTTTACGGCGTGACCCTGGTAGGTCCGAACTTGTTTCAGGTAAATCACTGCTAAACATTCCCTTCGTTAAGTGGCTCACAGAGAGCAGGTCGAGTTTGAGCGTTTAAGCCAATTGGACTTCGCCCTCGAGAAATGAATCTCTGATGGCCCTGAGCTGCATCAGAACCTTGGTGTGAATCCCTACCGTAAAATTTCCCTCTCCGCTCTATTGAGCCTGCGCGAGGCGAACGGATTGGTCTCTGTTCCAATTAAATGATCGTTAAATCGACGATTTTGTACTGTGTTCGTTATCCCCGTTGCTTCGTGAAGCATCTCCTCTGACCAACTAAACTTTCTAAATTTTTTTTCAACTGATAAAGGGGCTCGCAGAGAGCTGCGTAATTTTTAATAAACTTCCCGTATCACTGGGTCATACCTAGAAATTTCGACATTTCTCTAGAACTTTTGGGAGATTTTTTTTTTTTATCTCTACTATTGCCTTAACCTTAGACTCATCTGTGGTAATCCACTTCTTGCTAATTACCAGACCCAAATATTTCAATTTCTCGCAACCAAACTTGCACTTATCTTTGTTTAACGCCAACCCTGCTTCCTGCAACAACCTAAATTCTTCCCTTAAATGCTCAACGTGGTGTGCAAATGATGGAGACGAAATGATCACGTCGTCCATGTATACACTTACAAAACGTCCTAGTACCGGCTTAAGAATAATATCTATCACCTTTTGAAAATTTGGAGCTGCACCAGAGAGACCGAACGGCATGCAATTAAACGCAAAAGTACCGTTCTTAGTCACAAACGCGGTTTTGACCACATCACTAGGTATTACCGCTAGCTGAAAATAAACCGAGCAACCATCCAACAAACTTAATATGTTCGTATGGGGGATATTAGGGATTAAACTCTCAATAAGTGGTAAGGGATATCTGGGATACTTCGTTATCGCATTTAGCTTACGAAAATCAACTGCAAATCTATAAGCTTCCGGTTTATCTGGAGGTAATCCGTTAGTTTTGCGACATAAAACAACCGATGATGCATTTGGCGATTGAATCGGTATTATTGAACCTTCCTTTAACATCTTTTCCACTTGATAATCAATGATGCTCTGTTTTACTCTATCGTACCCATAAGGTCTCGAAACCACTGGAGGCTTATCGCCTATGTCGATTTCGGGATATAATACATGAGAGAGTGAACACAGGTTTGTGACATCTCTCGCGTTCTTCTTCTAACGTAACTCCTACGTTCTTTGACGGCCACGATTAATGGCAAAACTTTTCCAACCCAAAACTAAGAAGAGAAACAAAGCAACAATGCAAATAAGATATACTTTAAAAGGATAGAAAGTTTAGTGAGAGAGGAGGGCAATCTTAGAGAAAGCTTAGTGTGGAACAGTTCGGAACAAGTTTTTAGACCCTCTCAAAAGGAAGAAGGAAACGCCCCCTTCGATAAAAATATTTATAAGGAAGAGAAATTTACATAGTACATCTATCTATCTAAAAAGCAGAATAGATGAGTCTTCAACCAAGGTAGGGGGGTTACTTTCTAAACGATAATATAATATAAAAAAATTAGATTAGGCAATAATTAAAACATTTGGAAAAGGGTGATCTGGTTTTTGCGATCTGACTTAAATATTCGACCTACTTTGTGGTTTATTCTCCTTAATAAAAGTTTGTTCTTTATATATAAGAATTTAAGTTATATTCTTAATAAAAGTTTTTAAAAATTTTAAAAATGTCTCATCCTTCTGATAATCCCACCTCTAACTTGCGGACCCACCATTTGCTATGACGATCCCATTCACTTCCCAAACATTCTAATTCTGGGTTGGTAATGCAGGGGGGATTTAGTATATTACAAAATGTATTTTTCCCGGGTCGAGAACTGGAGTTTTTGGAAGCAATAGATAATCAAATACTTTTGAAATCCCAATTTGTCATGTCTTCTTGAAAAGTCATCTCGGGGAAGGGGGTTGGCTCAATATTTGGACGGTGCTAGAAAAGATACAGCCACGGATTTGGCCAGCTCAAGGCTGATGAAAGCTTTTCCCAATCAAAAAAAAGAAAAAGGGGTATTTTTCCCACAGCGGGGGAAAAATCGGAACCCCAAAGACTTTGTGTACGATTTACTAAAATTCATAAAGGGTTTAGAATAGGGATGTCCGGCGGAATTGGTTGATAAATTTGTGTTGACTCGAACCACAAATCAGGACCGGGGAAATCGAATCCTCAGAACACCGTTCCTTTTGGAAATATTGGCTAAATTTAAAGGGGGTATTCTTACAAATTTAAAAGGGGGGTTCCCAAGAATAGTGATAATGTGGGAAAGCAGGTAAAACCCATGGATCCAAAATTTGATCAAACCCAAAAACGGGAAAAATTCAGGTTGGGCGTAGCCCAAAATTTGGAAAAATGATTTTTATAGAATAGCCGTCAAGTAATAGGGGGTTCGAGAGGAATAGATTTCAGAATTGATCAGAGATTCAAGGGAAAGGGGTTAAATTTCGAAATAGCGAAATAAAATTTTTTAATAGGGGACCGTAGAAAGGGGGTTCAGTGAAAATTTCGTCAGGCGATAGGATGCGGGGATTGAATTTGAAAAAATTTAAAAATCACCCTCAAAGGAATCGGCGGAAAATAAATTAAACTTTCCCCGTTGATATCCCCCGAGACTTCCCCACTTTCCCTTTTTTTATTAAATTACATTTTGAAATATGGACCGGAGAATAAAAAATTTTTTCGGAAAAGTATATAGAAAATATTTTTTAAAAAAAAAACCGGGACCCCGGGTAATCGCAAAAGGGGCGAAATCCCAAAATTGGGAATTTTAGTTGAATTTTCCCATCAAGAAAATTTAAAAGACCTTGGTCATTTCATGTTTAAATTTGGGAACCCTTTATTCAGGTGTTGATTTTATAAGTGGATAAAAAGGATCTTTTGGTTTTGATCGAAATCGTTGAAAATTCGATTCTCAGATAAATAGGGGTTAATAATTGAAGAGGGAAAATTTGAAATAGTTTTCCCAAGAAAAAAGGGCGAAAAACAAAACTAAAATTTGTTTAAGTAGTTTTAAGAGGTTATTCTCGAAAAACCAGGTCTTACTCTGTTTTATACCATGAAATTGCACGGAGATAACCCCACCAGTTTTCCAGGCCATTTTTGACCGGCGAAAAACAAAATTGATTTTTAAAAAAATGTTCGAGGAAACGTTGTTAATTCAACCCCTGTACGCGTCACCGTTGTGTTATGCAAGAAAAATAATGGGTTACCCCGGATAACCCAGAAGAAAAGATTTGCGGTAGACAAAGAAAATAAATTCGATCACAAATTCCGCGATACCTTTACCGTTAATAGATGATTTTAACGAACTTTCCCCTATACAACAATAATGTCATCCCCTTGATCAAAAAAGGGGTATTTTAAAATGGCGAAACCCCAGTGATATTGTCAAGACCGCATTCTTTAAAAAATCCCTTATGCTTTCAAGCGGATGCCATTGGGTTTTTATGGGGGGCGCTCCCAATTTTAAAAAGGAATTGGGCAACCCTAAAACCAGTGGGGGAAGTTTGTGAAATGATATATATGGATGACGTTATAATAACGTCTCCCCTCTTTCCCCATCATGTTGAACATTTAAGGAAAGTTTTTTCGTTGTTTTAAAAAAGCAGGATTAAAATTTAAAAAAGATAAAAGTAAAAGGGGGGCGATAATTGAAGTATTTGGGATTATTGTAGAAAGGAATCAAAAAGGATGAGACAAAAGGGTTTGAGCCATACAGAATGAAACCCCCCGTAACCAAAAAAGGTGTCAAGTTTTTTGGGGATGTCCCCGTGGTACGCGAAATTTATTTTATCTGATCTTTTGGCCCTTTATAATCTTAAGCAAAAAAAAAAGTCTGGTCCCCTGAGGGCCAAAAGGGATTCGAAGCGGTAAAAAGGGGGCCGTAACGAAAGGGGTCAGTTTTTTAAAATTGCCCAAAATTTTAAAAACCCCGAGTTATTTTCAATGCCAGTTCAATCGGTTTGGGGCGGGGCTTAATCAAAAAAAAACCCTTATTTTCTTCACATTGAACAACCGAGGTATACGGTAACCGAAAGAATGTCAGCAGTAGTATGGGGGGGTTAACAAATTCGAACATATTTTGGAACTGCCAATTAAAATTATTTTAAAATCCGCTGCCTTAACCCCGCCTAAGCATGGAAAAAATTTGTCGGTGGATGATCAGATGGCACTCAAATTAGCGGGGAAATTTTAAAATAGAATGGGAACATAGACCGGGGAAATCAAAAACGGGGGCGGATATACTATCAAAGAATCCTGTGGGAAATATAAAGGGAGAAAAAGTTAAGTCAATAATCGGGTACTCACTTCCGGGGGCGTTAATAACAGAACAAAAACGCCCGAATAGGTCAAACTATAGATATTTAGAAAACCGGGAAATAACGGTTAACGCAACATATGGAATGGTGACTTCCCTCTAATTGAAGGGTTGTTTTTTATCGAAACACCCGTCGTTGGTGAAATGCGTGTATACATTCCAAAAAAATTTAAGGGGAAAGAAATAATAGGAAAATTTCGACAAACCAATTTCAGGACATTTGGGTAGATTTAAAACGTATCATAAAATTCGGGAAAGTTTGTTATTTCCCTATATGAAAATTCTTTGATCAATATGTCTCTACTCCATATGTGCCAATTAATAACTATAAAAAACGCGTTACCAGCTGGTCGATTAAATCCATTATATCAAATTATCAAATGAGAAGGGTTGTTTGTTAGGCCCGTATCCCATATCAAGAATAAGCGTAATCCTATATTTTGTTTAACCGTCATTTCAGCAAATGGGCTGAAATTTTACCTCAAAAAAGGCCTCGTTATAAAAGCGGATATTTTTTTTTCTTTATACTTTTGGGCTAATAAAATTAATAAATGATTCCCTTTTTATCAAATTTTTTAACATTTTTAAATGAAAGATTAGGCATAAGGCATGTGAGACTGTCATATAGGCCCACAAGCAAAACGGACTGAAAAGTTAATCGAGATATAGTGCAAATGATTCAAATTATTTTATCAACACATACTTGGGATCAATTCTTACGCGTGAGTTTGCCCCTATTTACGGGTGAATGAAACAACGGGAAAAACACCGGGGGAATTTTTTGGGTGAAAAGTTACCCCATTCAAAAAATTAAATGTTTCAGATGGATCAATTCCATTAGCATCGAAAAAGTATTTTAAAAAATAGACTAGTACGAAAAATAAACAGAAAGGTGGGAAAAATATTATAATAGACGAAAACAGGGAAAACAAATTAAGGTAAATGATTGGTTTAAGAACACACTTTTAAAATTCCAGAAAAAATTGTTCCAAATTTAAACAAAATTTGGGGACCTATAGAGTAAAAGTAAAAAAATTAAAATTTTTTGAAGGAAATCGGAAAAGATTAACGGGTTTAAAGTTGATCAAATAAATATATTCATGGAAATGTGACGGGTCGAGTTAGAACAGGTACCCCCAAAAGTATTAGTTTTTGTCGGGGAAAAAAGGTATTCGGAAAAAGTACATCAAAATTAAATGAGTCAACATGGGGAAAAAAAAAACTGGGTGAAACGTAAATTAGAAAAAGGATTTCCCAATCAAAACAATTAAAAAAACACGAAAGGACCCATAAGCGCAGATCACTGGTCAGATCGCTTCCTGTTCATTTACAAATGACAAAAAATAAAAGGGAAAAGGCGCTAAAAGGGGAAAAAAAGGTCGTATGGATCGGGGGGAAGTGGACCACAGAGAAAAGTGGGAAAAAAGGGGGCACAAAAAATTTAAAAAAGACCTTTTCATCCAGTACTATTTATAAAGTAGGAAAAAGAACAAGGGGAACAACTGAAGTTCAAGATGGACCGACGTACAACCTGCGGCCACGCCTGAGAAAGGATCGGGGTCCCGCCGGAAAAAACAACAAGACAAGCAAAAAAAAACCCGACAAGGAGACTAAAAGCCCTACAGCAGGCAACATAAAACATGAAAGGGAATGAAAAGGGGAAAAAGAACAGTTAGCACTGTCTTTGGGACTTTATGTGTGGGACTAATAAAAAATCAGGTTGTATTGTTTCTTTTTTTTTTATGATTTTTCCCAACAAGTGGTCGGAAAATTATTGCAAAAAAGGGAAGTCTCGGGCGGTTTTTAAAAAGTTATAATCAAGCAAAAGTTGACACAAAATGAGTGTATATTTTTTTTTGAACCTTTGACTTGTAAAAATTTTTTCTCTTTAATAAGGGGAAAAAAACCAATTATGTTTTTAAACTTTTTTTTTTTGTTTTTTTTTTTTTTTTTTGGGGATTTTTTGGGAAACTTTTTCCGGTGAGGGGGAAAATGGGGCCCCCAAAAATTTCCTGGGGTTTTGGGGGTTTTAAAAGGGGGGATGGAAAAAAGTTTTTGTTTTTAAAAATGATATATAATGTTTTTAAAAAATTTTTGGTATTATAAAACATTTTTCAAAGAACTTGGGTTTTTTTTCAGGGCAATTTAAAAAATTTAAAAACGTTGGCCCCTAACACGGAGAGGGCCAACCCCCAGATGGAAATGTTTGTGTGGATTTTTCCCCCCCAGAAAAAATTTCAAAATTTAAATTAATCCAAGATTTAAAATTTACTTAAATATGGGTTTAAAAGAAATAATGTAAAAAGAAACGAACCAATTAAACCCAAATTTTTAATTTTGGCCTAGTTTGGGTAAAATTTATTTGATTGTCATTTAAATTTAAAAATTAAGGAATTTTAAATTTAAAAGTGAAAAGAAATTAAAAAAAAAAATATTAATTTTGAATTTAAAAATGGGTTCAAGGTTAAATTTAAAAAAAACCTAGAAAGCGAAGAGATTCAGAAAAAAAAAATTTAGGCATAATTTAAGGGCATTGAAACCCTTAAATAAATCCGTTTTCTTTAAATGGGAAAAAAAACTTAAGTTCTTTAAAAAAGAAAATTTTAAAAAAAAAGGGCATGGGGTTAAAAATTTTCCCCCCCAAAAAAAAAAATTTAATAAAAATAAAAAAAAGAAAGCTAATTAAAAACAGAAAAATTTTTAAAAAGGGGTTTTTTCAAAAAAATTTGGGATTTAAAAATTTTTTTCTTTTTTGGTTGTTTGCGTCTGACTTAAAAATTTGACCTCGTGGTTTATTCTCACTTTATAAGTTGTTCATTATATATAAGTAATTTAAGTTTTTAAATTCTTAAAAAAGTTGTTTGAATTAAAATTTTCATCCTTCGATAATCCCAACCTCTAAACGCGGACCCCCACGTCGCCTATGACAGATGGCTATGTCACGGTTTAAATTTAAAACCCTTAAAAAACCCCTTTTAACCCGAACTTTCTTTTTAGCCTTCACCTAATTTCGGCTTTGAGAGATCAATTTCTAATTTCCCCTCATATATTGGGAAAGTCTTTTTTTCCCGGGAAACTGGTCGCTAATGACTTTTTATCAAAATTTAGTAACTTTTTTCCCCTTTTGAAATCAACCGAAAAAAACAAAGATATTGGTGGATTTGGAATATGTGAAACTGCCCGTTCTTCAGAAATTTTCTTATTCTGGTTTGTATTTCAACTATCCCTATATTTCTACACTTGGCACTTTTTTGCCGTCAATTCCCGGCCCCGACTTCCCAACGGTTTTAAAAAAAATATTTTTTAAATCTCCTCCCAATAAATGATTTTTTTCCCCGGTATCCCATTCTTTTGTAAATCATCATTCAAAAGGGAAAAGGTACATAAAAAAAGTTCTACAGGGGACAGAAAACCCCGAAAGCATAATGGAAGGATTCCTTTTTGATTGTCGTTTTTTCCCCAATTAATTTTCGAAAACCATGTCTTCTGGCCTCGATTAAAATTTCTCTCAGACCCTTTTTGGAAAGATACCGTCCGTTACGACTATCGAATCCACGTTATTCCCGTCAATCCCGGTTCCTTTTTTCAATCCATGGTTTCGGGATCCATTCCGTGGTACTTCTATAATTATCTCTCCTATCATTTTGTCGATCCAAAATTTATGCATCCCTCCAATTTCTATTTATACGATCATCGGGAGACCTCCGACGCACATCCTAGTCTCGTCTTTCCCTATTATAATTTGTATTCGAATCCTGAGTTTTCCTGGACGAATATCTTTCTTCAAATTTGGATCACCTGTAACATAACACCTCAAAGTGATCCTGAACCTGAGGTTCGAGTCGAGCCAATATATGTTCGACCAACATGACATATTTAGTCCCAAACGCTTATGAATTTTGAGTATATCACAAATAAAGTCGGATGGCACCTGACCACTATTTTGATATGAGGAGTATGACCTCACTTCTAACTCGGACTTATTTCGAACTGCAGGGAAATTTTCCGTTAACGCCTCATTTAATTGTGAGAAGTCAGTGGCCGTCCCCTGCACTAAACCATAACCAAATATTTCGACCAAATTATTTTCCCCCCCTGAAATGCCCCTTTTAAAATGCACACACCAAATTGTTAGGTACTCGCAAACCCGCATTGTTTTAAAACCCCATTCCAAAAACCCCCGTTTTTTCCGCCCAAAAAAAAGTTCAGGAAAACCCTGAATCCTGATCTGGCCCTACCTGGGTTTGGGGGAAGCTGCCTTGGGCAAAAAACCTACAGGGTGCCATTGTGATACCCCCTACCTGGGGGAACCATCTCTTCATCTACTCGACCTAGATTTGAGGGAGGTAATGATTGATGACTCAAGCTAGCCATATTAAAGCCAATTTATTATTATCCAGTTATATTGATCAAAGAAAGTCTTACTCTAGGAAGGAAATCAGGATTGGTATATCGTAACCTTCAATCTTATGTGAATAAGCGCATGGGAATTTTTCCTTCTCTAAGTACAGTTATCCTATAAATTAATCTTTTAATTTTTAATCCAAATCCCGTTTTATAATTCCGGGGTTTTAAGTCTAGAACCTTTCCATAACTCACGACGTTCACATTCAGCCCTTTTTTTCTCGATTCTAAACCTCCACGAATTACTATTTAATCTGAATATCAAGGTTTCTTCTTGAGAGGGCTGGCTGTGAAATAACTCAATGATGGCTCCAAAGAATCCCTCGAAAACCTCGGTAAAGCCCCGTCACAGTCTGCGGCTCAAAGAATTTTTTTTTTGTCTTGCAAAATGTCCTTGTAGTATGGTAAAATATTTTTATTCCCTGCTTTGTTGAAGAAATACGCTCTTCGTTCGAGTCCATATTTTCTAAAATTTGTAACCCTTTATCATTTAAACTGAGGCCTTCAGTCGAATTCCCAACCGTTATTCAATCTTCTGATTAAACTGGATCCAAAGACTCAAGCTATTCAATGTCTTTTTCTTGGTCACAGTTGTCGGCTCCTGATTGCTGAAAAAAATCTGGTAGTTCTTGAAAGTCATGACAATCCACTTCTAAATTTATTTGCCTGGCAAGATCGACAACTTCCTCAATTCCATAACCGATTTCATCAGTTTCTGGCACTAATTCCGCTAGAGTTTCAGTGATGAAAAAAAGAGTAAAATAAGGAGACACGGTTTTTTTTAAAACTCTGAATATTCGTTCGTTGAGGTATTACTGTAATAAAGTGAATGTGTAAAAAACATTTGTTTTCAATTAATGTTTTATATAAACTTACATTAGGAACCTTTAAAAGGAAAATATTCAAATTTTTTTAGGGTTTCGCGATTGAGTTTCTAGTTTTGAAAAAAAAACGATGAAATTTTTTTAAAATTAATTTTGGTTATAAATAATGATAAAAATTAAACTATTATTTTTTTAAAGATTACGAGATTTCAAAAAAATACTGTTGTATTAAATTAGAAATTTCATAATTCAGTCAGAAAATTTGAAAAAGGATAAAGTGTAATTTCATGAGAGTTTGAAAAAGAAATAATAAAATTAAGATTGTTATTTTAGAAATTCATTGCAATCAATTGAGTGTGAATTATTGAAAGAGTCTAGTCTATCAAAATGTCCAGGAGAAATAATATCCAAAATTTCAAAAATGAATTCGGAAAAGTGGAACAAGAAGTAACTGATTTATCAAAATTCTAGTTTGAAGAGCAAACTGGACAAGCTTGGAGGCAGCAAAAGAAAAAAAAATTTATTTCCAATGAAAATAAAGAAATCGAACATGAATTTAAAAGAAGGGAAAATTTTTCATAGTGATTTCATTTTAAATCATATGCGTTATGACAAGAACAGAATTATCTCGAAGAGCTGAGATATATGAAATTTTTATAGAATACTTTGCTGTATTTTTTGACTAGATATTATCTCCTGAAATTAAGAAGAAAGTAATACACAAATTAAAGGATATTTACAAAGGCGATATTGAACCTTTGATTTTTGACGATTAACTAGATCAATTTTTGCTATTTCAAAAGAAAACTAAGTTACATGAAAACTCCACTAGAAAATCATCGATTGCAAGAAAAATAGCCTCGATTTTCTCTAATAATGAAATACTTTTGAAAATATTTTTAACAATACGGATATCAAATGCATCGTGGGAGATTCTTAAGGTTTTAAAGAACATTAAACTTTATTTAATGGAAGAGAAAACAAATTGAACAACTTAGTCTTACTGCACATAGAACAAGACGTTTTGGACAAAATACACCGCTGGTCATTAAAATTATTGCGCCTTAAATACTAAAAAAGATATTTATTGTACATAAACAGTGTGACATGGAGACCAAATGATGAATTTTGCAAGCAATATGGGGGTTTACAAAGGTGCGGAATTTGTTAAAACAACTGCCCCCCGCCAGCTAAAACGGCCCTTATCCGGTTAGGCATGGAATCAAGCTGAGCTAGAATAACAAAAAGGGGCAATTCATTCTATACTGCTTCAAATCTATGCTACACGTCATCAATCATATTCGATGGAAAGAAGTGGCAACCATAACCAGATGTTTTCAATGGGTGACAGATCTGGAGACCGTGCAAGCCAGGGTAACAATACAATATTCTATGCATTGAGGAAGGTCAGAACACGGCGTGCAACACGTGATCTTGCATTTTATTGTTGGTACAGGGCGTTTGGCAGGCCTCTGGGCAGTGATCCGGGATGGTTGATGCCCTTTCGAAAAGCGTTGCCACGGGCTAAAAACTGAGCACGAGGGATGGTCGCAAACAATTTTAATGGTTTTGTGATTGTTGCAGATTTCGACACAATTTTTTAAAATAACCTTATGATTTACGAAAATGCAATATTTTCATTATTTTTGTTCCACGCATAAAGATATTTTCTATTTTCTTGTCGCATTCCGTATCAATTAAATCAGTCATTGAAGATTTTTTTTTTCGCAAATAAGTGCTGTCCCCAACTTCTGTAAGTGTGTGTGTGAATAATAACGAACAAGTCTTAAGCACTCGTTGTCGATAAGTGACCTATCGAGTTCCTTATTCAATAAGCATTGTTTTCCAACGAAATTGTTCATTAAAAATATTTAAAGCATTTTTTGTCGGTTTAAAAAAGAATAAATTAATCAATTGACATTTAATTATCAGTGTTGCATGATTTCACCTTTTTAACACGTGGAAACAAGTTACAAGTCAAGTTTTGATACAAACTTCAATTTTTGATTCTTTTTTTTCAAACAGTTTATAAAGAATCAAAACTATATTTTGTGTTTTCCACCTTTAATATATAATTCTGTGACAACTATCAAAAACACCTTTGAGACCTAAAAAAAAACATGTTTTGGGGCCCCCCACTTCCAAAAATTTTAAGGGAAACATATATTTTAATATACCGTTAAATCCGGCGTATAACGCGAACTTTTAACACAAAATATAAGATAAAAATGAACGGGTGTGCTTTATACACCGGGTAAAAAAATGAGAGTTTTTAAAAAAAAAAATAAAATGTATGCGCGTGTATCAGTGTGAACGAGCGATAGAAGTTAACTTCTTTGGCTTATATGTATTGATTTGTATAATAAAGTTTTATTTTAAAGTATAATCTTATATATATAATTAAGAAATTTATTATTATTAATATTGCAAATTTCCATTTTTGATTTCTTTTTTGGTAAACAGATTATAAAGTAGCAAAAGTATATATTTTTTTCAACCTTTAATAGATAATTCTGTGGCACTTAACTATCACACACACACACACAAAGCACCTTTCAAAGTAGACCTAAAAAAACATATATTTTAAGTGTCACACAAGACTTCATAAGAAATTATAAGGAACTCTTTTTTTTAAAAATACCTTTTCCTTTTACCCGCGCCCTTTTAAAACCCAAAAAAAAGATCCCCCGAAATTTACGAGGGGGGCGTTATACGCAGGGGAAAAATGAGAGCTTAAAAAAAAATTTTTGGGGCGGGGGTATTAGTGTGGGAAAACGGGTGAAGTTAACTTCTTTGGGTTTTTGACGGGGGTCACGTCTTTTTCATTAACCCTGTCCGGGACCCAAAATTTAAAAGGGAACTCTTTTCCCCCAAACCCAAACCCCGAAGTGAAGGAAAAATTTTTTAAAAAGGAAACTTTAAAAAAATCCCTGTTAGTGGCCCCAAAAGGGTTTTCTTTTGGGGAAAAGATGATAGTTCGTGATTTAAGTGTGAAAAAGTTTTTGGGGCAGCCCAGAAAAACCGTGTCAAAAGCCCTTAGGTCACGGTGGGATACCAGACCCTGGAAAAGAAATTCAACTAGGGTCAAAACCAATTGCTCTTCATTCGGGGCATTAAAAAGGGAGGGTGACTATTTAATATTTTGGCTCTGGGTAGCTTTTTAAATTTTAGTTTTGGCGAGTTAATTTATTGAAGGGGGGTCCGAGTTTTCGCTATTATATATATTGTGTGTTTTAAACCCCCGTAGATTCTTTTCACAAAATTTTTATTATTATCTAATTTTTGTTAGAGGTTTAAATTTAAAAATCTTAATAAAATCACATTAAGATCACGGCAGCTTCTAGTTCTTTATTTTTTTCCCCACACCTCTAGCCCCACGCTGATAAAAGGGGGGAGAAAAGGGGAAAAAAAGGGGGGGGTCCTTACGGGTTATATGTATAGGGTTTTATAATAAAAGTTTTTTTTTTAAAAATAATCTTTATATATAATTAACAAAATTTTTTTTGATCATTATTTTTAAAAATGTTTTAAAAAAAATTATGATGGAAAAAAAAAAAAGAGTAAAACCCAATTTTTGTTTTCACGTAATTTAATTTTATTTTTAAAAAAAATTTTATTGTATACATTTATAGAAAAGTATCTTTATTATTATTCTATTTCCATTATGCTTTTATAGGTGTTTCAGCACATACTTTTGTTATCAAAGGCTTGTGGTAGCTAAAACAAGAAATGTAGGTTTTGCACTCAATATCATTTAAGAATCTCGACAACACTGCATCAATCGTAGTATTTGATTTTATTCTGTTATTTTGTAGAGATTATAGGCGAAATTGTCTTTTTGCGTCTTAGTTTTTCTCGTGTTTGGGGATAAATCTGGAAACTCAAGCCATATTGTCTTAACTAATCATTCATCATTTATTTCTACATAAATTAGCTTTCCAACTGCACCATTTGCCAATACATCTGTCATATCAATATTTGTGGTATAATCATGTAATAAATATTATTCACTTATAAACTGTTTGATAAGGCAATCCATATGTATCAATTAATGACATCTTATGTAATTTTTGACGTACGAGTTTCTTGTTCTTTTTCGAAGTACAATCAATATATACATCTTTTGCAGTTGAAGTTATTCTGTCCGCATAAGCATTCAATACATATATTTTATTATTATACACATTAACGGAATTGTAAGTGTTGAATAATCGCGTATACCTTAAGGACACCTTGCTTCAGCTTCTTCCACACTACAAAAACGTGACTCAATCAGAGCTATTTCCATTTCATCAAGTTGTTCGCCGTTTCCAATTTTTGTAAGTTTAGAAGAAAATTATTGATTCGCTTGACTTCATTTAGTTCATAAAATTTTAGATTTCGCCATAAAATCGGTTCAACAATGGTCTGTTTCGGTTGCTTATAGATGGGTGTAGAACGAACTGGAGGTAATTGACGTAAATCTCCTATTGAAATAATATCTAATCCCCCAAAATTTGACTGAAAATTTCCAGTTATTTGTTTTAATCTGAAATAACCTTCAATAATAATTGAGCACTGATCATACTTATCTCATCAATGATTATGACTTATGTATTTGAAAATTATGCATTGTTGAGCAGTTTTAGAATGTAACGGAAGTAATCTTGATACAGAAATTTTCAAAGCTGTATGAACAGTCGTTCCTGAAATAGGTACTGCTGCTTTACAACTTTGAAAGTATCCATCATTGTCCGTATAGTGATTATAAATTTCCATCAACAGTTTAATGACGAACATTTTACCACATCCAGCTGGGCCGGTAAAAAAAATATTTGAAATGGAGTTCGATCTGATGATAAAAGATACGAAATAACATGAAATAAAAGTCCTTTCTGTTTTTCGTTTGGCATTCGCATTAATTGATAGAAATCTTCATTGGGCATTAAATTTTCTCTTCTTTTTGCAATAGGTCCTAGTTTATATAATGTTGCAAAGTAGATGTCATTATTGAAACAAAAATAAAAATTTCATTCGCTTTTTTCTTTACTCGCCAAATTCGGCGATTTTCATTTGTTACAGTCTTCAATTTTTCTTTCAACTCCTGAGAAAATGTTAAGTGGACGTGATGAAACAGATGTTGATTGCCAATTTTACGCGAAACTGGTTTTCGTCGCCATACCCTTAGCTTTTCGTAAAATTGCGCTTTTTCTTAAAGTTTTTACTCCTTTGAAGGCTTAATTTTTAAATTAAAGGTTTACAGTTTCACACGTCGATAGCAAACAAAGGTAATTGTTAAAGAAACAAACAAACAAAAAAAAATGTAAAAATACTTTAGTAAAAAATTCTCCTAAAATGGCTAATAGACGAAAAACACCAAAAAAATTTAAAAAGCCGTAATTAAAAAAAAAAAGCCATTATTTCAATCTTTCTACAGATTACAGATAAAACGAACATACGAAAAAAAAGTTTCGTGAGGTTTTTATATAATATTTATTCAATATTTAATTAAAATTTTGAGTATTTTTTGAAAAATCGTAAAAAAAAAGTTTTTGGCCCTTTCTTTTAAATGACTGATTCTAAAAGAGAAATGCATGAACTTTTTTATAGTAGAATATCAATTCATTAAAGCGAAAGGAAGTTGAAAAAGAGCGATTTAGAAATCATTTTCATAAAAATGTACCAATTTTGACTCATTTTAGAAAAAATTGTTAAAAATAGAAAATATCATTATTTTGTAAAAAAAAAATGTCCATTTCTCGTGGCGAAAAAAATGATCTTTCCGATTCTGCAATTTTTTTTTTTTTGTCTGAGATAGATAGTAAGAATAAGATGGCTTTTTTCATACATCCCTCCCTACCCTAAGTTCATCGCGTGACCGTAACGAAAATTTTTTTCTACCGTGCCATAAGAAGTTAACTTCAAAAACATAGATGGGCATTAAAAAAAATTAGACTTCTGTGTAGATCAGAATAATGTTTATTTAAAAAAAAGAAAAAAAGACATACCTAATGAACTGAAAGGGTTGTTCTAGAAGTGTACTATATTTTTTTTCAAAAGTCTGGGATAATACTTCGAATAAATGTCTTAAGAACATTGCACACAAACATTTCAGGTTCCTTCGTGGAAAAGGGGGTGCGCGTTATACGGTGAGTGTATCTGAAAATATCAATTTCTCAACATATATACAGTGACATACGTTTAAAACGAAAACGCTTAAGACGAAATATATTGACTAACGGGAACTAATACAATGGTCCCGACACACCATTAAGTACTTTCATGCATCCCCCCATCAACACGAAACGAAATCGCTTCACACGAAAAGATCTCCCTTCTGAGAATGAACAAATTACGGAAAACACCGGCCAGACCTATTGTATTATCTGAAGAATTCACTGCAGTAGATGATTATAATGTGTGTACAGTCCCAATTACGACAAAGATATTTTGGAGTTTGTATAAAGCTCAAAAAATATCATTGATGCAGATTCCGACGCTAAAAATGAAATCATCGGCCTAATTATCAGAATGCGTAACTCCACAAATGAACTAAATTTGAAATAGGAGTGCTACGCGGCAAGCGTTGTTTAGCGCGATTCCGTAATCGTGCCGTTATCCCCATAGCAACAAAAGAACCACACGATAAAATTATCAAAGTAACCACATATTGTAGGGCTGGACGATGTAGACATTTCTACATCGTGATACATCGGCAACTTTACATCGTGATGTTACGATGTAAAACTTTTATAAATAAAACAAAATAATGTGCCACCGCTTTCTGTACATATTAAAAAAATAAAATGATTGACCATATAAAAAATTAAAAAGGGAAATAATTAAAAAATGGTACATTTTCAATTTGAAAGAAAATTTTTAACAAAAACAGGTCAAAACAAAAAATGAACTTTAAAAAAGAATTAAAAAGGATTCAAATATAAAAAAAGAAATTTTACAATTTAAAAATTTTTTTTTATTATGACTAAGGAAAATTTATTCCTGCTTTGGGGGAAAAGGGGAAGCTCTTTGTCTTTTAAAAAGCCCCCACCTGAACAGAAAACTCTTCCGGGGCCACACTTAAACCCCCTGAATAAAGATATTTTCTGGCTGAATTTTCAGGATGGGAAAGTTTCGTGGGACCTTTCCCACCAATCGGGGGGATCTTTTTTGAAAAAACTTTTGGGCATAGATAAATATTCATTGAGTTTTCTCAGCTTCCGGGGAAAGGATTCCTTGTATTTTCTGAATTACTATTTGAACCGAAAAATCAAAAATTTAGCCAATCCCTTTGTTTTGTTTTTGTCCTAGTTTTAATATTTTAAAAATTATGGGATTAGATGTTTTGTTTGTATAAATGCCTATTTTTTCAAACAAATTTTTTTTACTTCTTCGGGAGACCTATAAAGTTAACCGGAATCTCTCTTGATCACACAAGAGTTGATAACTGTAAATTTGATGACATGGGATGAGATTCATACTTATTTAGGGACTCTAAAATTTCTGATTTGATACTTTTAAGTAAAAAGGAACTGTTTTTCCCCTTGTTTTAAAAGATTATTTTTATTTTATATAAATGAAGCTGACGCTGTGTATTGTTCCCGCTCAAGGAACTTGTTATGTTCTAATAATAGTGCTTTGGAAGCCAAGGCAAATTTTTTTCCTCAGCATCAAATGCTTTTATTTGGGTACTCAAAAAAGGGTTTTTTAAATTGGGTGTTTTTCCCAAAATCTTTTAGTTTTAAAAGTGCTCCACCATCGAGTTGGAAAAGCAGGGGGAAGTTTTTTTACCTCATTTAGAACTCTTGGGTTTTTGGGAGATCTCTTTTTCCCTCATTAAATCATTTTCCTTTTTTTAAAATTAGCTTCCCCTTCAATATGGAATATCCAAAGAGGATTAAACCCCCTATGTTTATTTGTGACAAAAACAAAAATATGAGATTCTCTTTGAGTTTTTAAATTGATTTTAAGATGTTACCCCCATTGTCAGTAGTGATTGACATTTGTTCTGACATCAATGCCCCAATCATTTAAAATACCCCAAAAACCACAATGTTCACCATTGTGATCGTCCAAAATGGCTGAACATTTTTCAGTGCCCACTCGGGGTAAAAGACTTAATAGTGATGTATGGTGTATTGGCTATAGATGTCCAGCAGCGTTTTTACGAAATTGTACTTTTTTAATTAATGATTTCCCTAATTTTTTGCCATTATAGATTTTTTGGAACCTGTACGTAAAGTGCTTTCGCCCAGGTAAAATAACGGGGTTAAGCCCCTTCACCTTTTATGAATTTTTTCATCCAAGGTTGGGGCCGCGTACCCCCAAAAAATTTTGTTACTGAGTCAGAAAATTTTTTGGGTTTAAAACCCGTTAAAAATCAGTCATAAATTTTTTGTCATGCCTATGATTGTCAACAAAGTTGAATTGTTTGGGATTGATGCAGCCATGTTTGAATTGGTTGCGGCCATAAATTGCCCCATCAACATCAGCACAAAATGGGAATATTGCACTGTCCCCCGATTTTTCTTTTAAAAACCCTTCAAAAAAACTTTAATGGATGATGAAGCCTGAGATGACCAAATAAATTAGATGTATTTCCATTTTGCAAAACGGGGACCTAAAGTTTGCAAACTGCTATATCTTGAGAAACGATTTGTCCGTTTTTATTCGTTTGGGAACCAAAATGTTCCCAAGCTCGACGACTTTCTTTGAAGCAGTTGAAAAATACACACTTTTAATGTTCGATGAGGAACGACATTTTTTCATTCCCCAACATCATAGGGGGTTTTACAAAAAAATTAAATTGATAATTATATTGTATAACAGATGTCACAAGAAAAAATTTTACCCCCTGTAATGTTGCAAGAATATCCTTTTTCCTTTTTCATCTGGAAAAAAAAGTCTGGGTAATAATTTGATATTGGGATATTAACATCCTGATTTCAACTTTATACCGTATTTTTATTTTCAATACGGTTCAAGGGGAGTATAGGGGCCACTTCGGATTTGGCTATTTTTTTTTGATTTGGGATTTTATCTTCATGTTTGGTGAGATATATCAATTCTTAAAAATAAATAATAAATAATTTGAAAAAAAACCTTGGCGAACACAGTCCAAAAAAGGACTGCGCCAAGTGGCCCCCAATACACTTGAACCTTCGTTTATTTTTTTACCCAATAGCACCCATAATCGAAAAATTGATTTTCCGGCATAGAGTCCCGGGCATGACGATGGGGTTATCATCTGTATTTTTTAAAAAACACCAAAAATTACTGGGAAAATTATTTTATGATAAAGTATAAAAAGAAAAATTTGTAAAAAATTGAACCTGCGAAAAGTTTTGCTCGGAATTTTTTTTATTTAGGCAAACTTTAGAAAAAATTTGGTTTTAATCCATTAATTTAAATCAGATATCTAACCACAAAATTATAAAAAATTAGCAAAAAAAAAAATTTCATTTGATACCGCCTACGGGGCCGAAACCCAAAACGAAATTTTTGATAAAAACTTTTTTCCCTAAAAATAAAATTATTAGTTTGAAATATTAAAATAAAACCATTTATTGAAAAAAAACATGACAGACGAGATAATTTTCGAAAGAAAAAATTATCAAAAACTCCCTTAATTTTTAAACATTTTTTTTTTTTTTTTTTCAATACGAAATATCAAAAAAAAAAAAAGAGAGGTTTTTAAACAAAAATAAAAAAAAGCTTTCCTTAATGAAAAGTGGGGTTTGGGGTGTTTGCAAATAAATCAAAATATTTCCCCCCTCTGGGCTGCGTTTTACATCGGTCGCTGGTCTGAATTAACTATTCACCACATGCTGATATAAACAATGCAACACAACACCCCGGGGATAAAGATGAACGCCAAATCGTTTATTTTTTATCGGTTTGAAGTCGAGCAGTTAAGTAGACCCTAAATCGAAATAAGCTCATCACTACATCTACATAGACCGGGGACAAAGGTTTGTCTCCAGCATTCCCCACGTGACACCAAACGCGATTGATACAAAAACCCGGTTTTTTTCCCCCCTCGGTTTTGTCGAAAACATCGGAATGAAGCTCGCTCTACATCAATCTTCGGTGTTGGGTTGAAATTGATTTATGGCTCACTGGTTTAGAGATGCATCATTTTTGGGTAGAAATAAAACATCGGTTTTCGGTGTAGCGTTTACACCGGTGTTTCCAACGTGATTGTCCAGCCCCCCATATTGTAATGTATAGCCCCTCTTGACGAAAAAAAAACGGGGGGTAGCACCCCGTGGAGGCTTCTTATAATTAGACCGACGAAATGAATAATGCAGCTCCTTTCCCCACATCTTCTGTGAAGTGATTAACGTCATGAAAAGTATGAACAGTTATTTAGACGCATATTGCAAATGTTGAAATGAATAAAAATGCACCCTTTTCGAACAAATTAATCAAAAAAAAAAATATCAGATTATTTTTCGAAAACTCAATAAATGTTTTGTTTTAAAACAATATAAAAATTTTGCATTAAATTTCTTTAAGTTCTTGTGAATGATTTTGTTTCATTCATTGTTATTTAATAAATGCATTTATACATATATCTAGTATATCATTAAAATAAACTTACTTTTACTGTTATATGGATTTTTGTGTGTGATATCCATCAATACGAAAAAATATTTCAGTCCCTTCATTTTCGTGTTAAGTGATTTTCACTGTATATTTATTTAACCCTTCCTTGCATGATGCAAACAACTTTCATCATAAAATTGACAAAAATTTAAACTAAAAATAGATGCACTGTGAATTGGTTGATGACAACTTTTTTCACAAAAATAGCGAAATAAGGAACGTAGCTGCCAAGCAAAATATCAAATGTCACAAGCAATATATAGCGGTTTCGAATTCCTCATCCCGCTGTTTGTTGTGGTTGGAAGAAACGTGAGATTTCTTGAATATCTTTTATAATGACCGGGGATTTTTGTAAAAGCGATAATAGTAACAATTATTTCTATTAAAAAAAATTAGTCAATTCCTACTTAGATCAACAAAGAAAATTTTTATCTTAGTTACTTTTTATTAAATAGTTCCAATTAATATAAATATGTATATACATAACACAGAATCACAACATTAAGTGGTAATTAATTACCATTAAAGTATCGTATTGTCATCCAAAACAATCGTGTATATAAAAATTTTAGCAACTGAATGTTTAAACGGGGGGGGAAAAAATCCCTTTTTGGTTTGACACAAGTCGCCAAAAAAGATCCTATGGCTTGGGTTTTTATTTGTAATTCTTTAAATAATTAGTTTTAATCAATAAATTTTAATTAATTATAATTAAATTATTGTATTGTCATCCAAAATAATCCTTTATATAAAATTTTAGTTTAATTGAGCGCCTTATAAAATGTATTTTATTACAATTGAAAATTCCACCAAGATAAATAAATATATAGAGTGTGTGCTATTAGTAGGGATTAAAAAAGGTTTGCATTTTGTGTTTCTGTTGTGCTGAACTGAACACGTAAATTTGCACAATGATGATTAATTTCATCATACAGTTTTTTTTAATTACTTTATGCAACATATTTATAGTGGTATTTTTAAAAACATTTTTCCTTTAATATAGAGCAGGAATTATATCACCCTGGTTTATCTCACACAAAAAGAAAAAAAATCATGCAAAGTAGGGTTAATAGAACCATTATGCATCATCACGTTGAAAGTACACACCCACGTATTTTAGATATTGCTACTTATAAAAAAATTCTTAGAAACAGATACATATCAATAAACTGACATTCACACAGTATTTACTTTAACAAATATCCAAGGGATTTATGAATAATTTTTAAGAGTTTGTAACAGGGGTCGGCCCCCTTATCGCTGTAGTGTGACAAACAAATCTATCAATATGATTCGAAGAGCCGCGTAGGAAAAAAAAAAACACCATTTGATTTTGGCGGCAATATATTAAGAGTTAGCAAATAGAGGTCAACAATTAAGATTTAGAACTTTATTACATACACCTGTTGATAATTTTTTTAGTGTGCTTTTAAACTGTCAAAATATTCCATAAATAATTACTTTTTTTTTAAACATATAAAGTGATAACTCATTTAAGAATTACGACAAAGGAGAAAATACGCGAAGCAAATTTTATACCAGAAAAATGGATCAACTCAGATTAAATTGAATAGTATGATAAAAAAAAAAGATTATTTGAGAGGTGGCCAACCCGGCCACAGGGGGGAAAGGGCAGATTGCAGTGGCCCGGGGGACCACAAAAATTAACTCTTGAAAAAAAAATATTTTAAACACAACTAATTAAAGTACAATAGAAAATGATCAAGTAGAAAATACACTTCAATGTTCTATTTCGCTGGCTTTCCAAAAGAAGCGCAGTTGCGAGGTTTTGGAATTTGAAGGAATGTGTTTTAAAATACCTGGAAGAGAAACAATGAACTGCTTGTTACTCAAGAATAAAGATTTGCTAAGGGATTTTGCCTTTTCTACCGATAGTATGGGGCATTTAAATAATTTAAATTTAAGATTACAAGGAAAAAATTATATTTTTTCTAACCTATAGTAGATCATATATTTTCTTTTAAGAAAAAAAAACTTTAGTTGGTTTTGTTTTTATTCGAATTTGGAAGAAAAAAAAATTAACACATTTTTGCAGGAACTGTCTACCCAAATTATTAATGCTCCGAGCTGTGATAAATTTAATATCCAATTCGCAGAATTTATCCAGTGGTAGGTTTGACAATTTTCAAGATTATAACAAAATGAATTTTTTGATAAACTATTTTGCAATTTCTCTGCATGGTGCTAACTGTTATCCACCCGAAATCCAAATCGGAATTATTGACCTATAGCACCATACTACGCTGAAAATATAAGAAACTTAATTCAACCGAATGGTATTGATTTTTTTTAAAAGCCAGCAATTTTCCTCATTTACACGATTTGGTAGCCATATATTGTTAAGTTTGAATCAGTATGTTACTGAGAAAATGTTTTCTATTTTGAACAGAATATCACTCAAAATTAATTGATATATGCACGTAAAACAACCTAATTTTTTTAGCCTCTTCAAGAACTAATCCAGATAGATATCCTGGTAAAAACGAAACTACACATTTAAAAGCCACATTAAGTAAGTATTGACTGTTTAATATTTATTTAGAATTAAGTGTTTCTCTCTCAAGTTACTTGTTTTCTTTAACACCTAACCTACCTGATTGTTGAGACTGTAAAATTGATTTTATGGCCTGTTAAAAAGTTAATTAATAATAAAATCTAAAAGTCAGAACTTTTATCTTATAGATTAAATTATCTTGAAATTTCACTAGTAGCACTTGCAGAAAAAAAGGAGTATTTGCTTAAAAATCCCATAATAAGCCTGTAAGTAACATTTTTTTCATATTTTTTTGCTTGTTGGAAGAGTTATTCGGGTGACTGAAGAAAGCTTTAAAAATGTACAGATAAATATGCACCTTTTAAGTGTATTCATTAAAATAAAAAGTAAACATAAAATATGATTATGTTTTAATATAAATAAAACATTAAAATTGTACATAAAGTATGCATTTAAAAAAAAATATATTTATAAAAATAAGAAATAAACAACAAATAATAAGTGTTCATACAACATAGTTAAAATAAAAAATTAAAATTTTAATGCGAACTTTGCCCTGTGTGTGTGTGAAAAGCTCTCTTTAATGTAGCAATATCATGAAACAATTTGTGACTTTCAAATTGACACACACATATTCAAATGTTCAGCTGTTACACAATTTCTTTGTGGACTCAAATATATTTCATACGAGAAAAAGTTTGTTCACAGTAGAGATGTAAAATGAAAAAGTGGAAAGCAGAGCACATGCTGTTTTCTTCAAATAATTAAATCGCTCAGGCGATGGCATCCCCCCAGCAATTTAAAATAGGTGTCGCTATCAGTGCGAGTTATCTTCCAGATTTTTCCATAAATTTTGCTTTTCATAACTCTGTTAGTTCAATGAATACTATTTCAAAACTACCAATTTCCATGAACTTAAAAACCGATAAGAAAAAGATATTTAATAAAATGAAATTGTGTTCTAATAACTATTTCTATTAGCTTGATTCACACCAGAAGTATAAAATAAAATAATTATGTGCGACTTCTTTAACACAAAACTCTTTAATAAAAGCCTTTTCTGACAGGTTTTCTATCTGCTAAAAAAGCTTAAGTCATCATTAAAGGTATAATAAAACAAATGCTACATTAGACAGTTGAGATTTTCCGTTGGTTTTAAAAGTAACACGTCTACGAGAAATGTCTTCAGAGAAATCAATATTGCATATTTTATAAACACGTGACTTTTCCTTCCTATGAATTTATAAATATGCTCTATGCCAAGAATTTCAAAAAACACGTAGTAGCCCATTTTACACAGTTTTCTTCTTGGCATGAATCTGTAAATGTCCTTTTAAACTACCATTTTGAGAAAACCCCTTGTTGCACACTTCACAAACATAAGGCTTCTCCTTTGTATGAATGCGCAAATGTCTTTTTAAATCACCATTTTGAGAAAAACCCTTGTTGCACATTTCACACACATAAGGCTTTTCCTTTGTATGAATGAGTAAATGTCTTTTTAAATCACAAGTTTGAGAAAAACCCTTGTTGCATATTTCACAAATATAAGGCTTTTCCTTTGTATGAATAAATAAATGTGTTTTTAAATGATTTGGTTCAGAAAAGCCCCTGTTGCACATTTTACAAACATAAGGCTTTTCCTTTGCATGAATACGTAAATGTTTGTTTAAATCACGTTTTAGAGAAAAACCCTGTTGCACATTTCACAAATATAAGACTTTTTCTTTGTATGAATAAGTAAATGTGTCTTTAAATTACTAGCGTAGAAAAAATCCCTTGCGACACTTCAAACTAAGGCTTTTCATTTGTATGAATCCTTAAATGTACTATTAAATGACCATTTTGAGAAAAACCTTTGTTGCAGATTTCACACACATAAGGCTTTTCCTTTGTATGAATGAGTAAATGTCTTTTTAAACCACAAGTTTGAGAAAAACCCTTGTTGCATATTTCACAAATATAAGGCTTTTCCTTTATATGAATAAATAAATGTGTTTTTAAATGACGTGGTTCACTAAAGCTCCTGTTGCATATTTCACAAACACAAGACTTTTCATTTGCATGAATAGGTAAATGTTTGTTTAAATCACCTTTTCGAGAAAAACCCCTGTTGCACATTTCACACAAATAAGGCTTTTCCTTTGTATGAATGCGCAAATGTATTTTTAAATGACTAGTTTGAGAAAAACTCTTGCTGCACATTTCACAAACATAAGGCCTTTCATTTGTATGAGTCCTTAAATGCACTTTTAAATGACCAGTTTGAGAAAAAACCTTGTTGCAGATTTCACAAACATAAGGCTTTTCCTTTGTATGAATAGCTAAATGTGATTTTAAAGTACCAGTTTGAGAAAAACTCTTGCCGCACATTTCACAAACAAATGGCTTTTCATTTGTATGAGTCATTAAATGTACTTTTAAATTACCAGTTTTAGAAAAACCCTTGTTGCAGATTTCACACACATAAGGTTTTTCCTTTGTATGAATAAACAAATGTCTTTTTAAATGATAAGCTCGAGAAAAGCCCTTGTTGCAGATTTGACAAACATAAGGCTTTTTATTATCACAAACATGTAAATGATGCGTAGAGTCCACTTGAGTGTGTGTGAAAGCCATTTTTCTAATTTCAGATGTGCAAGTTCTTTTACAGATGTGACTAAGAAAATCTCGGTTATAAATATGCAATGAAAAAATGGGTCTTGAACTCTTGTTCACTTCAGAATACAAATTTATATTAAGACCCTTCTATAAAAACAGAAAAAAATGTATTCAATATAATGCAGAACATGTATAAGCAGAATGATATTCTTCATTTTAATTTATGAAGTAAAAATATTCAGCTGGTTATCACAGCTTAAAACAATCAGCTAAGAAATTTTTTTCTGTTATCTGAAGAAATTAGTAGTCCTTTAAATAACACTTTTGTAAATCAATCAAAATCTAAAATATATATTACATACTAGTTACTAAAAATAAGTTCATGCAATACTTTATCATGAAAATCAGGTTAACATAAGCGATATATCAAAAACTGAAGGAATATGATGACAAAATATGAATACCTTCTTGGAGGAGAATCCTATCGAGTTATGTACTGTTTTATGGTACTCAAGAATTAAGTATATAGATAACTGGGGCACTGTAAAACACCTTTTTTATGTTCCAATATTAAATTTTGAAATAATTTTTCTCCAAATATCCATACCGTAGATTATTATTTCCACATAGATAAGTACTGATAAAGAATAATTTTTTTCTCCTTGTAACCACGAACTACCCTAGAGATATAAGATTAAAACTAAAAATTAAAAGTCTACTGTGTGCATGTGCTCTATATCAGTGATTCCCAAAACGGTCTAGACTCCCAGGGGTCTAAATTATGGCCTGCAAGGGATCCAAATAGATGGGGAGGGGTCTAGGATTATTTAAATTTCCAATGAATGGAATATTCCACTTACAGATGTTATCTGCATTTATCTATGTAATATTTTACATAATATAAATACATATTTATTATCTACGCTATTAAAATATGAGAGTAAACAAATGTATGTGTCTATCTATGTGAAGCTATTTTTACATTAACCACCAAAAGCACCATAAGATGGGAAATAATCAAAAGAATCTGTTTTGACAGTTTAAATTTCGAAATTACAATTAGTTAAAAATATATTAATTAAAAATGTTAAAATGAATGATTGTAATGTAAACTTCAGACTCAAAAAGATGGCAGGAGGTAAAATTTTGACATTTCTGTTGTTTTTAAACTGTTTTCCTTTCTTCCATACCAAAATCGGAATAAAACCTCCCAGAATAGGATACATTGTTTATTTCACCACAGTATACTTTATCTTGTTCAAAATAGCGATATTTTGCTAATTTATCTAAAATGAGTCAAATTTGACACATTTTGAGGGACAGAACATTCAAATTGCTCTGTATCTCATTCTCATTATCATGATTAATCAATCTTATGTCCTGAAAAAGTGCCATGCTTTATTTTTCTAGACCCCATGCTTTAAAATATCATATTCCAAATAACTTTTTTCTATGATTTTTGAAATTTGAATACATTTAAAAACTTCAGTACTTCTGAAAATAATCCCATGAAACTTTTTCCCTTTGTGCCAAACCTTAGTATCCGTGTTTTGACTGGAATATTTGCTAAAATAGCGCAATGTCTTAATGTTAACTACATCAGCAATTTATATACCAGGAATACAGTACATCATCCAATGCCATCATTTACATGTTAAAAATCTGAATGGTAGATTGAATGAATCTTTCAATTAGTCATCAAAGCAGTAAACTGAATCGGAGGCAATGCATTGAATAAGGGGTTATTTGCACAGATGTGTGAAGAAAAATGAAGAGAACTTTTATCATTAACTCCGTCATACTAAAGTACGTTACTATTGAAAGGCTTATATTTGAAAAGAATTTTTCTCATGTACTTTTGATGACTGCTTGAGAGTTTTTTGATGTTAAAGATCGAATTATTTGGAAAAAACTTTGATCAAGTGGAAGATAGGTTTTATCTATCGAATAGGTTTTCTTACTAACTTTAATGAGATTAACTTGCCCTTTCAAGGCTATAGCCTAAATTTGATCAAGCCAAGGACCATTATTTCACCATTTCTTGCCAGAATTTGGCTAAAAGAATATAATATTGGAAATCGTGAATTTTCAGTTTTTCTCAATTTGTCACAATCTGCCAGGAACATAACTACAAACTACATTCACTATATAAATGCCCTTGATTCAGGTTTTGAAATTCAATTTGAGATTGTTTTGACCATAGTAATATTACAGTATGCATTTAATTCATATTTCTACATTAGGAAAAAAACAAAAGAATAAATATCATATTTATAAGAGGAACTTATCAGAATACTCTAATGAGTATCTTAAAATACAGCTTAGAATTAGATATGTGAGAAATTTTGGCTTTAAAAATACACATACTTGTTATTTAACCAAAATTATGGAAAAGCGTGATAAAGCTTTTAATTGCTTTTTCTCATGAAAAGGAATTTCAACACAGTTGTCAACCTCCCCCCTCCCCCGCAAGAAAAATAATAACAAATAAATACTGGGCACTACTTAAAGAAATAATTTAGTGTTAAACCTTACATAATTGATGCAAAATGTTGAAAAATTATTAAAATCCATCAGATTCCTTCTTCTCATCAAAATTATTTTTTTATTTGCTTAATTTTTTTATGCAACTGGTGAGTAATTAGTTTTAATTCAATTAATTAATGCTTAAAATTAACAAGTATTTAAGTTTTTAAAATTGCAATTCACCACAATTAAAAATTTAAAATTAAGTAGCTTTATACCTGTCATCAAAAGCACATTTTAGTTCATGAATTTGCACAAACTCAATATTCGGTAAGCAGTAGTCGAAACTTAACTAAAAAACATGGCACGTGGTCTATGAGACAAAAAAGTTGGGAACCTCTGCTCTATATAGGTAGGGTTTTGATCTCCCCAAACCCCTTTCTTTTAACAGTACTGCCCTTGACAAAAAAGGATGCTAGTAAGGTTTCCCCACGATGTGCAGTAGATTTTTTTTAAAATGAGATACGTGGATATTTGAAAGGGGGTTTACAGATTAATATAGATAAACTTATGGAGAGAAAAACTAAAATCGTAAAAGCATCGAAAACAGTAAAAATGATGTAAATTTATATAAAAAGAATACACAAACAAAATAGATTTTGTACAAAAAGTTCACGAACAATTTTCCAACACTGTTGTGTTTCTTTTTACAAAAAATATCTAAAGTTTTGTTACTAACCTAAAAGATGAAATGAATTGCAAAAAGTATGATATTACTATTGCAACAGTGCTAATGTTCACAAGTTGACAAACCTGATTTCGCACGTGTTGTACGTGCACACATGTGCTTTGTTTACAGTTGTAATAATACGTAGGTACCAAAATTACTTGTAGTGCACACAAAGGAGACTGAAAATTTTGTAATAATGCATTATTGTTAAATTAAAGTCAAAAGTTAACAATCAATTATTAAATTAGGTGGAAAAATTCTATAACACCTACACAAAAATTTCCAAATTATTTTCAAAGCATTTTCAGCAATCTTTTGAAAATTTTCTAAAACATTTTTTATCTTGAATATATTTTAAAGTTTGATGGCCATTTTGTGAGTTAATACTCAGACAGAAGACTAAAAATTCTCCACAGTAAGTAACAGAGCTTCAATTTCCTCATATGTTGCACAAAATCCTTTTAAAGCCAACTGATTTTTTATTTTTATTTTATAAGGATTCACAATAAAAGTCTCTTAAGTAAAAGATACTTTTATATGCTTTTGCAAATTCTTTTATAGTAAATCTATCTACAGCTGGGGCGGGCATTAAGTCAATCGAGATCGACTGGTGGACCGCCAAGACTTTTTGGGGTGACTGCCTTCACTAAGACCTAATAATCATTCCAACATACAAAGGTCTAGAAATACTTTATTTATTTGAATCTAAGCCACCATCCATTGTAAGTGGTGAAAATTGATAAATATAGTCTAAAACGGGTTTATCTGTCGCAGGGAAATGATTAAATTAGGGATTTCATCAAATTCCTAAGGGAGATTCACTTCAAGATGTAAAATAAGAACTTTGTAAGGTGATTTCCTTAAGGATGTGATCTAATCCACAACCTGTTTCAGTGAAATGATGAAATAAAACTGTCAAGAGTCAAGAAGTGTTTATTTAGCAAATATGGTGCATTATTGAATGTAGAGTAATTAATACAACAATAATCACTGAATTACAAATTATTTATTCGAAATTAACTAACATAATAATTAGATAATAAAGCTGGTATTTTTTTTCGAAAAAGATATTTGTAGTAGAATTTTAAATATTTTTAAAAAAATTTACATTAATGTAGTGTTTCAGAAATATCCTGCTTTATTTGCAACACCTTTTTTTAGTTATTATTTCCCATTTTAAAACAGCTTTTTTTTTATCTATACACAGGGCATGGTCGTATTCCTTAATTTTATTGCTTACATTTTTTAATTGAAGTTATATCCATTTTATAACTTTCAGGCATAGAAAAGTGATACATCAATCAAAAGATAATAATGCAAAGAATATAACCAAATAAAACTAAAAAATGATATTCAGGTCATTTTGTTTTGGTGTATCACGTCAGAAGCCTGGTGCTGCTTGGCAGGGCTAGGAGAGAGAGAGAGGGGGAGGTAAAAGGGAGTGGTAACAAACAAAAACAGAGCTCTACAAATGCTGATTTGTTCATTTCACTAAACAGTTCAGAGATTTGATCAAATCACTTACTTACATCAGGAAAATGACCTCAAAGAAACGTTATTTTAACATCTTGTGTGAATTGATCATCTCCCTTAGAGATTTGATATAAGCCCTAACTTCATCATTTTCTTGTGACATATCGATATCCAATTTTACGAAATTAAAATAAATTTAAAAGGAAAACTAATAAGAAGTGAATAATTAGTTATTAGTATTATAAACTTTTAAAAACATATATGCAGCTGTAATTACTCTAAATAACACATCGAACAATTTTTTCCCCATTTCTATTTTGAGCTGCACACGATTTTAATGCTACTGAAAATCGTAGTGCAAAAAAGTGCGGCTTAGATTTGAGTAAATATGATATTTTAAAAAATACAGAGGAAAAAAAATACGAAGAATAAGAGAAAATTTCATTGAATACAAAATGTATCTTCTTCGCTATTTGGAGGTTATTTTAGGAAGAAAATTATAAAATTTTCTTGGATCCAGAAAAAAGTTTGCAAAATAGAGAAATTCATAAAATAGAGGTCCGACTGTGTATTGTATATTTTCTTTTAGCTCACAACACCTACGCCACTGGGTGGAACGCAACACCTAGAAAAAATGAGAAATAGCCTGTACCCTGGAAAAGTCTGCCCACCTCTGATCAATAGGAATTTGGGTACCTACTTATGTATTAACATCACAAAATATTTCTGAAGCACGAATCACACCCTAATATAACATCAGCAGAAGACCCCCCTCCCCGAAAAACATTCTCATGTGATTTATTTGAAAAAAACCCCAATCAGTCACATATTGGGTGCTAGTTTGATATCAAGGGGCACACACCAAGTTGTTGTTTATGTTTGCCAATATGTGCGATAACATTACAATATGGTTGCCTTGATATTTTTATCGTCTGGTGATGTGGTTGCCAAGGGGATAACGTATATTAGAAATAACTTTTATTGGTTTTCCCCGCAGTAATCCTATTAATTTCAAACAATTTTAATTCGATTTCTTTAAAAATGTAATCATTTTCCGTGTAATTGTTCTCTATTATTTCTGTTTTATTTTGTGCTATCTTTGATTATGGGCGAGTTCTAGGATATATTTTTTTTAAAAGAATCAGTGTTGTACTTTTAATTATCGCTATAAATCATTTATTTTCCCTTTATTTTGCGTTTTAAAAATGCTTTTTTTAAACGTTCCTTGTTCGATGAAATTCGTTGAATATTGAATATATATTGAATATTCCTTTAGAATATTGCAAGTTTTCAGTACTTTGTAATTGATCTTCATTAGTAATTTTAAAATATATTATGTAATTATTTTATTAATATGTTATATTAAAATGCAATTATTTTATTAATAGTGTTATATTAAAATGCAATTATTTTATTAATAATCTTATTATATTCGTTATTTTATAATTGCTTTTTTTTATATTTATTTGTAAATATTATTATGCATTATTTATTTATAATTATTATGCAATACGAGTATTCTTATGCATTACTCTTTAATTTTTTTTATTACAATATGATTAATCTTTTTTATAAGTACTATTAAATTATGTTATGATTATTATATATAATAATTATTATTAAATCATACTACACGAACTATTTTACATAATTAAATTACAAGATTATTATACTATTATTAGATTATTATACTATGAAATTATGTTATAAAACTATTATACACTGCATATAATACATTAGTACATGTTACCTTTTATTATATTACACTGATATTCATTAGTTATAGATTGATCTTGGTTATTCTCAGTATATCTTTCTATATCCTTCAATGTTTTTCTAAACAATACTTAAAATTATTGCTCATGTGTAGTACAGAAGGGCTACTTTGGATTTGGTGATTTTTATCTAAATGTCATGGTGAGATAACGAATTTATTCTAAAATAAATAATTCTGAATAAAGTACCTAAGTGGCCACTTTTAGTCGCCAAAAAAAGTACTGCCAAGTGGCCCCCTATACTATACTTTAACCAAATTATTGTGTATCATTAAACTATCGCCAGGCCATCATCTTGGATTCCATTCCAGCAACAACAAGCGCTGCTTGGTTTGATTCTTTTATCGCGCCAAGTGGCCCTTGGCACCGTGCGCCAGAATATCAAATTATTTCTACATATTGGTGATAAGTGGCACGTTTCGTATGGAGAAAATTTGACTAAGGTGATAAAGGATTGTGTAGCAGAATAGCAGAAACTGTAATTGTTCTGGGTTCCTTTGTAATAAAGGGTTCTCATAGGTCACCAAGTATCTTCATGAAGAATAAGTCACCAAGAAAGGTTGCAAAAATTTTTCCAGTTAAAAATGATAGAAAATGGAGTCTTCTCTGTTTTCTAAAATTGGGATAGAAAAATCAAAGACAGGAATTTTTCCCTAACTTTCAGCAAAGCTTTGAAATAGAAATAGGATTGAGTTCCTGGCAGACAAGATTTGTAATGTGAGAAATATTTATAAAAAAAGCAAAATATATTATTCCTAAAAACTTTCTAAAAATTAAAAACAAAAATCAAATATAAATCCTAAAAAAATTAACTAAATAGTAGTAATGGATGTATAAAAATAACCATACATTAATAAAAAGAAAAGTACTTCACAGCAAGAAATTAATTTGAATCCTTATTAATAATTATGATAGTAAATAAAAACAACAATGATAAAAATGAAATATAGAAAAATGATACAAATAAAGAAATCTTGTCCGGATATATCGGTAGATTTTCAATAACATTAACAGCTTAAGAAGAATCCAAGATTCAAAGACTATACTTTAGAGATTCTAGGAAGTTTTATATAAGGAAATGAGCATTTTTTAACAAATTCAGTAATCTGCTCTAAAAGACTGTCTTTAATTTTTGTGAAGAAAAGATAACAAGAATTTGACGAAATCATCTACAGAGAATCCAAACTAAATAATTTTAATTATTATGGATATAAAAGATCTAATACAGTAAATTCTGAGTACATCCCTCACATAAGTGGACTACAGCCAAGTATGCACAGCACTAAAGTGTCAGGAGTCCAAAGAAAGTTTCATTTTGTATTATGCTCTACTTCAGCAGAGCCAATGTAAGAACACTTAGAGCTTCTGAAACACGTGGCAACTACATTTTATATGGTCTAGGAGCAGACCTTGATAGAAAAGGCATATTAAGCATACCAAATAGTTTGATTCTAGCAGATAATCATCTGTGAATTATTCTAATTCCAAAGATATGAAAATTTACTGTATTAGTTGGTTCACTCGTGTGGGTAGAACTGAATTCTTTCAATAAAGTAGTACATTATTGACACTTGAGAGTGAAATCTGAAAGCCAGTTAAATTTTGAATTCAGATGAGAATTTCTGGCTCAAGTGTAGTATAGGGGGAGGGGGCACTTTTTGATTTGGTAATTTTTCTTCGTATTTGGCGATTTTTATCTAAATGTTTGGTGAGATATCGAATTCATTCTAAAATAAATAATTCCGAAAAAGTACCTTGGCGACCACTTTTAGTCGCCTAAAAAAAAGGACTGGGCCTAGTGCCCCCCCATATTACACTTTAACCGTGTTTTGGTTAATTATTAAATATAGTATCAATTCATCCATTCCCCTTTTGGTTTAACTAACACTTTCATTGGTAACATTTTATATGAGTGGAGAAATTTCACATAAACATTTACTTTTTCTGAAGAACCCTCATCTGTGTCAGATTTCATAAGTATATATAATAAATTGAAACAAACGAGCAAAAAAAAACACAACTTATTTGATAACAAAAGTAATACAAAGGAAGATTAGTAATGAGAATGATAATAGAAAGTATATAAACAACGTACCTAAAATTGCCAGATTTAGACTTTCATAAAAAAGAACAAAAAGTTCGGCATTTTCTATGTGCATTCATTAAATAATTTAAGTAAAAAAAAAATGAAGCAACAGTATTAAAAGAAATTTTGTTTCACTCGAAAGCGCCATTTCTGTGGTAAGAAGGGGGAGAGGCATAACGCATTAAATAAAGAGGAGTGGATCGAGAAAGCGCTAATACACTCAGATGATTGCAATTTATAAGGAACTGAGATACGTCCATGCCTTCGTCCTCTGTCTTGTTCTTAGAATTGGCTTGATGTTGATCCTTGGCTGTTGAAAGTGGGCGTGGAAAGTCGGTGGCAGGAGCCAATGGGGTCACTGGCGCTAGGCAGTTTGAGAGAGGCTTTGATTGGATGTTGGGAGTGAGCTTCGAGAAAATGGACTTGGTAATTTTGAAAAATAGCAATTGATGGTAAAATATAAAATAAAATAAGTTAAGGAGAAAAATTTTATAAATTTAAAAGTATAGTATTTAACAAAGAAGTTTACAAGTTAAAATTTATCTATCATCGCTTCAAAAAGGAGCAAAGCCTTAGCTTTGTCATCTTCGGCGCTTTTTAATTTAGGTAATAATTTTAATATTTCTGGTGATCTTTTTAAAATGTTAGAAATTACACTGACCAGTTCAATTACTTGAGCTAAGTCTTAATTATTAGTTTCTTTGAGTTGAATTTCGTGGGAGACTTTGTTGTTTGAATTTTCATTTGTTTTTTCTCTTAGTTTTTCGACAGGGGTGGGGGTGGGGGAGTTCCGCTAACGATGTTAGCGAAAGAGACTCTTTCCCTTCGAACATTGCTTACGAAGGTTTTATTTTCGGAAAGGGGCGAACCCTTTTTTGGTTTAGGAAATTTGGGGCATTTGGTATAACAGACCGAATGACCATGTTCTTGGCAATTAATGGTATATGGGTTAACCTGTCTTTCCTTTATCAGGCATTGACGCGGGTGGGGTGATCCTTTCCACACTTTAAGCATCTTGGTTTAAGGTGGCAGTTTTCTGACGTGTGGAAGAAATTGTTGCAGTTATAGGTAACCTTCTACTCTAACTTGCATGTAACCAATTGTCTTGAGGTCAAAGATTTTTTGATTATTGGCATTACGGGGTAGGGTGACTTGGAAAAATGGAAGCGCGGTCTTGGTTTTCTTAGAAATTAATTGGGAGACATTTTCTATTTTGAATCCTTCTTCTTCTAGGTCGGATTGAATCTCGTGGGTTTTAGTAAATATGAGAAGTCCTTTAATTACAATTTTTATGGGTTTCACTGGTTTTGGCTTTAGGGAAAAGAATTCAAATTCTTTGTTTCCTTCGAGGAATTTGGTAAGAGCGTGATACTCTTCGATGTTATTAGCTAGTAATTTAATGAAATCACCTGAGGTTTTATTATTAATTCCGGGGAATTTTTGATAAAGGGCTTTAAGTTGTGATCTCTGATGTTTTCCTTCATTTTAAGATGAATTAGGGGAGGGAGCTTGGGTTTAATGGTAGTTGTTTCATTATTTTCTTCCGGTTCAACTTGGTCTTTATCTTTTTCAGATTCAAGATCTGAAAAGCTGTTGTTTACAGTGACTGGTTCACTGATTGAAGGAGAGACAGGCCTGGCAGTTTCCTTGGGGAAAACAAAGTCTTCCGCGGAATCCTTTTTAATTTTCCGTTTTTTATTTTTATTTTTATTTTTAGTATTAGTTAAGTTAGCAGGGGTTTCGGAAAAATTATTAGAAACGTGATTTGAATCACAATCTTTGTGCTCTTCAATTTGCAATGGGGGTGGCGGGCAATAAGTACCTTGGCAATTTAAAGTAGTACATGGGGGAGAGAGCGAAGCTTACTCACCAATGCATCCTTTTCCTTACGTGTGTCATCTATGGAGGCTCTAAGAATGGCCTTCATCTCCTGGTTGTCGTCAGTGTCCGGCAAATTTATACAGCGGTTGATAATGATATCAAGACCTTCAATTTCAGGCGAAATACTGGATCGTTCATTGCAGCTAGTTGAAGTATCAGGCGGCTCGATTTCCATTCTCCACATTCTGAACGGAAGTGGTATGTGAATCGGGAGCTCAGAAAAACACGTCTGCTCTGGTCGAAATCACAGCGGATCCTTCGAAATCAGGTTCGAAATCGAAATCGCTAATGCACTCAGATATTTTTTTTAATGCAATGCTAGTGCCATCTGTTTTCCAAAATATTATTCATTTTTGTTAATATATCTCATGATTATTTATCAAACCTCAGTTTAATGAGCAATTAATTCAGTTAATGAAAAATATTTTATTTTTTTATAAAATAAATATGACTGAAAAAGCTAAATATATCGAAATATGTAAATTTCATTAAAATATCTACATTTTTGATTTGCGTAAAGAAAAATTAAAGCATAAAATATTAGAAATATATCCTTATAGTTTATATATAACATGTAAATTAATTCACCTAGATTTAAATTCTATTCATTTTTCAAAAGAATTAAGTATAATATGTCAACTTCAAGTAGTTTTTTAAAAGTATCCTTTAAGGATACCTTTATCAGTAAAATATAATATCAATACATTTATATGTACATGTATTAATATTATATTAATATAACATTTAAGCTATTTTTTTTCCAACACACACATTACAATATATTGAGATCAAATATAATCACCAGGATATCATATTTCAGTTATATATTCATGCCAGTAGTTAAATGTGAATGACTTGAAAGAACGAAGAATCACAAAAATGAAAATAAATTAATCTTATTTATTAACTAAACTGAGAGCAGAAACCTCCAGTTAGAACTATTTATTTTGATTACAATATGATCAAAATCCGTATTGATGGATGTAATTTCTTGTGAATTTAACCGTGATCCTTTTAATATTGTTTACTTCTTCAGTAATTAGATTTTTGAGTGTACCGGCAGTGTATCTTTTTATTCGTGTAGAAATATATCCAGGTTGTTTTTCAATCTTCTTTTATATTTACAGTTGAAGATTCCATAAATTTAATTCTTTTGTTATTGTGCTCCTCCATTTTTTAAATGCCTTTTCAAGCAGAAAGGGCGAGTGAAGACTTGATCACAAAATGAGCAGAATAAGACTCTACTATGCACATTCATTTCAGCCTCCATTTAAGAAAACATTAAGTATGAAAAAGTTGATTACAGAAAAAAAAATAAAATTGACTAATTAAAATAACAAAAAGATTATAAAACAATGAACAAAATAAAGCAAAAAAAAAAGTAAAAATAAACCAAAAGTAAAAATAACCTAAAATGTAAATAAAATGCATTAAGAAAGCTTCAGCAAAAATCGTTCGACTAATACAGCGATACAAAAATAGTAAAACTATTCAATTATTTTAGTTTCCATATTGTGTAAGAGAAGGCGCCAGCATTGTATTAAAAAACTATCTGGGTGCATTAGCGCTGTCTCGATCTACTCCTAAATAAAGTACACTTTTTGAGATGCTCAGTTCAGTACAATGATGACACTGTATAACAGGAGACTGGCATTGGCAAAATGTTGTCCGGAGGTCGAGTCCTTGTACTTCCGAACCATACAGGTCAAAAATACTCGGAGCTATGGGGAATTTAAAAATTTTAAAATTGTTTAAAAACGTGAAAGGGGGAAGGAATGGGGCTATTGGGATAAAATTACATATTTGAAGAGCTCATAGGGAGAACAATCGAATCCAGCCGGTGCGGTCAACCAAGGTAGCATAGGATTCGAGTTATTAATGGGGAAGCCTGTAGGGGAGCACCGGAGGGGCCAATTCCACGTAAGGCTCGCGCATACACGAAAATATGGCGTACCTCCAAAAATCAAGTTCCAAGCTCAATTCCTTAGGGCGGGTGAAATTTTTCAGACCCCATAGGATTAACATGGGAACATGATATTTTAGTTCTTAAGCCCTCCCCATGCCTACACAATGGGAGTCAAGTATATGACTGGATAGGTCTCGCCGAGTGGAACAGTCGGTTCAAATCTCAAGTCCGAGACTCAAACAGGAGCCAAGATATTGTGGATTTAAATAAATTTTAAAAGTTTATAACACACAATTGTTTAAGACAATTAAATTTGTCTAAGACATTCTTAGGAAAGTTACAAAATATTTCATGTCAAATAATTAGTAAATACAAAAGGAGTGTTATTTTAAAATGTTCCATATTTTTTTTAAACTTTCAATTTTTCTAAATTGTGTGAATAATTTACACAAAATTTCATCTCGTATTATTTTCTTGAATAAAAATGTTATATGTAATGCTAAAATAAAATTTTTAAATACATAAATAAAAAACAACTGTTCAAAGTATGCCAAGTCCTCTTAATAAGAAAGACAATAATCTTGTTCAGTACAACTTTCATTTTTCTTTACGTATTTTGAATACATTTTTTTAATAGCACTCTTATTATTTTTCTAGTATAACATTTGTATTTCTTAGGAATGCACGTCATTTATAAAATAGCCTTATTAGGACTTTTTTTCATACTTTGCTTAAATAGCATTTGGTAATCTATAGAATGCCTAGGCATTCTATACAATGCCTAGGCAAAGTATGTAATAATTCTCCTATTTCATACTTTGCCTAAAAACGTCAGGCATTCTATAGAATTCTTAGGCATTTTGTAGAATGCCGGCATTTCATACTTTGCCGGTAACATATACATACAATAACAAAACTAAATCTCGATATTTTTTAAAGGATTTATCATTGATAGAGTTCAAAGGATTGAAGCACACAAGCATTACAAAATTAATGACTTTAATTATATGTGTACTATTGGTACTCTTTAACAGTATAAGAGAGTAGGTTCATTGACACTTCTCAGTCTTCCCGCAATCATCTCACAACTTTTCCTTTACTTAGCTTTCTTTGCAGCCTCTCTTGCAGGAATTCAACATGACAAAATTATATATAAACATTAGAATTATCTTAATATACAGGAATAAATTTAATTTTTTAGAGCCTTCGCTAAAATTTTAAAAAAATTCTATCAGCATATTTTTGAAAACTTGATAAAAGAATTGTTTTTTATGGATTCCAGTAATTTTCAACATATTCTATAACTTGACAATAAATATCTTTGTCAGCAAATGTCACAAGTGCTGCAACATGAAAACAAACTTCTTGTAATTTAAAAAAAAATTCAATTTTAAGTATAACAGATACATGCAAACAAGTAAAATTGGACAATTTCAAAGAACAGCGAGTTTAAATGCCTAGTTACAAGAAAGATCTGGAGCATATTGAATTATTTTTAAAATATACAGTTATTCTGAGAATAATTATATAAAAACAGCGAATCTCCTAAATCTTTGAAATTCCTACTATATAATTTTAGGAATAAATATAAACCATGCTTTTAAATAAGTAAAGTAATATATATCTTTAAAAATATTGTTGCATAAAATATTTATTTAAATTGAAAATTTTCATCACATGTAAACTAAACAATTGAAACACAAATAAAATAATGAATATCATATTAATCTTGATATACGTCTAATAGTAATACAGAAATGTATTTTCACAAACAGCCAGCGTACGTAGAATATCAGTTAATATGAAAGCTTTTGTGATTACGAGAATTCCCTTATAGTGTGAAAGAGTATTTTTTCCATGACTAGTGTATATATATTATGGTAACATTGTGACATAGCCATCTGTCGATAGCTATGTCTTGGGGTTCCGCGTAAGTTAGAGGTGTGGGATTATCGGAAGGATGAGACATTCTATAATTCTTAATATGACTTTTATTAAGAATTTAACTTAAATTACTTATATAACGAACAAACTTATATTAAGTGAGAATAAACCAAAGTACGCCGATTTAATTAAGTCAGATCGCGCAATTAGATCACTTATCAATATAACTAATTAGATCCGCCTAATATCTATTCAATATTATACTAGCGTTCAGAATACAACTTCCACCTTGAGGAATAATCAACGATCCAATCAACTTCAGATATTCAGGTTAGGCGCGAGTGCAATAGTATGCACCTTGTACAACTGGCGTGATCTCCGTGATTCCTGAGTAGCCGTCTAATCACACTTCCACCTGTTCCGAACTAAGCTTTCTCTAAATTGCCATCTTTGCTCACTAAACTTTCTATCCTTTTAAAGGTTATCTTATTTGCATTGTTGCTTCGTTTTTACTTCTTGGATTTGGGTTGGAAAAGTTTGCCATTAATCGTGGCCGTCAAAGAACGTAGGATTTATGTTAGAAGAAGAACGCGAGAGATGTCACAACATTGTTATCGAACCAAGTTCATAATTTAATTCTCATTTTTGTAAGTAACTTTGAATTTTTCATTTCAATAACTATACACATTGTTAATCTTTCATAATTATACAAGTATATCATCTTTTTTTCCCTTTTAAATAAATTTTTATTCCAAAAGTAAATTCCAACATATTAAAAGAAAAAGGCAATAATATTTGTTAAAAAATGAAAGCAGATTCTATCTTTATGAGAAACGTTCGCGCATGCAATGGTATCCCCCTTTTTTTAATGGCTTTTTTTCCCAAGGAAACTTCCCCGATTGGCTGTCAATTACCACTAGTCTCTTTTTCCACATACCTTTCCCCCAAAATTGCCATTTCACTTACGGGAAACTTCTATTTTTTTAAAAAGCTATCTTATTTGCATTTTTTTTTCACCTTTTTCGCTTTTTGGGGTTTTTGGTTGTAAAAAAATTCCTTTAAATTTTGGGCCCCCCAAAAGAACCCAGAGGTTATTTTTTAAAAAAAAAGACGCGGGGAGCCCGCCCCAACCCCCCCCAAGAAGCAAAACGTGATTTATTCGAGGGTCTTAAGGGCCCTTTTAAAAAATTACGTGCCAAAATTTTTTTTCTTAATCTCCTCATTTTCCCCCAAGTTTTATTTAAATTTTTTAACCTTGAATCCTCTTTTTAAAATTTTTAAATTTTTTCAATATTAAAATTAAACTTTAATTTTCATTATTCATTTTAAATTTTTTAAATTTTTTTAATATTCCCCCTTTAAATTTTGGGAACTTTTTGAAAACCAAAAATTTTATTCAATTAACTGGGAAACATTAACAGTTATGCATTTTAATCATGGTAGTTTCCCTCATTTTTACATTTTGGACATGCCTCATCACGGGGGGTGCCCGGGAAAAAAAACCAGTTTTGATTTGGGAGGGAAAAAAACGAGGTCGCATGCCCTTAACAAAACCTCTACTTAAATAATACTTAATGTTATTTTATAAACTACTATAACAATCATCTTTTTTTTCCATTGCTTTTCCATCCATTTAAAGTTAAAAAAAACTTTGAGACTTGTTTTTCCCAAATTGGAATTCAGGATCTGCCCCACCCTGAAATAAAACTTTTAAGTTATTTGGGCAAAATCTATATTCACAAAATTTACCAGTATTTTTCCCCAACTTTTATGCATTATATATCATTTTTAAATTACAACAAATTTTTTCATGTATACACCTCATCTGGTTCTTCCGATAAATTCCCCCATAAAAAGTGCGCCCGTTAATTTTATTGTTAGTATCCCCCTCCCCGCCGGTTCCCCGAACCAGATGTGCATTAATATGAAACAATACAATTATATACAAAATTATAAAAAAATTTTTTCAATAAATCATTAAAACAAATAACCAAAGGAATTGTCGCATCTCAGCGAAGTCAACCAAACGGAGTAAACAAATGTTTAATTACAATTTTTTTCCCCCCATCAATTGAAAAAAAAAAAATTTTACAAGTAAAAAGTTAAAAAAAAATTTAAAAAAAATACACCATTGTAGTGTCAATTTTGTTTGGATTATATTTTTTAAAAACCCGCCCGAGACTTCCTTCTCTGCAAAAATTTTTTCCGCCCAAATTTGTTGGAAAGAATAAAAAAATGAAACGATACAACCTGATTTTTTGGCGGCATCCCCCATTTGGAACCCCCAAGGATAATGTACTTTTTGGTTTTCCCGCTCCTCTTCCCCCATTTCCTGGCTGCTTTGCTGAGGATTTTTTTTTTTTTGGTCTTCCTGCTCCTTGATCTTGCCTGTTCCTTGATGTAGGGTCTCCCGGTTTTCCCCCCTCGGTTTTCCCTGGCTTGAACTGGCCTTGTTTGATTTGACTTCACCAAAAGGTTGGTCGGGACTCCGGATTTTTGGGGTTTTTTCGCGGTCAGAAAATAAAAAGCTCTTTTATCTTGAACTACTGCTCCTTCCGTTCGGTTCCTTTTCCCCTACTTATATAAATATTGGTAGTTTTTTTGGACGATAATTTTCTTTTTTTTACCCAACGTTTCTGAAATTTTTTGTGGTCCACCTGACCAAGATCCACGCGATCGTTTATATCAAAATTTTTTCCTGGCGTTCTTTTTAACCCTTTTTTTTTCATTATTTGAAAAAGAGCTGGAAATGATCTGATAAGGGGGGTCCTCACTTATCGGCTCTACCTGTGCTTCTCCCCTTTGATTTGACGTAAGATTTACCCCTTTTTTCCCTCTAATCCCTTTTTACACCCTGCCCCCTTTTTCCCACCATATTGCGACCCCCGGGATTTCGTTGTACGTTTTTCCCCACTGTTTTCTGACGTGAATTTGCTATCTGAACTACCTTTTCCCTATCTAAAAATCTCGTCACATTTCCTATGACGATATATTCTCTTTTTTATCGACATTGACCGTTAACCTTTCCCCCGACCACCATATGATGACATTATTCTTTTTTACTTCTAACCCCCTATACGGACCTTTAAATTTTTTGACTTGAACTTTGCCCAAATTTTTCTTCTTGCGGGAGCTTAAAGGGTCTTTTCCAAAAGCCCCAGTCTTTTACCTTAATTTGACATCACGCCTGCTTCTATTATAATACTTCTCCCATTTTTCATGTTTAGCTTTTTTTGTTTCGCCCAAACCTCATCAAACAATTTTTCAATATCACTAATTCAAAACACAGTTCCGTCCGATAACATCAATAATTTCTAAAATTTAAAGGAATTTCCGACCTAAAAAAAACCCTGCAAGGGTTTTTTCCCATCGTTTCTATCACTGGGGGAAAGAATAGATGGGCAAACTCTCGAAAGGGTTGGTCCCATGTATCATGTTGATCATTCACATAATTTGGAATCTTTTTGCACAAGATCACGATTCACGCGTTGGGGTTCTATTTCCCTTGAGGCCTATATAAAACAGTCTTCACATCCCTTTATGCCTAATATTTCACTTAAATGTTCAAAACCCCCGATAAAAAATTGGAGACCGTTATCACTTTTTAAATTTAAATTTTTTATTGGGCTAAAAAACGCGATATAAAATTATCAAAAAAGTATCCGCAATTATGCGAAAAACGAACCCTTTTTAAAGAGGTATGATTTCATCCCTTTTGGGTTAAAAATGATCGGTAATTACTAATACATATGGGTTACGTCTCATTTTGATGTGGGGTACAGCCCCTAACAAATCTAACGTAACTATCTCTTTTTGGATAATTTGATACAATCGGTTTAATGGGACCAGCTGGTAACGCTTTTTTATAATTTTTCTTGGCACATGTAATGTTGAGACATATTGATCAATTTTTCTCATATACGGGAAATAAAAAACGCCCTTTTATTTTTTTGTTAAGTTTTAAATGTGTCCAAAATGACCTGCTGGGGGTTTGTCGTGAAATTCCCCATTATTTCATTCCTCAAAGACTTGGAATGTATATTCGCATTTCACCTAGTGATGTCGCATATTTCGAAAAAAATAACAAGCCCTCGATAAGCTTGAATTCTTTGGCCCAAATTCCTCCCCTTATCGTCGCTTTAAATTTGAGCTATTTTCCCGGTTTTTAAATATCTATAGAAAAGGACCTAATTCTGGGTCATTTTTTTTGTTCTGTTATTAACTGTTCTAGCGACGTAAGTACCAAATTTGATTATTGCACAATTAATTTTTCTCCCCCATCATACTTTCAACCGGGTTTTTTTGAAAAAAACCGTTCCCCAAATCGCTTTTTGGGAGTCCCGGGCCTATTTTCCCCTTTTTTATATTAAATTTTGCTAATTTGAGTGCCCATCTGATCATCCTACGCGACAAATTTTTCCCTTTGAGTTAAATGCGTTAAAGCAGCGTGATCAGTAATAACAATCTTCAGTGATCTTAAATACGTTCTGGATTTATTCAGCGCCCAAACTCGCTAAACATTCCTCTCAGTTATCGTATAATTCCTCCCCAGCGTTGCTAAATGTACGCGAAGCAAAATACAACTGGTCTCTGTTCCCGATTTAGAACCGCTCCCCCCACCTTTGAACTTGCATCTTTAAATAACTCGAAATGCATTTTTTATACCCGGCAATTTTTGGGAAATGGCGCTTTTTTTATGGCCGCCTTTGGGCCGCGTCGAATGCCTTCTGCGCCTCAATTGACGAAAAAAAAAATTTTTTAAATTTTTGTTTAAGATTATAAAAAGGGTTTGCAAAGATCAGCATAATTTTTTAAAAAATTTCGCGTACCATTGGGACATACCCCAAAAACCTTTATACTTCCTTGGAATTACGCGGTGGTTTTCCCTCTCAAGTTTTGGCCCCGAACCTTTGTCTCATCCGTTTTGATTCCCTCCTTACTTTAAAAATCAATCTTAAATATTTCCCCAAATTTAAACAGAACCAAATTTACTATTTTCTTTTGTTTAATGTCAATCCTGCATCTTGTAATAACCTAAAACTTTCCTTAAATGCTCAACATGTTGAGTGAATGATGGAGACGAAATAATTACGTCATCCATATATACATTTTAAACCTCCTATCACCAGTTTCAATATAATTTCTATCGCCTTCTGAAATTGGGGGCCGCCCCCGATAATTTTAAAAGGCATACGCCGAAAAAACGTAGGTGCCAAATTTTTTCTACGAACGTTGTCTTAACAATATCACTGGGGTTTACTGCCATTTGTAAGTACCGACTTCTTAGATCAAGAGATGACATTATTGTCTTATAGAGGATAATCGTTATTAAATCATCTATTAACGGTAAGGGATAGCGGGGATACCTCGTGACTGAATTAAGTTTCCTATAGTCAACCGCAAATCTAAATGCTTCCGGATCATCCGGTGGTAACCCACTATTTTTTTTACATAACACAACTGGTGACGCGTACGAGGATTGAATTGGAACTATGGTTCCTTCTTCCAACATTTTCTCAATGATATTCAAGTATCGCTTGCTTTTGCCTATCATAGCGGTACTACCTGGAAACAACCGCTGGACTATCGCCCGTATCAATTTCATGGTATAAAACATGAGTAAGACCTGGTTTATCTAAGAACAATCGCTTAAAACTACTAAACAAATTTCGTAACTCCTGTTTTTGCGTATCCTCCAACCTTGTCTTAGACAGATCTATTTCTACATTTCCCTTCCCCCAATTGTTTTTTTAAACCCCCTTTCTATTTGCAATCGGGGAAACTTTTTAAAGATTTTCTATCAAAGTCTAAAAAACAATCTTTTATCCACTTATGAAATTTCCCCGAAAATACATGGGTATTCCAAATTGTCAACACATGGAAAAAAACCAAGGTTTTCAAACTCCCCCAATTGCCGTGATCATGTGAGCTAGCGATTTTTACTTGCTTATAAAAAAAAATTTTCTATATATTTCCTCAGGTATAAATGACTTCTCCGCTCCAGTGTCCCATAACGCCCGGAAATGATTCATTTAATAAAATAGGAACATATGGAAGTTCCACTGCTGGGCTTATATATCGCAGAAAGTTTAATCGGTATATCCACTGCCGAGTTTCTTTTTTTATTACTTTTTAACATCATTAAATTTCAAAACATTCAATCGTCCCCCCTTTTTTATCCTATGGCCCCCCGGGCTAAAATTCTCACCCCGAACCCTATTTCTGCGGTCCCCCTATTAAATCATCATTTGATCTCTCTTTCTAAATTGGTATCCCCCATCGTTGAATCGAGGTCATCGTTCTGAAATCTATCCCTACCCCGAACCACAGTTTTCCCTTTACAGCCATTCTCGTATTTTTCCCCCATAATCATTTCTGCCATTACTTGGTCTACGACTAACTTCTGAATTTCTCCAATTTTTGCGATTATCACCAACATTAGACATCCTACGCCCCATTCCAACCTCGTCTTTCCAAATTTTCCCCATTCAAAAACCCGGTTGGTTTTCAAGAATACCTCTATTCAAATTTAGCTAAAAATCTCCAAAAGTTGTCCCCTGTTTTGTTTCAAAAACCCCCACGTAAGGGCTTGAACTTGTGGTTCGGGGGTTTTTAAAAAAAATGTGAAAACTACCAAGTCCGCCTGCGACATCCCCAGTTCTAATTTTTGATGCAAATTTTAAAAAAATCAAACAAAAACCGTTGGCTCCCGTTTCCCTTCCCCGCTGGGGACGCATAAAACCCTTTTTCCTTTTTAAATTTTTTATTCCGTATGGTAGGGGGGGCTTTGATAATTCTGCTTTTTGCTACAAAATCCGTGGCGGTATCCTGCACTAACACTGGGGTTTAAATATTTTGATACCAATCTCGGGGCCCCTTCCCCCAATGAACCTTTTAAATAAGGCATGTAAAATGCTTTTGGTATTTCTAGTAATTTTTTTTGATTGTCTATGACTTCCAAAAATCGGGCCCTTTTGACCCCGGGAAAAAACACACTTCCGGGAAAATACCAAACCCGTTAGAACTTCTTACCCCCGGGGGCATATAAATTAAATCTCGTTGGGGGCCACCTGATACCCCCCTTTTGGGGACCGTATCTTTTTATTGTCAGCGTGAGCTAGGGGGTGTATGGTTTGCAAAAGGAATGACATTTTGATTCTTAATATGATTTAATTAAGAATGAAACTTTAAAAGTCTAACAAGTTAGATAAATTTAATTAAGAAAATCTATAATGAACAAACTCCCCAGTAATAGTTAAACCGAATTGCGTAACTTAGACCACTATAATTATTTAATTTTTTTCTCATTTTAATAATTTACATTTCCCCAAAAATCCAAATAAATTTTCCCACCTTAATCCAAACTTAGATTCTATCTTTTAAAAAGAAACGTCTGGGTCGCAAATGGTAGCCCCTTTTTTTAATGGCTTGTTTTTCCCGGTCTTCGATTGGCTGTCAATTCACACTAGTCTTTTCCCCAAACCCTTCCCCAAAATTGCCATTTCACTTCAAAAATTCTGTTATTTTTTTAAAAGCTATCTTTTTTTTGCCCTTTTCTTTTTACCTTTTTTGCTTTTGGGTTTTGGGTTGGGGAAAAAAGTTGCCATTAATCATGGCCCCAAAAAACCCCGAGGTTATGTTAAAAAAAATGGGGACCCCCCACAACTTTGAATTTTTCATTTCAATAAATATACATTATTATACAAGTATATCTTCTTTTATGCCTTGAATAAATTTTTATTTCCTAAGTGATTCCAACATATTAAAAGTAAAGGTAATAATATTAGTTTTATATAATGTAGTAATGATTCCAAACCATTGCAAAAATATATGTAAATTAAGAAAATTCATCTTTTGATTTTTAACTTTTTAAAAATTTTCATTTATAATTTATAGTTACTGTTATACAATATTAAGGGAAAATATCATTAGTAAAGGTGTAATCGTTTTTAGAAATTCCTTTTAATTCTCCTTTGTTTTAAATGTATTTTGCACTTATTGAATTACTTATAAATTTTAAAAATAAAAGTACATATTAAAGTATGATTTATCAATACTGTACTGATCCAAAATACAATTCAAACTTGTAGAAAACTCTTAAATCCTGAGTTAGTTAACATGAAAGTTTTTGATTAATTATTAAGATTTATTCTTTGATGAAAATAAATTTTATTTTTGCAACACAATGAATTGCATATAAAATAGAAAAATTTTATTGAAGTTTTTAATTTATACAATTGTGATATGGTCGATCTTTGTCGACCATATCGTGGGGTTTCAGCGTAAGTTAGAGGTGTGGGATTCTCAAAATGAAGAGACATTTTTAGAATTCTTAATATGACTTTTATTAAGAGTTTAACAAATTACTTATATATCGAACAAACTTATATTAAGTGAGAATAAACTAAAACACGTAGCCGTAGTTAACACAGATCGCGCAATTGGATCACTTTATCTAAAAATTATATATTCCGCCTACCCCATTCCTAATAATATATTCGAATTCGGAAAATAATTTTCCCTACCTTGAATTTTCAAGCACCGGTTCAATCAACTTCAGATATTCCGTTAGGCTCGAGATAATGGTATGTACCTTGTATTAATGGCGAGTTTTTCGTGATTCTTGGGTAGGCCGTTAATTTGCACTTCACCTTTTTTGAACTGAACTTTCCAAATTGCATCGCGCTTACTAAACTTTCTGTCCTTTTAAAGGTTATCTTATTTGCATCTATCCTTCGTTTCATTTCTTGGATTTGGGTTGGAAAAGATTTGCCATTAATCGTGGCCGTCAAAGAACACAGAGGTTATGTTAGAGAAAGGACGCGTGAGCCGTCACACAATATATGAAGTTGAAACATTGTTCAAAGATTTCCATACAATCTAAACAAATAAAGTAATGAATAATGCTAAAATCCCGGATATCCTAATAATAATTTTGAAATAGATTTTCAAGAACAGCAGAAATGAAATTTTATATGAATATTAGAAAATAAAATTAAATCATGCTATTTTTTTTTCTATTATTATCAAAAAATTTTCCATAATAGAATGAATTTAGGGCTATAAATTTTACTGCGAAAGAATTTTTACCAAACACAAACAATTAAAAAAAATTTCCGAAATATTTGTAATTATTTTTCGTTTGATATCCAAGAAAGGAACAAAAAAATTCACATACATATTAATACAATTATTATAATAAATCTTATATGATGTGTGTGTGATGTAGGTAATAAACAATAAAAAAATCCAATATGGCGCACGCAAGCTAATACTACACTGGTGTGCAAATCTTAAGCAACGGGTGGGTTTATTGCCATAACTTCACAAAAAATCATCTGAGAGACATGAAATTCTGAAATGAGGGAGAGTATTATGTACGTAAAGGATGGCGAAAGCATCGGCGCTGAAAAAGGAAAACAACGCATACGGTATGGAATCAAACAAGAACAAGCTTTATTGAACGCATAGTATCGCGACTCATGATTGTCTATCCAACAGGAAGAACAACAAGCAGATGTTCCTTAATATGGTATATGCCCTCCCTTACTACAATGGTTGCTTGCACGTCTCCACATACTCAGAACCAGCTGGTGCAACATTTCTTGTGAAGGTAGGGTGCCCATTCCTCAATAAACATCTGTTTGAGTTGTTGGTTGTACCCCGGATGATGTAGCGTGTGGCAATACGTCTCCCCAAAGCACCCCACACATGTTCGATGGGATTTAAATCTGGGGCGCACTCCCGGCCAATCCATTCGAGTAATATCTTCACTTTCCCGCAGCTCCTCAACAGCAAGAGTGCGATGTGGCCGTCATTGTCATCCATAAAAATGAAGTCTGGGCCAATGGCACCTCGGAAAAGATGCACATGGGGAAAAGTACCTCCCCACAATAGCGATCCCCGGTTATAGACCCTCTGTCGAAAATGTGAAGCTCAGTTCCACCGTTCAGCATAATCCAACAGACAAGAACTCCAGGACCACCGTAACGATGTCTTTCCTTGATGTTACTGGGATAAAACCGGGTCGATCTCTCTCCCAAATCAAAAAGCGTTGAGAATCGCTTCTGGTACGAACCGACTCTCATCCGTAAAGAGGACACGACTCCATTGATCAATTGTTCAGTTTTTGTGCTCTCTGGCCCACTGTAAACGGTGGCTTCGGTGGCCATCTTTCAACGGGGCAGCGTTCAGGACGGCGGGTGAACAGGCCCCCTTTGTGAGGCGTCGGCCACAGTAAACCCTACTTGTCGACCTTTTTCTTCCCAGGTTCTGAGCAAGGGCCCTTGCGACTGCTGTTGACTTTTTTTCGCCTGAAGGATGATATATCGGTCATCCTCTGCGTTTGTCTTCGGGCGACCACACCAACCTTTCAACAGCTGTACCTGTGGTTTGGCCTTTTCAAGCGCGCAAAACGAACTTTGTTGATTCCGAACTTCGGCTCCCTTTGGTGACAGTACCCCCCTCCTCCGGTTTTCCCGATCATTCTTCCGTGTGAAGTCACCCCGGGATTTCTTCTACCCATTTTTCCCGAACTGACTCACTGGCACTTGCAGAAATGGGGGGTTTTTCCCGTCATTCTTTCTTCTACTGTTGAGCAGCGCGGACATCACGCGTTTTGCGTACGCTAAATCCTTCTGACGTTTTTTTTCCTGATATTTGCATACGCATGACGTTTCTACTGACTTACGTGTTCCCTCTACTGATCTCAGACTTCCTTTCTGCAATTTCATGGCTATCTCTAAATTTTTACATTGTTGCTTGTTTTGCACACCAGTGTATTTACATTTAACTTGTTAAACATTCCCTTGGTCGCCTAAAAAAGGGGATAAGCAAAAAAACCCTTTCTCTAAATGGCTAAAAAATTTAACAAAGGGGTTTTTAAAAAAATACTGAAATAAATAAATTTAAAAACACAAATCAAATCTACAGATCATCTTCTATTCATATAGTTAAAAAAAAGTTTCAAAAACTTGCATTAGATCTTGGGAAAAACTCAGTTGAATTTCGATGTTTTCCCATAGATTAACATTACACTGGAAGTTCAGGTGGGTTCCACTCAATGTTGTTTACAAAGTAGATTTTGTCTATAGAATTTGGATTTTCTTAAATTAGGTTGCAACGATAAGTCGTGATTGCACTGTACATCTGTAAACTTGGTTATCATTTTGTACTTCAACAGCAGTTGGTGAAAATAAAGAATTTAGAATCCATTAGCTGGTATTTTAGAATCTTTTGGTTGATGTTAAAAATTCTTTGACTTTTTGAATATGCTCTATTGTTTTACAATTCGGTATTGATAAATAAGACCATTCACCATGGTTGGATATAAAATTTTTCAAAATTTTACATTGCGATTTGTATTTGTTACAGGTTAAAATAAAATGTTCACTAGTTTCTGGTACTTGACAATCTAAACACAATGGAGAATCTGTTTGTTTAAAAAGAAAATAAATATCATTTAATGGTAATTTTTTAGCCCGCAACTTATTGATTAAAACTTCTGTATTTCTATTTTTCGCTGCCTGTCTACTCCACTTTTCAAGATGAGAAATATAATTATATTTCTTATGTCTTCTGCTCCTTTTCCATGTTTCTTCGTTTTTACTTTGTGTTGTTTTTTAAAATATGTGTGTAGATCTTCCCAAGTAATCCAAGGAATAAAATTCGAAGGTTCTGGAGAGGCTTTGGCTAATTTATCCACTTTATTCCCTTGTGAGATGGTACCCAAATGAATGTAATGGATTGAACTATTTGGAGACACTGCTGTAAAGTTGAACTTAAATTTAAAATTATCCTATTGGATTTTCTATGAATATTTTGAATACTTTTTAAAACTGATAAACTGTCCGTCAGAATAACATAGTTTTCTGCTTCAGTAACCTAATTTTGTAATGCAGTCCATATGGCTATTGTGAAAATTGAAATCATTTCTTTCAGTATGAAATTCTGTCGAACTTTTTTCTTGGGGATCAAAATTCCTATTGATGTTTGTTTAGTATTTTTTGAACCATCTGTTGCTATTATGATGCTGTCATTAAAGTTTGACTGGATGTAATCGATAAACATTCTTTGCACTATGACATCTGGGAGATCCCTGTTTTGAAAAGCGGTTCATGAATATAGATGTTTATTTTGTGATTTTCGTAGATAGGTGGAGGAGGATCCACTGAAGAATATCCACGTTAGAGATACATAGCTCTTGGAGCAGTTTGATTGTCTTTTGAAAAATGCTGATCTCTTTTTCTTTATATCTATAAAAAATATTATTTATATCCCAAAATAACCTTGCATTCGGTGACCAGTCTTTTAAGGCTATTTGTTTAGTTATAAATTTTGTAAAATTATGGCGATTATTAATACTGCTTTATTCATAGACTCTGCTCTTAATAAATCTATCCAGGGTGTTTCTTGGGAGACCTAGGGCTAATCGTAAAGGCAGCATTGTAAGCGGTTCTAGTTTCTGTCTGTTGCTACTGTTAGAAAAGGAAAATCGGCCCATAGTCAAGATAGAACGGATTGTGGCATTAATAATATATTTAAAAGATGATCGAACGTTTCCTATTTTAGGAGAAGATAAGGCTTTAATTGCATTTAAGTATTTAAATCCTTTCTTTCGAAGGTAATTAATATGATTTTTCCAAGTGATATTGGGATCGAAGATTATACCCAGGATTTTAAGACTCTTCTCTTCGGGAATAGGTTTGTCGCAATATTTTAAGTAATGGAGGTATTGTGCTTCTTTTTCTGGAAAAATTGATTAGACTGCTTTTTTCTGGAGGGGTAGACAATTTCAATTTTTTAAACCAGGCTGAAATATTATTTAAAAATTCTTGCAATTCACCTATTGTTTTATTCCAATTTGTACCGCTATTATATAAGAATATATCGTCTGCGTAAACCAGAAGATGGCTGTCGTGTTGAATTTCAAATATAACTGCCATATAAATCATAAATAGAAAGGGCTTAAAATACAATCCTGAGGTACACCATAATTATTTTTAATGATTTTCGAAAGATTGTTCCTCCATTTATAATTTGAATTGTTCTCTGATGTAAGAAGTTTTAAATCCATCGTGGCAAACTACCAGAGTACCCAACTTTTTTAATTTAGATATTAGACCACTTGGCCACACTGAGTCAAATGCTGCTTTAATATCTAATGCTACCAAAATAAAATATTCCTTGCGTTCTCTAGCCAGTATAATATCATATTGTAATTGAAGTAACGTATTAATGCTGCTTCTGTGAGGGTAAAACAAATGATGATAAATATGAAAAATTTTATTGCGAAAACTGAAATCTAACTTTCTATGCAGGATCATTCTTTCTAATAATTTGGCAATTACTGAAGTAAGAGATATTGGACGATATGACACTACTACCTTGGGACTTTTGTGAGGTTTTATGAAAGGTAAAATAATTGCGTGAGTCCAATATTTTGGATTTGACTTGAAGACCAACTGTCATTAAAGGATTTCAGAAGATTTATTACTTTGATGGGAAGATGGTTGATTATTTGGAGATAAATTTTATCATGGCCTGGACTACTATTTTTTTGATTATATATTGTTATTTCTAATTCTTTTAAAGAGAAAGGTTTATTAATATCTTGACTATTGTCCGGAATAGAGATATTTTGAATACTATCGTTGTTTTGTTTTGCGTAATATTGTAAGAAACAATTTGCTTGGGATTGTTCGTTTGTTAGTATGGTTCCGTTATTCTCAATAATATTAAATGAAGAATAGCTGGGATTTGTTCTATTTTTGATTATGCGAATTATTTTAAAAAGATCTTTGAGAGAAGTAATTTTTCGCATGTCCTTTGCCAATACTCTTCTTTTCAGGCTTTAATTATTCGCTTAAGTTTTGCGCTTATTTCTTCTTATTTTTTATCCAATCTTCCTCTTTAAATTTTTCTTTGCTTTATTAAGTAGTTGTCTTTTTTTTTCGCTCTTAAATACCCGCATGCTGCTGTCCACCATGGAGCTCTTGAACTGATTTGTTTTGATTCTAATTGTTGAGAAGAGTTTTGGGCTTTTTTAATTTCTTCTATAATATCCATATTTATATTTTCATTTGAGCTTAACTTTTGTTGGAGAAGATTGGTAAATTTGTTCCAATTTTTTTTTGTCTAAAAGAATTTGTTCAGTGTAAATGTAGAGCGCCCTTTAGCACTCAGGGTGTCATACTATTCAGTGTAACCTAAGACTCCAAAGAGTAAGGAGTTTAACGAGCGCGTGCTGAGCAACAGAGAGTAAATAAACTACAATCCACTACAACTGAGTAAGACTCTTTCTTGAGTACTTCATTGTGAGTTAAATGAGCTATCATCTTGTGTGAGCCAACCAGAATTGGTTGCTGAATTGTATGATCTTTTGTATTTAATGATTATAGGGAAGTGGTCACTTCGAAAATTATCAGTATTTGTGGACCAAGATAAACCATAATTCAAATTTATTGATGATAATGAAAGATCTATATCTGTAAATATTCCCGATGAATGGAGATAGGCTGGACTTTTATCGTTTAGCAGCATTAGGTCATTTTCAAAAATCTTTTTTCCGGGAGCGTTGGAATTTTTTGATCACCATATCTCATGAGATGCATTGAAATCTCCTAATATCAAACTATGATTATCAATATATGATGCTATTTTCGATAAGTTGACGTTATTAAAGTTTCCCGGGGGAATGTAGATATTGAAAATTGTAAGAGGAACTGAATTTATCTGAGCTCTGACTATTAAAATTTTTATGTCTTCACAAATTTCTGAGAATACTTTTATGGCGCTAATATCTTTATCTAAAGCTATCATTAATCCTCTTCTTTTATGATTTCTCTATCAATTCGGAAAATATTCTTATTAAAATAGTGAAATCACATTTGGATGTAACCATGTTTCTTGAATTATTAAAATGTTTGCTTTTTGAAAAATTGGCTCGAAAAGAATATCTGACTTCTTGTTTTTAACTCCGCGTGCATTCCATTGGATGATATTTATGATTTAAAGGGAAAAAAGGTACAAAACTACAAAGTTTAAATGTCTAAAAAAAGCAGTTTAATATTGATTTTTTAACGAAAATATAGAAAATTTATATATTTATCAATATTTTTTATTTTGTTCCACTACACTTTCTAATATATTTCCTCTCTGTTCTGATAGTTTCTTTAGTCTTTTTGTTTTTTCATTTAGTTTCCTATTTATTGGGTAGTCGTCATCTTTTGAAATTGTTAGATTGGATGCAACTTTTTTAAAAGTAGATTCCATTGTGTTCATCAAGGAAGAAAACCTCAAATTTATTTGTGTTACCGCCGTATTCAGTTCTGTCGTATTTGTTCTAATTTCTTTTCAAATATATTATTGTTTTCTTCAAACTTCTGTTCTAAGTTTTTAATCTTTTTTTTCCAGATTTTCTATTTTCTCTGATTGTTGTATGTTTTGGCTGAGTAGAGTTTTTTAAATTTTGAAACTTTTCGACTGCTTTATTTCTCGAGATTTGTTGCTCTACTTTAATTTTTAAAATTTCGACTTCTTGATACTTTTTGCAAATTTTAGAGTTGGCTTCATGCGCTTCTCCACAAGAGCTACATTTTTTAATTTCAGTTTCCTTACACTCATTTTCAGGGCGGTTTAATGAACATATTCGGCATTTTATCATTTCGAACCATTGGGACTCTTTCGGGGATCGTGCATCCAATTTGGGTAACTTTAATTGTTTTCATAGGTTTGAATCCTGATTCTGTTTTTTGGTGAAACGTTGAATGTCCAAAATTCCATAATTGTAGTTTTCTAGTTCCGATTTTATGTCTTCTATTGTATATTCCGTGTCTATTTCTTGCAAAATGTAACTACTGGTTATGCCAATAAAGGACAATCTTGTACTTATTTTTTTCATTTATTTCTTTAATCTTTAATGCTTCTTTGGTGGTCTCGCAACTACTTGTTTTGATTATAATCTCGCCGTTTCTTGTTTTGCTTATACTCAGAATACTTTTTTTAATCGTGAACGCTTTCATTACTATTTCTTTTAATTTAAGTGGATTACCACTCTGAAAGTTATTTTCTGATTTTAAGAAAATTGTATTATTCGGACTCGTATTTAAATTTTGTCTTTCCTCAAACTTGGCTAATAATTCAGTATCTGTTAAATTATATCTATATTTATTTAATGAAAAATTAATATTTGTACTTTCCACCTCCATTTTATTTTCTTCCCTATTCCAACACACTATTTTGTATTAATACACTACCTTGTGTAAGTACTAAAATTAAAAGATCTTATCCGAAGATAGTAGAAAAGTTATACTAAATAAATTTCAAGAAAAAAAAAAACTTAATCAAAACGATCTCACCACCTCGAATCCACTTGAAATGTTTGCTACCGGCTCAACCATTCAGCATCACATCCAAAGCTTTCCTTGAGTTGCTTTCTCCTTGGGCCTTCCTCTTCGGCACGGTCAAAGGAAAACAGGTTGATTGTCATTAGGGCCGGCTCTAGCAATTTTGCCGCCCCTCTCTCGAAAGCAAAAAATTATAATTTAAAATTTTTCACATAGATGCACATCTATAAACCTTGAATAACGAATAAAAAGGCAGCTTAATATATATATATATATATATATATATATATATATGAAAGAAATTTGTATAACATATCAAAAACCAGAAATAATAGATAATGAACATAACAAGAAATAACGTAATAAAAATTTAAAAGCAAAACATGAAGATCGAATTTATAGAAAAATACAAAAAAAGAACTATAAAAAAGAACCTAGCGAGTCAGAAAACAATTTCGGACTTCGGATCGAATAAGTGGGGTTAAACTAGTTTGAAGGCGCCAACCTTCCCCTTTGCAACTCGTAGGAAAAACCAAATAAAATAAACAAAAATTTATATATATATATAAATATATACATATATATACATATATATATAATTATAAATAAATAAATATATATATATGTGTGTGTGTATAATTTTAAGTCTTACAAAATACAAAATAATTCCAAATAGGTCATAATTATCTGTTATTATTTCAAACGAGTAAAATGTAAAAGAAGGAATTGCCCAATTCCAGCAACCAATTTCCTCAAAAAAGGATTAACTGATGGTGTGGATTACAAGCGTTTATTTTGACTTATAGAACTCCCCCCAAAACTTCTTCTGTGGCTCTTCATCAAATATTTATTGCCCTCTATCCCCTTGACAACAAACTTCGTATAGGTGAAAGAAATGTCCATTGTGATCCCACTCCAAAAGATGGGGAGAAAGATATTAGTGAAAGATGTGCAAAAATATCAAATTTCATTATTTAAGATATATTCCTGCCTCGACCTCTTAAGTTTCAACATAAAAGAAAAAGTGACATTAAACATACAGAGTACAAAATAAAGAAAATAAAATACACAATTTACACCCAATAATATTTCAGAAAATATATAAAATATATCTAATTTTCTGTAACAACAATATATATTTATTTCAAATTCGATTCAAATGCCGCCCTTAAAATCTATCACCCCGGGCAGGGGTCCGGATTGTCCGGCCCTAGAGCCGCCCCTGTTGTCATTGGTAGATGTGCAATGATATCATTATTCTTGGCTGCCTGGTTTAGCGCTATAGCATTTTTTTGCCACAGTGTTTCATTGAAACATAAAAGTTTTGTCCCCACTTGGGAGATTGTTTTTCAAGCAGTTTTTTCTTCCATTTCTTATAATAGTTAAATTCCCTTGCGTATTGAATTTTCACAGTATAAATAACAATGTGTTCTTTTTTTCATTCACATCAATCAAAATATTTTAATGGGTTTAATTTTGTAGAAGAAATGTATACATTGTGATATGGCCGATCTTTGTGGACCATATCGTGGGGTTTCAGCGTAAGTTAGTAGTGTGGGATTCTCGAAATGAAGAGACATTTTAGAATTCTTAATATGACTTTTATTAAGAGTTTAACTTAAATTACTTATATATCGAACAAACTTATATTAAGTGAGAATAAACCAAAACACGTAGCCGTAGTTAACACAGATCGCGAAATTTGGGAATCTAAATAATTATATTATCCACCTACTCTCAATCCTAATAATATTTCAAATTTTGGGAAAAAATAATCTTCCTACCTTGAATTCCAAGCACCGGTTCAACGCTTTCAGATCGGCTGTTGAGCCGTGTGCAAATAGTATGCACCTTGTAGTATTGCTAGATATCCTTGATTTTTGTTTAGGCCGCCAATTTCACTTCTACCTTTTCAAACTGAACTTTCTCTAAATTGCCTTTCCGTTTACTAAAACTTCTGCCCTTTTAAAGGCTATCTTATTTGCATCTATACCTTCGTTTCACTTCTTGGATTTGGGTTGGAAAAGATTTGCCATTAATCTTGGCCGTCAAAGAACACAGAGGTTATGTTAGAGAAAGGACGCGTGAGCCGTCACAACATTAGCTTAGTAAATGAGGAACTTAATTACAAATTAAAAAAAATATATAAGCTTTCAATAATCCATTTACTGTGATTAATAATATTTTGAAAATGAATTAGATGTTTCGAGTTTTATCCTTAAGTATATATAAGATAGTCTTACGAATTTTGTGTAAATAGTATAAATAATCTGTATTTGGATGTGTAATGCATTTATATTACTCTATGTTACATTTATTTTATGTTAAAATTGTACTATTCACAAGCAATGCCACCCTTTACGTTATAATGGCGAGTCAATGAGAACTTGGCGAAATCTTGGTGGAAGAGCCAACTTGGCATCTGATTTGGCGCGCGTATATGATGTGTTGTTTCCATAATAAATTTTTGTCTAGGAATAGTCCTAGGTACTTCGTGGTAGGTACTTCGTGCTCTGAGACCAGTGTAGTTGTGTGGAACAGAGGGTTGGCGGTGTGACTGGTTTGCTTCTCCTGAAGAAGAGTACGGCTATTGTTTTATCTATATTAATTTCTATTTTCCATGCGTTAAAAAAGTTTTCAAGAAGGTGTAGGTGTGAGTTGAGTGTACGGGTAATAGTGTTGTGATTTTTATAGGTAGCCAGGATAGAAGTATCATCAGCGTAAATATTAGTTCTGGTTTGAGGGTGAGTAGTTTGTTATAGAGAACAGTTTGTTTTTGCAACAGGCAAATTCAATGATGATATATAGTCATTAAAGGAATTCGGATTCATCTTAAGAAATATTTACTCTGATCGGTGTTGTGTCACTCAAAGTACATAAATTTTCTCCTTTCCTAAAGTATGTTTCCTCCCGTAAAGCTACAGCTCGAAAATTAATACGGAAATATGACAAAAAATAATACGTTTTCGAGCAAAAATAAAAATTAGGCATTAAATTTTATTATTTCCAAAAACTTATTTAGATTTTGCATTCTATCTTACAAGATTTTTTACACACTAATTATTCACTTTATTATAGCTACAATTAGAGATAATCAAGAAAGTTTAATACGTAGAAGAAAACATTTAATGAAATCTTTTATAATTTTTTTTTATGACATTCCATTTTTAGAACAAATATAATCCCTATTTTTTTATTATTATTTTATTTCCACATTATGCTTATGGGTCTTTCAGTACATATTTTTGTTATCAAAGGCTGGTGGTAGCTAAAATAAGAAATCTAGGTTTTGCACTCAATATCATTTAAGCATCTCGGAAACACTGCATCTCAATCGTAGTTTTTGATTTTGTCGTTGATATCATTCTGTTAATTTGTAGAGATAAGCCTCTTTTTGCATCTTAATTTCCCCTATTTGAGGTAAATCTGGAAACTAAAGCCATATTGTTTTAACTAATCATTCATCATTTGTTTCTACATAAATTAGCTTTCCAACTGCACCATTTGCCAATCCATCTGTCATATCAATATTTGTGGTAATCATGTAATAAATATTATTCACATAAATTGTTTGAAAGGCAATCCATTTGTATCAATTAATGACATCTTATGGAAATTTTGATGTACGAAAGTATCTTGTTCTTTTGAAGTACAACCAATATATACATCTTTTTCAGTTGAATTAATTCTGTCCGCGTAAGCATTTAATATTTTATTATTATACTCATTAACGAAATTGTTAGTGTTGAATAATTTTATGCCTTATGCCACCTTGCTTCAGCTTCTTCCACAGTACAAAAACGTGACTCAGTCAGGTCTATTTCCATTTCATCAAATTGTTCGCGGTTTCCAATTTTTGTAAGTATAGAAGAAAATTGTCGATTAGCTTGACTTCATTTAGTTCATAAAATTTTAGATTTCGCCATAAAATCGGTTCAACGATGGTCTGTTTCGGTTGCTTATAGATGGGTGTAGAACGAACTGGTGGTAATTAACGTAAATCTCCTATTAAAGTAATATCTAATTCACCAAAATTTGACTGAAAATTTCCAGTTATTTGTTTTAATCTGGAATCAACCTCAATAATAATTGAGCACTGATCATACTTACGACTTTTATGTATTTGAAAAGAGTTCTGCATTGTTGAGCAGTTTCAGAATTTAACGACAGTAATCTTGATAAAGAAATTTTTAAAGCTGTATGAACAGTCGTTCCTGAAATAGGTACTGCTGCTTTACAACTTTGAAAGTATCCATCATTATCCGTATAGTGATCATAAATTTCCATCAACAGTTTAATAACGAACATTTGTATTTGAATTAAAAATTAAAAATATATGTAATGAAACAACTAATAAAACTGAAAAACGGTTTAAAATAATAAATAGTGTATCAAATATATTTTCATCCATGCTCTCTACAAAATTAGTATAATTTTGGTAGACAGAAATTATAAATTCTACCTTTGAAAATTCCAATGAAATCTCACAAATGTTTTGATAAATAATTATAGTTAGTAACAAAATCTGTAGAAAAAAGTATTTCGAAGGAATAAATAACTATTCTGAAGAAAGAAATTATTACTAATTCGAATACAAAAGAATTTACTTAGTTTATTGTAAATAAATATATGTCACACTATCTTTATTTTGCAGATACTCTTACCACCTTGATTTTTTTTTATTTTCAACTTTATCATATACATTAAGGAAAAACCTTTCCCCAAATTAAAAGTTATAATTTTTGAAATTGATTTCTTTTAGGACTAAAGGCAAAAATTGTTAACGACATAGAAAAAATTTTACAATTAAAAATCTCGAAAAAAAAAATTCACATTTAAAATTAATGTTCCTTTACTGTCTCACATGAATTTGAAATTTAATCAGCCGAAGATGAATCAATTATTTCTTTAATATTGCTACTAAGTGATAAATACTAATATAGTATATAAATACTTGAAAATTTATTTGCTGCTGAAGTAACAATTACGTGCGTCAAAATATTAATTATTATACACTCATGGACAAAAAATTAGCGCACCAGATGGAGTTGTAAAAAATGAAACGCGAAATTTTACATATGTAATGACTACTTTGATATAAGTAAATGATTAAAAAATCAAAGAAAAAGGATAATTTATTTGAGTGAAAAAAGCAAAAGAACAGAGGATTTAATACCCTGTTAAATCCCTAGCGCAAATGCACGATGCGATATGATCGGGCATTGAGGCATACAAGCTCTGCATAATGTCTTGAGACATTTCGTTCCATATTTGCTGCAATCATTCAAACTCGTGGGATGCCCAACTCGAAGTCCCAAATTATCCCATATATGCTCGATTGGAGACAAATCATGGGATCGGGAAGGCCAAGGAAGGCTAGTAACAGTGCGGAGACTGTCTTGCGACACCCTTGCTGTGTGAGGCCGAGCATTGTCTTGTTGAAAAATGGCTCCTGGGAGCCGTTGAATGAGTGGCAACACATGTGGTTGCAGGATGTCATGGACATACTGCTGGGCTGTCATGGTGCCACGGATCAATACTAGAGGTGACCGTGTATTCTAAGCAATGACACCCCATACCATCACACCAACTGTGGGAGTGGTGTGTCTTTGTAAAGAAAAGGCAGGATTGAGGCGTTCACCCCGGGGTCTCCACACACGAACACGATTGTCATCACTGCTGAAATTGAATCTGGATTCGTCGCTAAAGACGACCTGGTTCCATTCCGCTGCAGTCCAGTTTCTTCGTGCGCGGCACCACTACAAACGGAGGCGTCGATGGGTGGGCGTCAAGGGCAGCACACGTAATGGGCGCCGCGAACCCAGATGTCCTTCAGCCAGGCGCCTTCGTATGGTTCGAGAAGACACAGGGGCCCCTAGTGAAGGTGCTACCAGTGCCTGAATGGTGGCCGATGAAGCAGTTGGCTCCACGCGTGCATTTCTTACGATGTGGCGGTCTTCTCGACAACTGGTCTGTTGAGGGCGTCCTGAGCCTGGTCTTCATGTAAATGACATCTCTTGGATCCATTGGTCCCCAAACCTCCTCATAACACAATCAGAGCGGCCTAATTGACCAGCTACTCGTCCAGCTGACCACCCAGCTTCCATCATGCCGGTGATTCTCCCCCTCTCAAACTGCGACAGCTGCTCATATTGTCTTCGAAAACGGCGTAATGGCAAATCTACCTCAGCTCTTACTTTGTAAACGATTCAGCACACTCAAACAAGCTTTGGTTACCTGTTTTATACTCCCCAGAGAACGACGTTAAACGCCCTCTACCGGCTATACGATATTTATTTATATTTATGTAATATTCATACAGCAATTCCATAAACAAGAAATTGATTATAAAAATAAAATCTCTTAAATACACTCATGGACAAATAAATTAGCGCACCAAGTAATAATTGCGGGATCGTAACGAAACTTGGCATGAAGGTACATATCGAGGAGATATGCAGATTATAAATGCAGCGTGATTGCGCATTATATTTTAGGTCTCACATAACACTTCATAAGAAATTATAAGGAGAAAAGGGAAAACCTTTTAATATACCGTTAAATCGGGCGTATAACGCGCACTTTTAACACAAAAAATAAGATCGAAATTTAAGGGTGCGCGTTATACGTAGGGTATAAAAATGAGAGCTTTAAAAATAAAAAAAAATGTATGCGTGTATCAGTGTGAACACGCGAATATACCATATCGTGGCGAAAAAAATGATCTTTCCGATTCTGTAATCTTTTTTGTCTGAGATAGATAATAAAAATTGGATGGCTTTTTTTAAAAAACGTAGGGAAAGTCAGAACTTTATACATCCCTACCTTACGTTCATCGCGTAACCGTAACTGGTAACAAAAATTTTTCCCAACTGTGCCCTAAGAAGTTTATTTCAAAAACATAGATGAACACTAAAAAAAATTAAACTTCTATATAGATCAGAATACTGTTTACTTAAAAGAAATGACATACTTTATGAATTTAAAGGGTTCTTCTCGAAGTGTATATATATTTTTCAAAAGTCTGGGATAATACAGTAAGACCCCGCTTAACGCTGTTTCGCGGCTTCGCGCTCTTTTATTTTAACCCGGGGATTCCCCGAAATTGCTCGCAGCGCTACGGGGATTCTCCGCGAAATTGTAGGTTTCAAAATTTGTACATAACACATCCGAAACAGTGTAGTTGTGTTTCTTGTTTGGTGCGGTGCTGTACGGAAGCATTTTTATCATTTGAAACATTTGTTGACATTATTGTATAAGTATAAATTTATATAATACTATAAGGATTAATACATAATAATTACTTTTTTTGTTTTAACATTTCAAGTGATAAAACTCATTTAGCATTACTGCATAGGAGAAAATATGCGAAACACATTTTATACCAGAAAAATGGACCAACTCAGATTCAATTGAATAGTATCATAAAATAAATGATTATCTGTAGCAGGGAGGGCGAATCCTACACCTCCAAGATACAAGGCCTGGCTCCTGAAGTGAGAGAGGCTTGTGACGTCACACATAGAAGGTATAGAAAACCTGCTTTTTTTTGTGTTAGACCCCCCAGTACTCGCCTATGCCATTATGGTGCTTATAGCTGTGTTGTTTGTTGCTTTCTACATTTTTTGTTTTTGTTTTTTGACCATTCTGAGAGAATAAAATTTGATAAGTAAAGAAAATTATGTTTACACTTGGGTAACCCCGAATTCTTATTGCAATTGTAGGTACTACAGCAGTCCCAATGTTTACATTGGAAAAAGAGGACCCCCTTCGAAGAAAATGGATTACAGCTACATGCACAAAAGATGTTGCTCCATCAAAGAATTCAAAGGCAACTTATTTAGCTTTATTCTATTTATAAAAGTAAAATATTTTAAATTTTTTAAAATCTGCTATAACTTTGTAGTTTGTTCGATAAGATATTTGAGTTTCTTTTAAACATTGGTAATTCATTTTGTTTATCTATAACGACAATAGCGTTTTTTTTATCAAACAAACATTTTTTCCTTTTAAAAAAATTTGTGTTTTAAAAAAGAGCCCCAAAACCCGCCCTTTTAATGAGGCAAAACTGTCTAGTGTTTTTTCTCTTCAATAAATATTTTTGTGTTGTTTGCAAAACTTTCCGAATCAATAAAAAAAACCTTTAGTATTCCCTTTTAAATTTCCACTGTTGCATTTCGCAACATATGATTCATTTTAATTTAATAGACTCAATATTTTTTTTTTTTTTCCTACTCCTTATCTGAGAAAAAAAAAGATTACTGCAACAAATGCATGCTAATTTTGTCCTAGATGGAGTACATTTTTTAGAAATCAGAACAATTATAAAATCTTACCCCCAAGAACTGTGTTCTTCTAAAAAAAGAATCCATTATATTTTATGTTTCCCTCTTGTTTATTAAAGGGGAAAAAAATTACCAGGTAAAAAATTTAAACATTTTATGATGAATAATAAAATCCTCATATAAATTTTTTTTTTTTTGTAATTTACAGCACTACTGCGCAATGTTGCACTTCTGCAACAAACAAAAAAATGACTAAAATTTAATTTAAAACTGCATAATTTTTTTTCACATTTTTCCCTTTTATTATTACTTATTATTTATTAGCTGATATAATGTTTTCATAGAAATTTAAAAAATTGCTCAGCTAGTTAATAGTGTGTAAGTAAAAGAAAACATTTTATGATGCAGAGCTCATAGTCATTGTAAATATGGACATGAGCAACCATTTATTAATCATTTTGTATTTTAATATTAGAAATACAAAACGCATAACACATTCACAAAAAAAAAAAAAAAAAAATAGCTGATATGTGAACTATTAGGATGACTTTAAAAATAAGGAAAAAATACAGGTGTAAAAAAAAAGCCAAAAACGATAAACACGACTCAGCGTTAACATTACATCTGGTGCCTGAAGTTTGATTGCTACGACAGCAAGTGTCGGTGAAGGCACTGTATTTAGAGGTAGTGAGTACCGATTTCCAAGCCTTTAACGACAATATACTGAGCTTCCTTTCTAGAATTGTTTGCAATAATGTAGACTGCGTGGTTTCCCGACAAGAAAGATTACATTGCATCAAGTTTTCTTTGAGGGCAACCATATGCTGGCAAAATAAAAGAAAATTTCATTAAATAAATCAGAAAAAAACAAAATTTTGTTCGAATTTTGAATAAAATCTTTGTCAAAATTTTTTTGCTGTTGTAACAAAATTATTTCGGTATTTCCAACAAAAATTCCATTCAAAACTACAAAGAATCAAATTATCAGAGCAATTTTTGTTGATTCAAATAAATCTTTTCTGTAGATGTATAGCAAAATATTTATTTTTAATTTTAGGTGTGGGAGAATTATAGATACAATATGAAGAAATATAGAAGTTTATGACGAAACAACCGAGGAGGAAATATGCCCTTAAAGCGTTTCAGTTTACAAAATTTTACTGTGCCAATTTTTCGAGCATTTCCCGAAATATATTTGGAACTCTACAAAACCTGCTAGAGAATGTCCTAAACAGAGACAGCTAAGACTTGAACATTTACAACACTCAATCTAAGAAAGCATTATTTAATTCCAAAGAAGAATTCGATAAAAATAAATTATTTAGTTACTTTCCAGAATTTAGAGTGTACATAAAATTAGAAGAGTGTAAGAACAGAAAAGAGTTTCAGGATATATGGAATGTTGTTTATATAAAAAAGATCAAGTAATTATGATGCACGACAATATCTCCTGTTATTAAAACATCAGTAATTATAAATAGTTAGATTTTTCACCATATATGGACCATACAAAGATAGATCAGCTTGGTAAATACAAGTTTTCTGTAAAGAATAATGCTATTATGCAAATAAAATATTGCATGATCTGGCTCTCAAAGAAATGAAAAGCCTCCATATTTTTCCTACAGCATTTGATTTTACTGTTGATCTTGTGGAAAGTATGTTTTGAGATTTAGATGATAAAAAAAATTGTACTCCATTTCCTAATTGACCAACTTAATTTTTTAACCAGTAACAAGTTTTCTTTTCAATATTCCTCAGAAATTATAGTTTTTTTTCTATATTACAATCCATCTCTCTTAAAATCTATAATTTTTTTAGAAATGCAGGATATCTCAATATTCCCAACGCAGAACTTTGCACAAAATTTGTTAATCTTTTAAAACTAATCCTCACACAGAACAATCAAACGAAAACTTTCTAGCATACACAAAGAAGAAAAAAAGTCACTCTTTTAAAATCTGTTGACAAAACTGTCATACTGATGCTTGATGAAATTCATTTGAAACCATATTTAGATTTTAAAAGGCGATAAAAATTTTGGGATGGCATATAGCAGTAAACAAGCTGCTACTTCAACATATGTTTTCATGATTCAAAGTCTTCTTTTTTAAAGAAGTAGTCCATATATAATGCGGATGAAAAAAATCAATGGAGAAAAACTGTTTGCGGTAGTTAAAAATACTATCGTTGAGCTAGATGGTATAGGACTCAAAGTTACAGGTGAAGTTCTGATACCGCCCCCCTTTGGTGACCGTACCTTTGATTGTCAGCATGAGCTAGAGGTGTAGGGTTTGCAAAAGGAATAGACATTTTAAATTCTTAATATGACTTTGTTAAGAATAGAACTTAAATGTCTAACAATTTAGATAAATTTAAATAAGCGAGAACCTAAAATGAAAACACACAGTGATAGTTAAACCAAATCGCGTAACTTAGACCACTTTCTCTAAATAATTATTTAATCCACCTACTCTCACTTCCAATAATATTACAATCTTAATATCAAATAATCAGTCCTACCTTAATCCAAACTTAGATTCGATCTATATATGGAAACGTCCGCGTGCAGTGGTATGCACTTTGTAATAATAGCTGATTTTTCCAGGTAACTTTACGATTGGCTGTCAAATCCCTCTAGTCTCTTTCACACATAACATTCCCCAAATTGCCATCCATCTTACTGAAACTTCTGTTCTTTTAAAAGCTATCTTATTTGCATTTCTTGTTCACATTTCGCTTCTTGGGTTTTGGTTGGAAAAGAGTTGCCATTAATCTTGGCCACCAAAGAACCCAGAGGTTATGTTAAAGAAAAGACGCGTGAGCCCGTCACAAAGTTTCTGACAATAATTCTATAAATCAAAAAGCAATGTCCAACTTTTAGGGCTCTCCCAAAATGGAGCATTGTATATCCCCGTCCTTCTGATTCTTCCAATACTTTATTTTTTGTTAAAGGTTCAGTACATATTTTTAAATGCATTCGAAACAATTGGGTTGATCAAAAAAAAAAAAAAAATGCAAGTCAATGTTTTTATTTTCCAGATTTTGAAGATCGTAACAAAATTTCATTATAAGAAGCAAAATTCTCTACGCTTAAAACGACTATATATATGACATAGAAAGTAATAATTTAGTAAAGTTTACGAATGGTTTATATAACTTTGAAGGCTTTATGTCCAACAGATCTCGAAAAACAAAATGTGAAACTTGTGCTTAAGATAATTAATAACTTTGCTATATTCGGGGGCTCCAACTATTAGGAGACAACATAAACTCATTAGTTATGAAACAACATAAATTTTTATTTTTTTAATTTGTACATCGAGGAAAATTGTTAATGTTAAAACACCTTTAAAGGGACATTTGCTTGATCCTTATCAGCAACCAATTACTTTACCTTCAAATAACAAAGCATGTGAATTTTTACATAAAACTTTGCATTGGTTGAATTCGTGGAAGGAAAAAGATTGTACTACTGGAACCCTTACTAAAAAAAAAACACATCTTACTCTTTTATTCATAACACATACGCTTTACTTGAAAAGACAAAACATTGTATTAATGAATTAAAATTTCAGTATTTTCTTCCCAGAAGAATTCAAACAGATACATTAGAAAGTCGTTTTGTGAAATATAAGACACACATTCAGATTCTCAATATTTAATATCAATTTAACAGCTTTATGAAGTAGAAGCTAAACTAAGAACACAAAATGTTTTACTTCTAACTTGGATTTCAAACTCTTATGAGCAGTTTAAGTTAAAAGACTTTAAGTTGGAAGATTCGTGCATTGAAAATCATTTAGTCATCTGTATCGCATAATTATGATATTACACTATCTGAAAAAGATTTTCGTGATGCTCAACCATATCTACTTGTTTTAACATATTTAGCTAGTGTTTGTGCAAGAGCAGCATTTAACAAATTAAAATTCAACTTTTGATCCAAATCACTTGTTCTTACAAGGGGAGGGAACGACTAAGGAAATTTATTTGGGATCGGGACTTGGTGTAATAGTAGTACTCCTTTACGGTGCTCACCCCTTAATGTAATTCCGCCGAATGGCCAGTCAATTCGGAGAAATTAGCCTTCGAAATTCATGCTTAACTCTTATACAATTAAATTTTAATTTTCCCCAACGAGTTTGTAGCTTGATTGGTAAGTTTTCTGCTTACTAGGCGCGAGGTCAGGGTTCAATTCCACTCGGTCAATTTTTTTTTCTTCAATTCATTTAATTAATTTTTAAAATTAAATAAGTTTATTTATGAAAGGTTTATTAAATATTAAATGATATTTTATGTAATTATTTTATACTTTATAAAGTAAAAAATAAATTTAATATATATAACTTAAATTATTTTTTAGTAAAATTGCTTAAAAGTATTATTAGTTAAAATATTTAAAATTATTAATAGTTAAAAATATTTAAAATTATTATTAATCAAAAATATTTAAATTAATTATTAAACAAAAATATTTAAAATAATTATTAGTTAAAATTATTAATATTTAAAGTTAGTAGATTAATTATTATTTATTATAAATAATTAATTACTATTTAGTACAATTAATTACTATTTATTATGATTAATTAATTATTATTAAGCATTAGTATTAATACGAAATATTATTAAAATTATTAATAATTTATTATTAAAATTATTGTTTACTATTAAAATTATGATTTATTATTGAAATTATTATTAATTTATTATAAAAATTATTTAAATAAACTTTTTGAAATGAAAAAAATTTATTTGAAAAGAACTTATTAAATATTTTATAAAATTACAAATAATTAAATTAATAATATATAAAAAATACACACACACACATATTTTTTTTATATTAATTATAAAATAATTAATTGAATAATAATAATATATTTTATATTATACTAGCGGTCCCGACAGGCGTTGTCCTGTACACACGTCTTAAATCCGAAAATTACAAACTTTTTGGAATAAGTTGTAACAATCTGGACCGTTTTGATGGAATTTTTTATAAAGAAAGTTATTATCGTACAATCCTGATATCATCACATATACAGTTACCACAATTCGACTGTGCGTGAGTATGTATTTACTATGAGCTAAGTTGAATATAGAACCTAATCTGAATAGAAACTTAAACTTTTTTTAATTAAAGAGTAAAAAAGATAAACCTCGAGCTCTTTTCATAACAGGTATATTTTTTTAATGCACGAAAAATAAATTTATCGTTATGCCATTGAATGTACAATGTTTTCGGTTAATTCTTGAGGGGTATAAACAAACAAATGCGATGGTTTGCCGAACCTCGGACATGCAACATATAATTTTTTTTGGCCGTGTGAAAAGCAAGGGTTTTTTAAACCTAAGCCACAAATTGTCATTGTTTGACCTTGTGACTTATTAATGGTCATAGCAAATACCAAGTGAAATGGAAATTGCGAACATTTGAATGGGTAGGTGAGTCTGAAAGAATCATTGGGATCTGTGGTAGAAGTACAACTTCACCTTGAAGTTTGCCGCTCAAAACAGTGGCCTCAAGAATATTGACCACGATTTTTTTATGAACAATCGCACGCCCTTGCATAATTTTGGCGCATTTTTAACTAATTGCGATATTGGACCGAATTATGAATCTAAATCATTCTTAAACCCACACAAAAAATATCATCCAAATCGGTCCAGCCGTTTAGGAGGAGTTCAGTCACATACGCACGCACAGAGTTATATACATAAAGATATATGCCGCATCGTGGCGAAACGAATAATCTTTCCGATACTGCAATTATTTTTTGTTTTATTTTGATAGAAAAATTAGATTGCAATTTTAAAAGCGGTGAAAATATCGGAAAATTTTCCCCTTTTCTTCTTGCAGCGCATTAGCAGAATAAACAGCACACAGGGGTAAAACAATTATGCGCTTTAAGGTTTCTAATTAATATTTTTTAACTAATTGCGATATTGGATCAAATTGTGACTCTAAATCATTCTCGAACCCACTTGAACCCACACAAAAAATGTCATCAAAATCGGTACAGCCGTTTAGGAGGAGTCAGTCACATACACACGCACAGAAGAATTACATATATAAAGATTATTTGAAAAGATATTAATTAAAAACACTAAAAAGCATGATTCTTCTGCATTTTTATAACAATAAAGACCCGGTTTGGCCAGTTTGGCTGAAAATCGATTTTCGACGCCAACTTACGTCATTTTTATAACAATAACGTTGTTACAACAATGCAGTTGAATATTGAGCTGAATATTTTTAATTAATATATTTTAATTTATTGCGATATTGGATGGAATTGTGAATCTAAACCATTCTCGAATCCACTTGAACCCACACAAAAAATTTCATCAAGATCGGTTCTAGCCGTTTAGGAGGAGTTTAGTCACATACACACGCACAGAAGATTTTTATACATAAAGATATAATTTTTTATTTATAGTATATTTTATTTTACATTATAAAACTATTTGTAACTAATTTTTATGTAAAATAGCATTTAATATTTATTATATATATTTTATTTATTAATATAAAATATATTTATAAAATTTAATATAATTATTTATATATTATATTCCGTAAAATACAAAATAATTACATAAAATATCATTTAATAAACCTTTCATAAATAAATTTATTCAATTTTAAAAAAATAATTAAATGAATGGAAGAAAAAATTGACCGAGTGGAATTGAACCCTGACCTCGCGCATAGTAAGCAGAAGACATACCACTCAAGCTACGAACTCGTTGGGGAAAATTAAAATTTAATTGTATAAAAGCTAAGCATGAATTTCGAAAGCTAATTTCTCCGAATTGACTGGCCATTCGGGGGAATTACATTGAGGGGTGAACACCCTAAAGGAGTACTACTATTACACCAAGTCTCGATCCCAGCTGAATTTCCTTAGTCGTGTCCTCTCCTTTTTAGTAAAACTTTTGAACTAAATTCTAACTAAAATTTAATATGTAACTTAGACAGAGGAAGTTTATTGTTCCCTTCCCCAGAAGTTGTCACAGCAGTATTCTACTGCTATTTAATAGTTCAGAATCTTCTTTCTAATAATTATAAAAATATGTTCCTTAAACAAAATAATCAAGGTCAAATTGCCTCAGAAATATCAATTAGCTTAATAAATTCAAATGAATTTTTTTATCTGATGAGCCTCGCGAAAATAATACCTACTTTATTAGCTAAATGAATTACATTTTTATGTATGGGTGTATTATTTTTCTCTATATATATTGTTACGTAGATCCGAGTTCAAAGATTTTATGCAAAACAATCACAAAGAAAATTAAATAGTTCTTTAAGACCAATGCAAATTTACTATCAAAAATCCAATCCTTTAAATACAGGATTCAGCAGCAATATTCACAGAGTAAATCTCTGAAGTTCTTCACACCTTCAAAAGACCACAAACACAATTGGTCAGTGTTTAAAAATACACGTATGTAAAAGATTATTCATAAGCACAGCCGAGCTTAATCTCTAGTCAAGACAATCCTCACTATTCGCTGGTTAAAATCAGACTGACTCACTGCGATCGCTGGTTATCTTTGGGCACTGGAACGCGAAGCGTTCCTCCGTCCCATACTGATGGTATTATGGCTCTTCACGTTGATTTGCCTTTATCGCCGTTGTGGGATCTGATTGGTGAATGGACGTGAAAAGTAGGCGGGATCAAACTGACAGGTTTCGGCAGGTCTTGTAGGTAATAAATCTTGAGTCTGCAGGCAAGCGATAAATCATTTGCCATTGGTTGTGTGGTATCTGTGAACTAAAACTCTACTCGCTGTCCTGGTATCAAATGATTAATACTATTGAGTCGGAAGCCTGTGTGGGTCGCATAGAAATTAAGTTAAAGTTAAAATTAAAATTAAGAAAATAAAAAATTAAAGTTAGAAATTAGCTATTGAGGGGGTCATTCCCACATGGGAATGACCGAGAACTACTGTTATGGAGGGTTGTATGAATCTAGAAGAATTCTTCTGGGCCTTTTTTTGTTTAAGTTTGGATCGTAGTTCTCCAGATTATTGATATTGACATTATTGATGTTAGGTAGATTTTCGAAGAATTTTTTAGCTAGTTTTTGAATATGAGTTTTAAAAGTTAAAAGTTTAAGTGCATTATAAATATTTTTATTTCTAGTGTATCTACAAGTATTACTGATTGATCTAATAAGAGAGTTTTGAGCATTATCTAAAAGTTTAATATTGGAGTTAGCTGCGTATCCCCACACAGGACATCCGTAAGTTAATATGGGCCGCAATACGGCAGTATAGAGAAGTACTTTATTATGCCTATTCATTTCAGAACTCCGGCACATTAAGGGGTAAATTGAGCGTAAAGCAATCCGGAATTTATCACGCGAGTGTAAAATGTGTTGTTTCCATGAAAGATTTTTCTCTAGTAAAAGTCCTAGGTATTTTGTCCTCTGAGACCAGTGTAGTGATGTGGAAAACAGAGTGGGTGGAGTGCAAGGCTTTCTTCTCCTGGTGAATAGCACTGCTATTGTTTTTTCAACATTAATTTTAATTTTCCAGGTGTTAAAGAAATTTTCCAGGAGAAGAAGACGGGCGTTAAGCGCCTTGGTAATTGTGTCGTGATTTTTGTATGTAGCCGAAATGGAAGTGTCGTCAGCATAAATATTAATCATGGTTAGTGGGTGAGTAGGTATATCGTTAATGTAAATATTGAAAAGAATGGGTCCCAGTAAGCTACCTTGTGGGACCCCGTATTTAATGAGAATGGTAGAAGAGAGAGAACTATTGACTTTAACTTTAAAGGATCTATTAACTAAGTAGGAATTAATGAGATGAATTAGAGCAGGGGGAAAATTATTAGTAATTAGTTTGTAGATCAAGCCCACTGACCCAGACCCTGTCAAAAGCCTTCTGGATGTCAAGAAAGACAGCTCCAGTGGACCTGCCTCTCTGAAATCCAGAAGAGATTTTTTCAGTCAATCTGAGCAGTGGGTGATAGGTAGAGAGTTGCCTGGTGAACCCATATTGATTAGGATTAATGAAGTTATTGCACTCCGTGAACTTTTTCACTCTATTGAGGATTATGTGCTCGGTTATTTTACTTAAAATGCTAAGAAGGGAAATGGGTCTGTAACTAGAGGGGGAAAATCTGTCTTTGCCTGGCTTTTTATGGGAAAAACTATTGCTGTTTTCCAGTTGCTCGGGAAATGTCTTAAATATAGGATTTTATTAATTAAGAAGGTAAGTAATAAGATAATTTTAAGGGGGAAATTTTTAACCATTTTATTGGTGATATTATCTTCACCAGGGGCCTTGTTGTTAGCCAGGGTTTTCACGTAAGTAATAATTTCGTCTGGATCAGTGGGGGATGGGAAGGGACGGGGAAGGGTGAAAAAGTTTTCGAGAGTGCTAGTAATCCTTTTGTCAATAGGGTAGTCACCTTCTGGCCTATTGTTTTCAGAAAAGTTATCTTTTAAAGTTACAGCTAGGAGATTGGCTTTCTGGTCATCGCTATTAGCGATGCCAGAACTATTTAAGTTAGGAATGTTAGTTCTATTTTTACGGAAAAGCTTCTGACACTGCCACAGGCTATTATCTGTTGTGTTAAGTGCTTGTAATCTATTAGTCCATGTTTGTTGTGAGTGTTTTTTAAGTGCCTTTTTTAAGTGTGCTTGTGCTCTATAATAATTAGTTCTGTGTACTGGGTTTAAGGTCCTGTTGTATGTTCTTTTCGCTTTATTTTTAAGATAGATTTCGTATATTTCGTTTGGAGTGAAAGAGTGCTTCTTGTTTTCTATTGGCTTAGCGGCTTGGTGGTGGGCGGAGCGAACGGTGGTAGTGAGAAGCGAAATTTTGGATTCCAGCACATTAGGATTTCGAATGCCTGTAAAATCATACAGACGAACGAAATTATTTAAATTCTTACGGAATTCAGACCAACAGGTGGTGACTGCTCTGGTATTATCAGTATGAATGGGGCAGTAAGAGAGAAATTTAGAAAAACAGGGTTATGGTCCGAGGAGAACTCTGGGATGGAATCACAATGGTGAAGGGGAATTGAAAGTTATTAATAACGGCTATGTCCAAGGTATTTGAAGTCCCGTAGCCGAAGTGGGTGGGGGAGTTGGGGTAAGCTATTGTTAAATTAAGGTATCCGACTACGTTCGGAACCGTGATTTTAAAAAAGCGCATAAATGGATAATTGGCATGATATTTAGTGTCACTTAGATTAGAATACATGTATAAAATTGTTTTAAGGACATTTTGACAAAAAATTATTTAAATACGATATTTTGGCAAAAATTGACTTAGAATAATCTTTTTCCAAATGTTCTCCTTTTGTGGAAAAATGCTTCTATTAATAGTAATATTTTGCTTGGTATATAGCGTAGACCTCTCTCAAAAGGCTCAACTAAATTTTTAAAAAATTCAATTATTTTCAAGTTACCACCAATTTAAATAATTAGGCGTTTTTCTTAAAATTTCTCCCCTCTGTTGTCGTAAAATTTGGATAAACCACTTCCCAAGTTATATATTTCAAAAATTCTAGTTGAGCACTCTGTACAGAGGTCTGAGCTATAGACGAGCAAATATATTATAATGAAGGTTTTCACAAAAGGGAGAAATTTGGAAAAAAATATTCTAAATTAATTTTTTCCAAATAATGTATTTAAATAATTTTTTCAAAATGTCCCTTAAACATTTTATACATGTTTTAATCAGTGACATAAATATCATGACAATTCCATTAGGGTTTTTAAACACAGTTCAACTTTGTCGGTCTTAAAAAATCTGCGAAGTTTTTATTGCTTTCCTCGAGTTGGAAATTTACAGAGCAGTTCACGCATTGTTGTAACATTTTAAATCACAAATACAACAATTACTGTTGGTCTGAAGGGAGATGCTCGAAATCGAGGTGAATAATCTCTCGTCCGGGGCTGGGGGATATAACAGAGATATGGAAATTGGTTTAAATTAGGGGGTAGGGACTACGATCGTAGCCTCAATGTGCTGGAGAGGGGGAGTAGGAAGATTAAAATGGGGGATATTGCGTTTGGTGAGAATTAAAGTACCACCGCGCTCATACACGCCCGTGTCCCTATCGTTACGGTAACAAACATAATTAGCAACGTTGATGTTGTTTTTAGGTCTCAGATGGGTTTTCTGAATCAGAATAACATCAGGAGAGTACTTCTCTATGAAAATTTTAAATTCCATAATTTTATTTAATATGCCGTTTGCATTCCATGAGCAAAGTTTTAGATCAATCAAGTTGTGCCTAATCATCGTCATTGTCAAGATAAGGCCTCTAATGGCTTGCAGCTGGGGTTTAGTGAGTTTAGACAGGTTTCTTAGGTTGGGGGCTGGTTATTAAAGTAAGAACTGAAAATTGCGGGGAATTACTTTGGGCTTGAATCCCTCTGTTGAAGGGTTTGTAAAATTAAAGCTTGAGGAGAGTTACCTTCAACATTGGAAATTGTTATGATAAGGGGAGGGAGGACAACTTGATTGGTCGGTTTTGAAAGTGAGGGTTTCTGCGTGTGTTTTGGAAATGTCCCATCTGTTGGGGGGTTATGAATTAGAAGTTAAATTTTCTAGCGGGCCCGTGCGTATGAAATTTGGGGCGAATTAAGTTATCAACTGCGGAGAATAATTATTTTGAATATTGCTAGTTCCTTTACGGGGGTTTTGGGGGACAGGGACATTTAGAGTAGTTTGCCATGTGTCCCTACAGACAATTAATACAGTAGGTTTTATCCCGACGCTTAATGGCACAGTCTCTCTCTGATGAGCCTCGCCCCATTTTTAAACATCTGGGGTAAAATGACAATTCTCGGCAGTGTGATGAAATTTGTTGCACAAAATAGCATTGGGGCACCCCCCTGCCATGTACCCTTCAACTCTTACCGAGGGGGATAGCACAAGGGGGTTAATGAAATACACTGGTGTGCAAAACTTAAGCAACAGGTGGGGTTTTTCCCTTCCCGAAAAATCATCGAGACATGAAATTCTGAGATGAGGGGGGAAATATTATTTGTAAAAAGGGTGAAAAATCGGCGCTGAAAAAAAACAACGCATACGGTATGGAAAAAACAAAAAAAAGCTTTTTTGAACGCATGTATCGTGACTCATGATTATCTATCCAACGGAAGAACAACAAGCAGATGTTCCTTAATATGGTATATCCCTCCCTTTACTACAATGGTTTTCTTCGCACCGTCTCTGCATACTCAGAACCAGCTGGTGTAACATTTCTTGAGGTAGGAGTGCCCATTCCTCAATCAACATCTGTTTGAGTTGTTGGTTGTTCTCCGGATGATGTAAGCGTGTGGCAATACGTCTCCCCGTAGCATCCCACATATGTTCGATGGGATTTAAATCTGGGGAGCATGCTGGCCAATCCATTCGAGTGATATCTTCACTTTCAGCAGCTCCTCAACAGCAAAAAGTGCGATGTGGCTGTGCATTGTCATCCATAAAATGAAGTCTGGGCCAAAGGCACCTCGGAAAAGACGCACATGGGAAGAAAATACCTCCTCACAATAGCGATCCCCGGTTACAGACCCTCTGTCGAAAATGTGAAGCTCACTTCGAACGTTCAGCATAATGCTTCCCCAGACAAGAACTCCAGGACCACCGTAACGGTGTCTATCCTTGATGTTACTGGGATAAAACCGGGTCCCGATCTCTCTCCAAATCAAAATGCGTTGAGAATCGCTCCTGGTACTGAACCGACTCTCATTCGTGAAGAGGACACGATTCCATTGATCAGTTTTCCAGTTTTTGTGCTCTCTGGCCCACTGTAAATGATGGCTTCGGTGGCCAACTTTCAACGGGAGGCAGCGTTCAGGACGGCGGGCAAACAGGCCCCCTTTGTGAAGGCGTCTGGCCACAGTAAACCGCGACACTTGTTGACCCGTTGCTGTACAGAGTTTCTGAGCAATGGCGCTTGCTGACTGCTGTCAACCTCTTTTCACCTGCAGAATGATATATCGGTCACCCCCTGCAGTTGTCGTCCTCGGGCGACCACCACCAACCTTTCTAACAACTGTACCTGTGGTTTGGAACGCTTTCCAAGCGCGCGAAACGACACTTTTGTTGATTCCGAACTCTGCAGCTACACTGGTGACAGTACGCCCCTCCTCCATCCTTCCGATCATTCTTCCACTTGTGAAGTCGTCCAGGTGATTTCTTCTAGCCATATTTCACGAACTGACTCACTGGGACTTGCAGCGAATATGTTGAATTGCGTCTCCATCTTTCATTTTATTCTACTGTTGAGCAGCGCGCGCCGACATCACGCGTTTTGCGTATGCTCACATCGCTTCTGACATTTTGTTCCTGATATTTGCATGCGCATGACGTTTCTACTGATTTACTTGTTCACTGTACTGATCTCCAGACCTCTTTTTCTGCAATTTCATGGCTATCTGCTAAATTTTTACATTGTTGCTTAAGTTTTGCACACCAGTGTACATTAAGGTTAGTTAGATTACGGGGTAAAGTTACAAGGAAGACGGGTAAGTTTTGTTTTGTAATACGGCCAACTAGCTGGTGAACCTTTTCTACAGTGTATCCGAGTTGTATTAAGTTTTTGTGTATCTGTTGTGTGTCTGTGTTGGTGGGGAGTCCTTTAATGACAATTTTAATAGGTCTTTCGTGTTTGGGTTTGATAACAAAAAATTGGTATTTGAGTTTCAACAGCGTCGTTTAATATTCTGTAGTCGTCATATGAGTCAGTGTACAATTTAATAAGCTCACCGGTCTTTTTGCTACGTAGGGTGGGAATTATTTCAGTTAGTGTTTGTAATTGTTCGATATAATTTTTTTCAATTTTTAAGAAGACCGGAGGTGGAAGAGTGTTGGGGGCTGTAGTGTTATCTGTTGTTCCTAAAGTGGGAGAGTGTTGATTATCATTAACATTAACGGCGTTTTGAGACGTTCCTGCTATGTCCTTATCATTTAAGTTACTAAATTTATTATTCGTTTTTATTTCAAAATTTTTAAATTCAATTTTTGCATTTTAAAGGTTTGTTTGGAAGTAGGCGAGATGAACCCATCTTCGCTTTCCTTCCTTTTAGAGCTTATTTTTTTGGGCAGTTCCGGAAAATCATTATCGTTACGTTTTGAGGGAGAATTAACAGGAGAGGAGTGAATTCGACAACCAGGGGTATTACAGCGAGGAAGAGTAGTAACGTCACTTACCGCATGCTGTCTTCGTTGTTCTAGGTATCCTTGTCGGGTGTACAAACCAGCCAGGTCCGTGTCATCTTCTTGGGCAAAAGGGGCGGCAGCTTCAATGGCATGGGAAACGTTCGCATGCAGAATCGAAAATTTTCGCAGTTCTGAGTTAGCAATCTGCAAACTTTCACAGTTCGTAAGATTGGGCGACGAAGATCTCGTCGAGGATGAAGAAGAAGTAGAGTGGGCCAAGTCCATGTCCGTGTGATAGTCTAAGTTCGGTTCCATGTCGAAAAGTTCAAAGTTCAAATAATCCAAAAAATCCAAAAGAGCAGAAGACAAAAAATATCCAAAAGGAAGCACAGGTTAAAAGTAACCAGCGCCCTATCCTTTCAGCTCTGATAAGAGCTATAGGAACGCCTGATTGATTTCTATTTTAACCTGGGTACTAGGAATACAAATGGTACGGAGCGCAGAAAAACACGACCTTACACGAGCAAGCCAAGAGGTAGAATCTTTTTCAGAAAATTTTTTTTGACTGACTCACTGCGGCTGGCATTGCTCTATTTATAGTCCCGACGGAAACTTCCAGAAAAATCCGCCCGCGTCATAAAGCGTGAACTTAGTAGTGAGGTCCACTACTTTCTAGAAGAATCCAGAGGGTCCCAAACTTGCCAAAATGGTCGCCAAATTGGCCGCATAAAATGATGCCAACTTAGCTGTACCGCCAAGTTCTCATTGAATCGCAATTATAACATAAGGGGCGGCACTGCTTGTGAATAGTACAATTTTAACGTGAAATAAATATAAATGCAAATACAAATTATATACACTGTTTACACAAAATTCGTAACAATATACATTTATTTTATTTTATATACGTATGTATGATTTATCTAAAACATATATTTTAAACTTATTTTACGATAACTTGTTGTATTGTTATTTATGGGAACTTTATATTTTGGTAATTTTTAATGCTGTTATTGCAGAGATTGACTTTTTGTTTATTACTGTGCATGATATCCCAGTAGTTTTAAAACATATTTAATCTACACTTGTAACATTGCATAATTGAATAACTACTGTTGGAGGAAAAATATAGAAACATTTTAAGCAATGAAAAGTAACTGACAAACAGCTAAATAAACTGTGTAATCTATTTGAATGTATACATTTATAGTCTAAAAGCTAGCAACGTTTTCGAGAGCGAATTTTAGAAAATCTGATTCTTTAATATTTCTTTTCTATGCCCTTTCGAACATCGTACGGGCTATCTGGCTGCCGGTAAACGTTGCGATTATTAATGCGCATCATACCTTTACAGGTAAAAATATTGATTTTTAAATAATTTTATAAAGAAAATTTTCTTTTCACTATAAATTTAAAAAGTTATTAACAACATGAATTTATTAATGGTTTTTTATGTTGTTGAAAAAAATTAGATGCTTTTTTTGGAAAAAAATCTTTAAATTTAAACCATTTTAGAATGCGTAATTTTAATATTATTTTATTTATCATAAATAATACAAATTTAATTTCCAGACATTAATTCGGTTTTTTCTTAACGGGGCCAATTTTGGGTTATTATACCGTGGTATTTATGTCAGAAAAAGGGGAAAGAAAGAAGGGTACCGATGGTTGTTTCCCAACAAAAAAAAAAATGAGTGTCGAAAAATACCCGCTACTTTTTTTCACTTTAAATATCAAAGTAAATGATGAAGGGTGGACCCTTTTTGCATTATACAGCAGCTAAAAAAAAAAACAAAAACAAAGATTACTAGCCAGATTTTTTTTTTATTTACAAAAAAATCCTCTCCCTATTTAAAATGGGAAGAACTTTCCCCAACCTGATAGTTTAACTATTTTACATACTAATCGTTTTGGCCGGGAGAAACGAAAAGGGATAAATTCATGGACGCCATCCATGATTCCTGGGGTTTTCGCACGTACGGCGCCATTTGTTTGACTATTTTTTTGCTCTTAAACTGTATAGTTAATTTTTTTTTTTTTACTTAGAAATGACATACTGTGCTGATATGGTTTTTAAAAAAAAGGGTTTTTATTTTAAAAAACAAAGTGACTTTGCCAATTTAAAAAAAAAAAACCTCAATTACGGGAAAATTTTTGTTGGGGTCTGGGTTTACTTTTTTTCTTTTTTTGAAAATTTTTCTTTTTCAATGCTGCGGCGAAATTTTTGGAGTTTTTTTATAACCTGAAAAGTTTGTGGTTTTGTCTTGTGATTTTTTTTTTTAAATTCACATATTTTTTGATTATTCATCATTTAAATTGTTTTTAAAAATTTGTTTTGTCCAATTCATTGGCTGTAAAAAAAAAAATTCGTTTTTTATCAAGCATAATATTTATTAATCAAAAACTTTCATATTAACCCCTAATATAGATAAACAATGGTTTAAAAAGAAACTTTTTTTCTATTTGAAACCATCTATTTTATAGAAAATCACGTGTAAACAATAAGAAAAAAAATATATTTAAAAAGGGATAAAAATAGCATTTTGATAATTATTCACCTTTTCTAATGATAATTTCCCCCTCTTAATATTGACAAATTTTTAAAAAATTAATTTCCCTGTTATAGGCACTTTATATGAAGAAAAAAAAATTGAAAATTTTATTAAAAATTTAATGAAAATTTTAAATAGTTCATACTCCTTTTTTAATTTTGGGTCCCCAATGTCTACCCATGTTTTTTTTCGTGTTATTTTCAGAAAAATTAACTTTTTTTTTTCCCCATGCTTTTTTATTGCAAAATGCATTTAAAATTTTTGTACACATGCATGATTGAATGTAACTTTTTGCCACTTAAATATGCTGAAGAAGTTTCCTGTGGATTTATATAATTAGCTGCAACTCTAAAACAAAAAGTATATTAAAATTGAAAGTGAATACATGCGTGTAGAAATAAAATCAGCTGCAACCATTTGGTATGTATTGTGTGTTACTGTATTCAAAACCTAAAATCTGTTTTAACTTGGATTTTATCTACATCTTTTTTGTAAAACTTTGCAAAGTCTTGAATTTTTTTTTTGCTAATTCATGATTCCTTCTCAGGTTTTGAAATCGGAATTACCATTTGCTTATACGCCTAAATCTATAAGTTCTATTTACGCAAATGAATCGTATCGCAGTGTTATAGAAGTAACACCTAAAATCCATTTAAAGTTTCAAATACAGTTTGATGCACACCTCTATTTCAAGAGTTTTTATTTTATTATACGATATACTACACAGCATCATATATTTCTATTTCATAAATTTTCTTTTAAAACAGAAAAAATTTCCCTTTATTAGTTGTTCCTATTATTTCCCATGGTATCCACAATACAGAGGGGGAGAGATTATGAAATGCTAAAAATAGAATCACTTGTACTCTTTTGAAATATCAATTTGAGTTGTTATATTTCCTTATTATTTGTATGTGTAAACTTGAGCCCATCAATAAACATGTTCAGGAACACCATTATAGCCTCCCTGTAAATCTTGCAAAATGCCTTATTCTTATTATAGAGGCGGTGAATAATATCTTCATTTATTGCCCCATGTTGACGCATCATATGTATGCGTTCCACATTTTATTTTATTTACTGGAAACGTGTAATTGAAACTGCATTTACCCGTTCCTTGATTTCATACTACATGGCTTTTAAATTAATGGGGAACATACTACTGCAAATATCCCCATCTTAATGTTATCTGATGTAGAGTTTCCTAGACGAAACCTGTTATTATGCTCCTACCTTATGAATCAGTCAAGTTCGTGATTTGCAGTTTTGAGGAGGACCCAAGTACAACAGTGTATTACGCTTTTGTAAAATTTATATTTTGTAAAGAAAGGTCAAGTTTTCATGTGTGAAAGAATGCATTTTAGTTACATCATGCCAGCCCCTGTTTCCTTGTAGCTACGGCCCTATGTTGCAATTTTTATACATAAATCTCAATAACTTGTAATAATGGATAATCATCACATTAAATTTATGAAATTCCTGCACTGCGCATTACTATAAGTAATTTTAAACTTAATAGTGAAATAGTATTTTCTTTTGCCATTCTTAAGCCACTTAAAAAATTTCGAAAACACTTTTGGGGCGATACTTGGTGGCAAACGGTATAAGATGGAGAATGTTATTCTATTAGAATAATTTCATCTTCAAATGCTTCATAATATTGCAAAGCATTATGCACATATTGTAAAATGAAATTCATTTTCATCAAATAACTGATCGACAATTAAATAAATATTCTATCAAACTTGATGTAACAGTAATATATTTTATAGAAAATGTTTTGTTTTCGGTCTTAAATGAATACTGATTTGCGCGGCACTGGAAAACTTCAATTATAATGCGGCCATTTCCTGCCGAAGTTTTTTAAAACGGCTCTCGTTAAACCGCATTTATTTGCCTTCGGTACGGCGAAATAAAGAATGTACTACCTTAATAACTAAAGACTTGGTGAGCTATATCTATGTACCTAAGAACTATAAATAAATATATCCCAGCTAACAACCGTAGATAATATTAATGAAGTGCGACGGAATACCTAATTAGATAAATAATGTCAAAATTTATACAAAAGAGTTGTTAAAAAATATTTCCTAACAAATATATATACTTGTGAATAGCCTAAAAACACATAATGATATCATATATCTTTAATTAGACAAAAATTACACACAAGAAATGACAAATGTAAAATATAGAAAACCTATAAAAGGGTAATAAAAACACGTGGGGATATTGCAGCCGGAATCACGTGATTACCCGATTGGCGTTTCGCTGTTCGTGCAGATACTCCATTGCTGCAAGATTATGCGCCAGCGGCGTACGCATGGTTTTCCGCCAGTCCTGTCATATGTTTATTGCTGCCGTTGTTTTTATCGTTTTCAGTAAAAATATTAATATCATAATGGCTAATAAATGAAAAAAAGTGTTTTTTGCAAATGGCAAAACGGGAAAACTAATGACTTTTGTGAAATAAAACAAAAAAAAAATAGACAGAAATCTTATGTACGTGTTAATTTTACTTAAAATATAACAAATAGCTTACCGAGGAAAATTAATACTATCCGATGATATCGTGACAATATTACAGTTCTTTACAGCCTTTAATGGCTATAAAATATCGTAATATATGTGATAAATAATTCTATTTCACAACAAATCTCCTATTTCATCTAGTTCTACGCTAAGCTATTACAAATTTTTAGTAGGTGTGGAAACGGAACAGTTGTATTTGATGATGGGAGCTCGAGTTTAACAGAAGATATTCCTAGCATCAAATTTACTGCGTTGCTACTCAAATACCCAATTGACGGAGAGTGAAGATCGTGGAATCAAGAAACACAAGTTTTGATAATGAAGTACCGGCTTTCCATGGAAGAGATCGAAAGCAAATTAGCGTAAAACAACAACAAAAGTTTTACATTCCTTCCAACATGCCAAAGTGTATGACAAATAACAGAATGGGTTATAAAATCAAAAAATCAGAATTACATAAAACCAATTAATAAATTCAAAACCCCAAATGCTCCTAATTTTTTATTCACCATTCGTGTGGGAAGTGGGATATGCTTCAATGGATTTCAGCAAGGTACAAATTAACACGTACGCAACTCCCGGCATAGTGTACGAGATATTCATATGATATTTTGATGTACCGCCAGTAATTAAAGATTTACGCAGTGCTCGGTTTTACAATCCCTTTTGTGATAGCGTAATAACGCACTACAAGAAGAGTTAATACATCAATCTGAAGCAGACGTGTTTTCGAATGCAAAATCATCAACTTGTACAAAGAAAAAATAGTAAAACAATTCAAGCAAAATTAAGATTGAAAATAAAAAAGAAAAGAAAATGAGCACATGCATAAAATAGTAACTTCAGCTGGAAACAAGAAGATCTAAAACACTGAAGAGAATGATCCCGGCTGATATGCTGTTTCATCCCACGTCATTTTAAATGATACAAAACAACATTACCTGCCGTATGATGGAAGACGACACCGTGCGTACCGTCCTGCAGTGCCCAGATCGCTTTTCAAAACATTAATTGGGAGTAAAGATATTCGTCACCGAGATGGAGTCACTATCAGACAATTCATTGGCTTCTGATGCTATTGCAAGTAATGGGCAACGTTAAGCCATCAAAATAATAGCAAATACTTAAAGTAAGAATTATAGTCTTACAAGTAGTAGAAAAAATGATTAATATTTTTAACCGACTGGATACAGCTTCGTTTAAAATCACAATACGCTGGAAGAAATCAGAAACCCAGCCATGACCATCCTGTAAACCGTTCTCAGTTCTCCTGACTGGCCCAAAGTCCGCCTGCTGGGTTACGATACTCTGACAGATGACAACAACATACTTTTAACTGGAAAGGCATACACTTAGCAGACACTGTAGGAATCATTTTACCAAAATGGCGATGATCACATAATAATAAATTCCAAGTAGTATAAGTGGTAAATCTTGATACCCGCTACGCCACCAACAAGTTAGATGACTTTTAACGAGTAGCCCAGAACCGTCGTTTAGTCATCGATTGCAAATGTTAGAAAACTTGAATAATTCAGTTGAGAATGAACCAACTCTGCCAAATTTACCTTGATGAAGCAATAGATCTTGTTAAGTATTTTTACTTCTCTACATTTACATGTGCCTAAAATAATTTCAATGTGAAAAGGTTTCGAATCCTAAAATCATTAACATATACTAGTCCCAAAAACAAAAAGTATTCAGAGTCTTAGCAATCTATTAATTTTCACCGACAAAAATGAAGTGGTGAAGTTAAACATACAACAGCACAGGCCCAAGTTGTTGAAAGGAATGCAAATTCCAAACATGCAAGTTACTTTTATGACCTGGCAATAATAAATATATCAAATCCAATCAACGTCGCCACAATCTGATATAACCTTTCATCCAGTCTGGCCCGCTTCCGTCATATACGATGGCTTCAAAGCCATGAGCTTTAAACATGGTCTATCTCATAGTGATGACTAGAGTATTATTGCTTCTACCAGTGAACGTTTGAAAATATCGACCGTTAAAACGCCAAAAACTACTATTAGTTTCCGGCTGCAAAACGTTATACTTTGATTCACCATTTTTTTGAAGATGGAAAATATTGTACCAATTTTGCAAGCGAAATGTTATCGACGATCTTCTCTCTCTCCTTCATTATCAATAGTTATAGATATCTCATTCATCTAAAGCCATTAAACGCCCATTATCGAGAATATTAATTTGCATTTCAAAAATTGCAAAGAAACAAGACAAGTGAGCATGGTAAAACGCTTAAATTCTATTTCGACTATATCCAGCTTTGTAAACTACACTCTCAGGCAAGTAAAAACTTAAGCAAATGTGTTTTATTGCCATAACTTTGCTGAAAAATCTGAGGAGACAATGTTCTGAAAATGAGTAGAGTATTATGTAATGTGCTATGACGAAAGTACCTACCCTATAGCTGAAAAGGAATAAAACGCATACGGTGCTAGAATCAAACAAAATGCTTTTCATTTAAACGTTTAGGCACGCACTGACACCAACAGGAACAACAACAAGTAGATGTTCTGACACAGTATATGCCCTCCTCTTAATAGCCGCTTCGCACCCTTCGTCTCCGCATACCAGAACCAGCTGGTGCAACATTTTTGAGGTAGGAGTGTCATCCTCGTCCTAACATCTGCTTTGTTGTTGGTTGTTCTCCGGTTGACAAGCGTGTGGCAATACGTCTCCCAAAGCATCCCAGCACACACATGTTCGGATGGGATTTTAAATCCAGCATATCGCTGGCCAATCCATCTGAGTGATATCTCTCGCCTTCCAGCAGCCTCCTCAACAGAAAGAGTGCGATGTGGCCGTGCATTGTCATCCATAAAAATGAAGTTCGGGCCAATGGCACTTCAGAAAAGATGCACATGGTAAAGCAGCTACCTCACAATAGCGATCCCGTTACAGACCTCTGTCGAAAAATGTGAAGCCCAGTTCCGCCGTTCAGCATAATACCAACCCAGACAAGAACTCCAGGACCACGTAATGATGTCTCTTCCTTGATGCTACTGATAAAACCGGGTCCCGGATCTTCCACCAAAACGCTGGAGTAACTCCGCTTCAGTACTGAACCGAATCTCATCCGTAAAGAGGACACGACTCCATTGATCAGTTTTCCAGTTTTTGTGCTCTCTGGCCCATCGTAAAACGCAGCGGCTTCAGTGGCCATCTTCAACGGGCAGCGCGTTCAGGACGGCGGGCTAACAGGCCCCCTTTGTGAAGGCGAAGTTCGGCCACAGTAAACGCTACACTTAATGACCTTGTTGCTGTACAGAGTTTCTGGAACAATGGCGCTTTGCTGACTTCTGTCGATCTTTTTCGCCTGCAGGATGATATATCGGCTCATCCCCTGCAGTTGTCTTCCTCGGGCGGCCACACCAACCTTTCTAACAGCTGTACCTGTGGTTTGGGAACGCTTTCCAAGCGCGAAACGACACTTTTGTTGATTCCGAACTCTGCAGCTGCCATCTGGTGACATACGCCCTCCTCCAGCTTTCCGACCATTCTTCCACGCGTGTGAGGTATCGTCCAGGTGATTTCTTCTTTAGCCAGGCTATTTCCAGAATTGACTCCACTGGCACTGCGTATAGTCATAGTGAATTGCGTCTCCGTCCTTCATTCTCTCATCTTACTTGTTGATAGCTGCGCCGACATCACGCGTTTTGCGTACGCTCACATCGCTCGACGTTTTGTTCCTGATATCACGCGGTCAGACGTTTCTGTACGATTTACGTGTTCCTCTAATTGATCTCCAGGACCTCTTTTCTGCAATTTCACGGCTATCTCTGCTAAATTTTTACATTGTTGTTTTGTTTTGCACACCAGTAAAAATATAGCTACCTGCCTTAAGAAGCATACGCATGGAGATACCTCTGGAATGTTCAAATATGTTATATTCCAAATCCACTTTATTTTTTCGCCGTAAATCAACTAAATTATGGTCGATGGTGTGTTAAATATTTAGTAATTTAAATGCTTAGATGACACACACACACACACACACACACACACACACACACACACACACACACACACACACACACACACACACACACACACACACACACATGCATTACCACACACACATTGACACACAATACACACACTTGTGGGTGGATCAAAAACATTTTATGAATGGATTTTTGGAATAAAAAGAACTCTAAAACCATTCCCTCGAGGATACCAATTGATCTTGCATACCGGAGCAGACTATCATCGGTCGCATCCCGCCAGCGCCGTCTCCGCATTCCCCGCCCAGTCATATTCTCCAGCCCCAGCCAAATATTAACCCGTCTTTGGTTTAAAGTACTTTGTATAAAGATAGTTTGCATTATTGCAACTGCCAAGCCTGCGTACCTGGTGCCTGCAGCTTTTGTAAACCTTTTGCTGAATATTGAGAAAATGGTGAAGATTTACGGAAACAGTTTGCTGACCAATGCTGAAGATCAGGATAGATTTTACGCTTTCAATAAAAAATCAAATGCTTTGCGACTCTTTTGCTGGTGCTCCAAAGAAGAAAAAAATAACTCTTGGCAACAAAGTTATTGAGCTAAGAATGCAACGAGATCTGTTTGGTCGACGCTTAGGTATATCTATGACCAACAAAGTCGATATTGAAAAAGTACTGGATTTCCAATTAACACCGATGTCGCGACGGTAGTATTTGTAAACAGATAAAATACCACTAACAAAGTTTTGAGAAAAAGTTAAAAGCGCCCAATCAGCAACCTTATACTATTATTAGCATTTTAGATTTGCCTCTTCATGTTACACATCATGAAAGAAGTACCACAAACCGCCGATGGCATATCAAAAAAATTCCTTAAAATGATTGCACAGTTTAAATAACCTCACATTGATATTGTATTTGATCAGTATTTTACACCTTCTATAAAAGATTGTGAGCACTTACGTTGCAACGAAACAACCAATAGTTTCCATTGGACCTAATCAAATTCGGCATCATACTTCGCCGGTGAACTGCCACCAGTTCACAGCCCCTCAAAATTTTATTGATCACAATAACGATAACACGTTTCCTTTTATTGAATAAAACTATTTTATCTCAGCTCGATAAGTGTTATTCATATCGCGTTGCAAATGCACCAAGTTATTAGAAGTATTGAAGAAATCCGTCATTCGTGCAGAAGCTTGATACTGAATTCTATATCATATTTTCCATGATGTTGACGCCGTTGTTGTACGCTGCTCGACTCCGATATTCTTGATTATAATTTCTTGGCAAATTTGATAATCTGAGTGCATCTTTGGATCCAATGGGGTGGAAACCATGAACGCCTACTGGCATCAATGAGCCATATCGTTGATTCATATTTCTTTTTATCGAAAGCTCTACCATGTTTCCACGCACAACAGGGTGCGATTATGTTCCCCACATTTTTCCGGAAAGGTAATCTATTGCCCTTCAAGCTGCTCTCGAAAAATCTGTCGAGTATCAGCATGTCAAGAGATTAAATTAGATGATGGAGATGAACTTGAACGTACATTTGCCACATTGGAAAAATTTATATGTCACATGTATGTGTAAGTCTAACTCTTCAAATGTTAATGATGTTCGCTTCTATCTATTTTCCAAAAAAATATTTAAATCTGAAAAACTCCATGATAAATTTAAAGAAAATGCTCGGTGTACTGATTTCACCGAGTTTACCACTCACGTGTTTTTCGAATTATATCAGCATTACTGAGAGTGCGGTATGTGACAAAGTTTTGGAGAAATGTCACGAAAATCCATCCTTACCGCCGTTAGTTTCCGGCAGAAACTGTACCGTAATGATGATAAATACGATTTCAGTCATTTGTTTGGGAGCAGTTTCCATCAAAGAAAGCCACACATTGGCATAAAAAAGTAAAGTATTATTTACAATATGATAAATCGCGAATATGCAAATTATTGGCCAGAATTGCCAGATAAATCCCGTCGTCAATTTTTTTTTTTTTGCTCCAAAACCAACACTACTAGAAAACTAAAACACAATGCATGATTATGATTTACAATGTATATGGTCGATGATGTGACGACTATGAAGATGTACCGTGCTTTCGTGAAATCCATTACGGAATGAAAATACATATTTCGCTGCAGTACTAGACTCCACCATCTATAAACATACATAAAAATATAAATAAAAGTGAGAATTTGTTATTTCAAATGTACCAGCCCCTTCCTTTTATCTTTATAAAATCATTTGACCAAATATAATAAAACTATATGATATTTTCCCTTTTGTTAAAAAATAATTTAATCAACTTGCCGACATTTTAAATTAGAATTAAACAGCCAATTCTTTTTATTGCGTCTATCATCGAAGACACATAAAATAAAAAAAAGCCGTTTTGAATATTTCAAATAGTGCAAGTAACTGTCACTCTACCGCCGACCCATTTCGCCACTGTCTCTCAAGTGATGATAATACCGCATAATACACCAGTAAATCAGCTCTGGCTGTTGGCGCAAAGAACTGAATTAATGCTCCCGGTAAATAAATTTTGACTTATTTATGTATAAATAAAATAATATTAAAATTACAGAGACATTCTAAAATGCATTTGAAAATTAATGATTCTTTTTACAAAATAGCATCTTGTATAATATTTTCACCAACAAAAATGTGTTCCTTGGTATTAATAAATCTTACAGCATTAACTTTTAAATTTAGTAAAAAGAAAAATTTCTTTCTAAAAATTATTTAAAAAATCAACAGTTTTACCTGTAAAGGCATGCACAATAAACGCAAAATTTACTGGCAATTTGATAGCTCCCGTACGATGTTCGAAAGGGCAAAGAGAAAGAAATATTTGCGAATCAGCTTTTCTAAAATCTGTTTTCCTTGACGCCACAGCCTGTACTATTAATTTCATGTATGTGTATCTGTAATCAGTATCTGCTTTGTTTAACAAAAAAAAAAAAAAAAAAATTGGGGGTCAACTTATTTTAATAATCATTTTTCATGTTGTTATTGCAGACAAACGAACTTTTTATTTACGACTTGATACCACAAAGTTTTAAAACATATCTAATCTACATTTGTAAGAAATGTATTATTGAATAACTACTTTTGGGAAAAAGTACTGAAAATATAAGCAAAAAAAAAGTAACCGACAAACAGCTAAATAGACTGTGTAATCTATATATTTTTATGTAAATATTTATTTTCCTGTAGATATATATCTATATTTATATAAATATGTTTGAAATTTATTTAATAATGTTTTATGTTGTGATTGTATTTGTATGCCCTTTTTTGTTTAGAAACTACTTCTAATTTCATTTCCCTCTTTGTAACTATTCTGAATAAAGCTAAGAAAATAAATTTTAAAGCTAGGAAATAAGCATAGTTTTGTAAAAAGATAAATATACAAATATATATAAAAGGTTCTTATAATTTGCTACAATGTAATAATTGTGTTTATGTTCATCGCAATGTGTTCTCGTAGTAAATACATCGACAATCATATACTTGCAATTATTATTTAAATAGGCAAACAAATATTTACTCGTATGTCTTAGGTGTACATAAAACAGAAATAAATGATTAATTCACTAAGCGTTTTTAATTTCCTGTATGTATCTTTGGTTTAATAACAAAAAGCATTTTAAAAAAATGAATCAGAGAAGCTCCGTAGGCGATGTCTCCCTACAAATAGTGACGTCACAAATCAGTGCCCAGGCCTTGTATTAAGGGGTGTCCCAAACCCCCGTGCCACGGGGGAGCAAAGGGAGAGTTGAAACAGTGGCACGCGGGGCCATCCCCAAAAAATTTAAAAATTTGAAAAAATAATATTTTGAGCACAATTAAATGAAGTACAATAGAAAATGATCTTGTAGAGAATAATCTTCAATGTTCTATTCGCTGGCTTTTCCAAAAAGGGGGGAATCGAACTTTGGTTTGAAGGGAAAATGTTTTTAAAAAATCTGGGAAAGGAAAATGGAACTGTGCCCTGTAAGTGCTTGCTACTCAAGAATAAAGATTGACTATGAGACTTGGCTTTTTCTATTGATAGAATGGGGGCGTTTAAATAGTTTAAATTTAAGATTACAAGGAAAAGAATTATAATTTTTCTAATCTAGTTGGTCATATATTTTCTTTTGAGAACAACTTTTGTTCGTTTTGTTTTTTACTCGATTTTGGAAGGAAAAAAAAAATTAACACATTTTACATTATTGCAGGGACAATCTTTTTTAAATTTTTTGCTCGAGCTTGTAAAAATTAAAAAATTAAAACCCCCTTTTGCAGAATTCATCCGGTGGTAAGTTTGATGTTTTTTCAAGATTTTTTTAAAAAAATTTTTTTTTATAAACCCTTTTTTCAGTTTCTCTCTAAAAGGCGGTAATTTTTACCCCCAAAATCAAAATCGTAATTAATTTATAAACCATACCATTGAAATATCAAAAATTTTAAAAATTTTATTTAAAAACGAATGGGGTTAAATTTTTTTTATCAATGAGCAAATTTTCCCTAATTTAATGTTTTGGGTTGCCAGATATTGTTGAAAATTTTGGGAATATATGTTACTAAAAAAAATGTTTCCCTATTTTGAACAGAATATCCAAAAAATTAATTGATATGCACCTAAAACAACCAAATTTTTTTTTAGCCTCTTCGGGAACAAAAAACCCAGACAAATATCCGGGTTTAAAAAAAAAACACATTAAAAGCCACTTTGGTAAGTATTGCCCTTTTTTAATATTAATTTAGAATTAAGTGTTTCTCTCTCTCAAGCTACTCGTTTTTCTTTAACACCTAACCTATCTAATTGTTGAGTAAATAAAATTGATTGATTTTATGGTCTGTTAAAAAGTTAATTAAAAATTAAATCGGTTAAAACCCTTTTTTCTTACAGAAAATTTTTTTAGAAATTTCAATCCCCATTTTTTCAGAAAAAAGGGAATTTTTTTGCCTAAATATCCCATAATAAGCCTATAAGTAACATTTTTTTAACTTTTAATATTTTTTTGCTTTTTGGTAGAGTAAGAAAGCGGCACACATATATATTTTTTTAAAATAGTGACACTCTTTCCGAGAAAAGGTTGGCCAACCATGATCTATAGGATAGTGAAGCCAAATTATATTAATGTTTCAGTTTCTTTGTAGCTGAAAACACATTCCAAATTTGGGTCCTATTTCTTACACTGACTGAAGACAGCTTTAAAACTGAACAGATAAATATGCATCTTTTTACTATATTTATTAAAACAAGAAAACATAAAATATGATTATGCTTTTATATAAATAAAATATTAAAACTGAACAAAAATATGTATCTTCTAAGTATAATCAGTAAAATAAGAAGTAAACATAAAAAATGTGATTATGCTTTAATATATATGAAACATTATAATTATACATTTAAAAAATACTTATAAAAATGAGATATAAAAAAATATATAAAATAAGTATTTATAAAACATAGTTAAATAAAAAATTAAAATTTTAATGCAATCTTTGCCCTAAGTGTGTGAAAAGCTCTTATAAATATAGCTATATCAGGGAACAATTTGTGACTTTCAATTTGAGTTACGATTCCGAGTGTTCAGCTGTTAAACAATTTCTTTGTGGATTCAAAATATGTTTCATATGAGAAAAAGTTTGTTCACGATAGATTTATAGAATCAAAAAGGGGAAAGCAGAGCACATGCTATTCACTTCAAACAATTAAATTGCTGCGGAAATGGCATCTGGTGATTTAAAATAGGTGTCATTATCAGTGTGAATTATCTTCCAGATTTTTCCATAATTCTGTTAGTTCAGTGAATTTTTTTTAAAACTATTAATTTCCATCCACTTAAAAACTGACGAGAGATATTTAATAGAATAAAATTGTGTTCTAATAACCATGCTCTTAGTCAGATTTACCTAATAAGTATAAAATAAAATAATTATGATTTCTTCAACACAAAACCTAAAAAATTAAAAAGTTGTTTCCTGTATCTATTTAAAAGGGCATTTTTTTTCCGGGAAATTGTTTTAAACTTCCGATATCTAACAATCCCACGAGCAACTTTTTTCAACAAGTTTATTTTCAATCCAAATTATGCCAAAGTAAAGTAGAATAAAGAAATAGCCTTTACAATTAAAATGCGTATCTTTTAATTTTGTAGTGCCACTGAGAATTGCTCCATGTGCCACATTTGGTAAGCATGCCATAGGTTGCCCACCATTTGGTTTTTAAAATTTTTTTTTCTTTTTCAGTTATTGGGGTAAAGAGAATTTGCATTTTAAAATTACAGGTTGGTTTAAAAAATATCAGTTTTACTTCTTTGTTTTCACACAGTAAAATATAGAAAACAAAATCATATAAATTATTGTTCCCACAATTATCTTGCTTTAAGAAAGCAATGATAATCTTTTAGGAAAAAAAAAAACATGTCTTTCTTACAATACTGTGAGGGAAAATACCCAAAATAAAAAAAAGACTCTTATAAAAAACCTATGTGAAAAAATTTTTCTTTTCTGGTAAAAAAGGGGTTAAAATCATTATTAAAGGTATAAATAAAAGAAATGCTACATTATTAGACAGTTGAGATTTTCCATTGGTTTTACAAGTAAGATGTCTAAGAGAACAGTTTTCAGAGAAAGCAATGTTGTATATTTTATAAACATGCGAGACTTTTTTTTTCCTATGAAAAAATTTAAATGTGCTCTAAATTTACCCGTTTTTTGAAAAAAAACCAGCCCTTTTATGGGTTTCCTTCTTGGTATGATTCCATATATGTTTTTTTAAAGTATCATTTCGAGAAAAGGCCTTATTGCACATTTTACAAACATAAGGTTTTTCCTTTGTATGAATACGTAAATTTTTTTAAAAATTTTTTGTTCAGGGAAAAACCCCCCGTTGCAGATTTCACAAAAAAAGGCTTTTCCCCTTTTTATGGAAAAAATTTTAAAAGTGTTTTTAAAAATGCCCGAAAAACCCTTGTTGCAAATTTCCCCAAACAAAAGGCTTTTTTCCCTTTTTATGCAAAAAAGAAATGCCTTTTTAAAAGACCTGTTGGGAAAAGTGCTTGTTTCACAAAATTTACAAACAAAAAAAGGGTTTTTCCCCTTTTTAAAAAATAAAAATGATTTTTTTAAATCCCCATTTGAAAAAACCCCTTTTTTCCCTTTCACAAACATAAGGCTTTTCCTTTGTATGAATACGCAAATGACTTTTTAAATAACGCGAGAAAAAAACCTTGTTGCAATTTCACAAATATAAAGCCCTTTGCCCTGAATATGTAAAAAGTTCTTTTTAAATTAAACTTTGGGAAAAACCCTTTTTTGCATATTTCACAAACAAAAGGCTTTTCCTTTGTATGAATAAGTAAATGTTTCTTTAAATGACCATGTTGAGAAAAAGCCTTGTTGCACAGTTCACAAACATAAGGCTTTTCCTTTGTATGAATACGTAAATGACTTTTTAAAACACCATTTTGAGTAAAACCCTTGTTGCAAATTTCACAAACGTAAGGCTTTTTTCCTTTTTTTTATGAATCGGGAAAGAGCTTTTAAAAACCCCATTTTTAGAAAAACCCTTGTTTTCAGATTTTCCCCCAAACAAAAGGCTTTTCCTTTGTATGAATGCGTAAATGTGATATTAAACTACCAATTTGACAAAAACCCTGGCTGCACATTTCACAAACAAAGGGCTTTTCATTTGTATGAGTCATTAAATGTACTTTTAAATTACCAGTTTTAGAAAAAACCCTTTTTTTTTAACACATAAGGTTTTTTCCCTTTTATGAAAAAACAAATGTCTTTTTTAAAAGATAAAACTCGAGAAAAGCCCCTTTTTTGCAGATTTGACAAACATAAAAGGGTTTTATTATCACAAACATGTAAATGATGCATAGAGTCCACTTGAGTAAAGGGCCCTTTTTTTCTAATTTCAGATGTGCAAGTTTTTTTTACAGATGTGGCAAAGAAAATCTCAGTCTAAAATCTGCAATGAAGAAAATGGGTCTTGAACTCTTGTTCACTTCCGAATACAAATTTATATTAACATCCTTCTGTAAAAAAAAAAGAAAACAAATGTATTCAATATAATGCAGAACATGTATAAGCAGAATTATATTCTTAATTATAATTTATGAAGTAAAAATATTCAGCTGGTTATCACAGCTTAAAACAATCAGCTAAGAAATTTTTTTCTGCTATGTGAAGAAATTTATAGGCTTTTAAATAACATATTTGTAAATCAATCAAAATCTAAAACATATATTAAATATTACTTACTAAAATTATGTTCATGAAAATCAGGTTAACATGAGCAATATATAGAAAACTGAAGGAATATCATGACAAAATATGAATACTTTTTTGGAGGAGAATTCTAGAGAGTTATGTACATTGTTATGGTACTCAAGAATTAAGCATATAGAAAATTGAGGGGGACGCTATACAACCTTTTGTGGCAATATTAAATTTTGAAACAATTTCTCTCCAAATATGCATACTGTAGAACATTACTTCACATAGATAAGTAGATTAAAGAATAATTGTTTTCTCCTTGTAACCATGATCTAAACTAGAGAGAGATAATATTTATATTAAAAATTAAAAATCTACTGCTCTATATCGGTGATTCCCAAAACAGTCTATACCGACCCCCAGGGACCTATGATGGCTTGCAAGGGGCCTACGATCATTTTAATATATTCAATGAATGAAATACTCCACTTACAGATGTTATCTGTGCTTATTTACCTAAAATTTTACTGTAATATAAATACATAATTTATCTACGCTATTAAAATTTGAGAGTAAACAAATGTATGCATGTATCTATGTGAAAGTATTTTTACATGAACCTCTAAAAGCAACAAAGGTACCATAAGATGGGAAATAATCAGAAGAATCTGTTTTGACCATTTAAATTTCGAAATCACAATTAGTTAAAAATACATTAATTAAAAATGTTAAAATGAATTATTGTAATGTCAACTTCAGAGATTCCAAAAGATGGCAGAAGGTAAAATTTTTGACATTTTTGTTGTTTTTAAAACTGTTTTCCTTTCTTCCACACCAAAATTGGAATAAAAACCCTTACAAAATCCAGAATAGGATACATTGTTTATTTGACCATGATATACTTATACCTTGTTCAAAGTAACAATATTTTGCTAATTTTTCTAAAAGAAGTCAACTTTGATAAGTTTTCAGGGAAAGAACATTCAAATTGCTACGTATCTCATTCTCATCATCATGATTAATAAATCCTATGTCCTGAAAAAGTGCCATGCTTTATTCTTCTAGACCCCATGATTTAAAATATTGGATTCCACATAACTTTTTTTTTATGATTTTTGAAATTTGAATACATTTAAAAACTTAAGTACTTCTGAAAATAATTACATGCATACTTGTTCCCTTTGTGCCCAACCTTAGTATCCGTGTTTTGATTGAAATATTTGCTAAAATAGCATTGCCTTACCAAGCAACCTTATTATATTAGCAATGTATGCATTAATAATACAATACATCATCCAATGCCATCACTTAGTTGTTAAAAAGTTAAATGGTAGATTGAATGAATCTTTTCAATTAGTCATCAAAGCAGTAAACTGAATCTGCAGCAATAACATTGAACAAACATGTGAAGAAAAATGTTGAATACTTCCATCATTAACTCTGTCACACTAAAGTACATTACTTTTAAAAGGCTTATATTTGTAGAGTTTTTTTTTTTGTATTTTTGATGACTGCTTGAGAGTTTTGTGATGTTAAAGATCGAATTATTTAGAAAAAAATTTGATGAAGTGGAAGCTAGGTTTTATCTATCAAACAGGTTTTCTTACTACCTTTCATCCTTAAAAGGTTGACAACATATTGATTAAGCTAAGGATCATCATTTAACCATTTTTTGCCAAAATTTAGCTAAAGGAGTACAGTATTGGAAGTAGCGAATTTCCCCAGTTTCTCCCAATTTGCCAGGAACATGACTACACACTACATTCACTACTTAAAAGCCCTTGATTCCAGTTTCAAAATTCAATTTGAGAATGTTTTGACCACGGTAACATTACAGTATGCATTTAACTCATATTTCTACAATAGGAAAAATAAATAAATTCCATATTTACAAGAGGAACTTATCAGAATACTCTAATGAGATTCTTAAAATACAGCTTAGAATTAGATATGTGAGAAATTAGGGCTTTAAAAAGATATACTTGATATTTATCCCAAATTATGAAAAAGAATGATAAAGTATATAATTGCTTTTTCTTGTGAAAAGGAATTTTAACAGTTTTCAATAAAATAAAAAAAATACTGGATACTACAAATTGAAATAATTTAGAGTTAAACCTAACATAATTGATGCAAAATGTTAAATAAAAAGTTAAAATGAATCAGATTCTTTCTTCTTATCAAAATTTTTATTTTATTTGTTTAATTTTCTTTATGCAACAGGTAATTAGTTTTAATTTAATTAATAAATAATTAAAGTTAATGAGTATTTAAGTTTTTAAAATTGAATTCACCTAAATTAAAAATTTAAATCTTTAAAATTAAGTAGCTCTAAAACCTGCTGTCAAAAACACATTTTAGTTCATGAATTTGCAAAAACTCAATATTTGGTAAGCAGTAGTCAAAACTTTACTGGAAAACATGGCAAGTTGTCTATGAGACAAAAAAGTTAGGAACCTGTGTTCTATATAGGTGGGGTTTTGATCTTTCCCCAAACCCCTTCTTTTACAGTACTGTCCTTGACAAAAAGGATGCTAGTAAGGTATCCCACGATGTGCAATAGATTTTTAAAATTTTTTAAATGAGATATGTGGCTATTTGAAGGGGTTTACAGATTAATATTAAAAAATTATGGTGAGTAAAACTAAAATTGTAAAAACATCGAAAACAGTAAAAATGATGAAAATTTATAACAAAAGAATCCACAAACAAAACCTACTTTGTACAAAAAATTCAAGAACAAATTTTCAACAGTGTTGTGTTTCTTTTCTACCAAAAATATTTAAAGTTTATTAATAACCTATAAAACGAAATTAATTGCAAAAAAAAAAAAATACTTATTACTATTGCAACAATGTTAAAGTTCAAGATAAATCTCCAAGTTGGCAAACCTGATTTTGCATGAGTTGAACATGCATCCATGTGTTTTGTTTACAGTTGTAATAAGTATGAAACAAAAACACTTGTTGTGCACACAAAAGAGACCAAAAATTTTGTAATAATGTATTGATTGTTAAAATGAAGTCAAAAGTTAACAACCAATCAGTGGCACACCGGGGGTCTGACCCTCTCCAAAGCCCATGATTTTTCCGATTGATTACAATTCTAAGTATATAGTATGTAAAATTTAAGTATTTGTTATTAATGATTAATTTTATTAATTAATGCTAATTATTTATTCAATAATTAGTTTTTTACTGTTTTTTGTTCCCGAAAAAGAAGCATGATACAAAAATGGTAGACTTTCGACCCTGGACACCCCCACTTGAAAAATTCCTGTGTGCGCTACTGCAATCAATTATTAATTTAGGTGGAAACAATTCTATAACACATACACAAAAATTATTTTGAAAGCATTTTTTCAGCAATCCCTTACCCCCTTTTGAAAATTTTCCAAAAAATATATTTTTTTCATTTTAAATATATTTTTAAGTTATTTTTGTGAGTTAGAGGATACTCAGACAGAGGATTAAAAATTCTCCACACTCAGTAGCAGAGCTTCATTTTCCTTATATATTGCAAAAAAATCTTTTGAAAGCCTACAGATTTTGTTTCATTTTATAAGGATTCTGCAATTGGCAATAAAAGTTTCTTTAGTAAATTATACTTTCTCACAGGGGCGTAGCTACCGCTGTATCATGCTACAGGGACCCCAAATATCTGTAACTACAGTCCCACTAACAGGGTTTCCATATCTAAAAAGGGCCCCAAAGGAATTTTGATACACGACTAATTCGTAACTAGCTATGTCAGTGCTTATTCATATGCTTTTGTAAATCCTTTCATAGTAAAACTACCTACAGGAATTTGGGTACTTATGTATTAACTTCACAACAGAAAATTTATGCAGCATGAATCAGCAAAAAGACCCCCACACTTCTGAAAAATATTCTAATGCGATTTGTATGAAAAAAAAAAAACTATGCGATTTATATGAAAAAACAATTAGTCACATATTGGTGAAATGTGGCGTGATTCGTATAGCGTAAATTTGACTATGGTTGCATTACAGGAATGTGTAACAAAAAAGTAGTAAGAAACAGGGAACTAATTTGATAACGGGGGTAATTGCGCCAAGTTCTGCTTGGCGTGATAAGGATCACACAAGCAGCTTTTGTGCTGGATTGAAATCAATATGGCGTCCTAGCGTAATTTAATGGTACACAATAATTTAAAAGAATTGTTTTGAAATACATTGAAATGTATTTAAAATAAAGGATATAGGAAGAGATTGATAGTAAACTAGATCAATCAATAAATAATGAATAATAATATTATCTAATAAAAAGTAATATGTAGTAATAATAGTATTATAAGCAGCATATATAATAATCTGAAAATATTATTTTATCGTAATTATATATAATATTCATATAGTACGATTTTATAACGGTTATTAGAAATAAATATAATATAATATAAATAGTAATTACTAAAAAGAATAATCATCGAATTGTAAAAAAAAATAAAAATAATGCATAAGAGAACTCTTAATACATAACTATAAATAAACAACATAAGAATAGTTATAAATAAACAACAGAAATAGTTATAAATAAATAAGATAATAATTATAATTAAATAACAATTATAAATAAATAAAAATATTAATTATAAATAACAAAATATGTAATAATATTTATAAATAAATGCTAAAAGAAACAATTATAAATAACGAATATTATAGGATTATTACCCATAGTAATAATTACATTTTTCATTATGAATAAAATATTTACATAATGTATGTTAAAAGTAATTTAGAATATCAATTACATAGTAGTGAAAGCTGGCAATATGAAACTTGCATTGTAAGTTCCTTCAGCAATTTCATCGAACAAAGAACGTAAAAAACTTTTTTGAAACGAAAATAAAGCGATTTATAGCGATAATTAAAAGCACAACACTTATTCTTTTAAAATAAATATTCTAGTACTCACTCATTTTAGAAATATCCATATTCGAAAATAGAGAATTAAACGAAGCGCAAGCAATAGAAAAATTACATTGAAAATGTTTAAATTCTAACAGAAATAAGAATTTTTATTAATATCGTCTGAAAGTAAAGGGTTACAGCGGGAAAAAACGAATTAAAGTTATTTCTAATATACGTTATCCCCATGCAACCACATCGACAGGCGATAAAAATGTTACGGTAACCATATTGTAATATCGCCCATCTTGGAAAACAAACAACAGCTTGGCGCTACTATCCCCGATATCAAATTAGCATGAGAAACAGAATTTGTAAATGTTCTGGGTCACTTTGTAATAAAGGGTTGTCTCATAGGTCACTAAGCTTTCTGGTGAAGAACAAATAAGTCACCAAAAAAGCTTGCAAAAATTTCTCCAGCTTAAAACGTTAGGAAACAGAGTCTTCCTTGTTTTCTAAAAGTTGGACATAAAAACCAAAGACAAGAATTTTTCCCTAACCTTCAGCAAAGCTTTGAAATAGAAATAGGATTGAGTTCCTGGCATTGACAAGATTTGTAATGTGAAAAATATTTATAAAAAAAGCAAAATGTATTCCTAACACTTTCCAAAAATTAAATATGGAACTAATTTGATATTGGGGGTAATAGAGCCAAGCGCTACTTGGTGTGATAAAGATCACACCAAGCAGCGCTTTTTGTTGCTGGAATGAAATCCAATATGGCAGCCTTGAGGTAATTTAATGATACACAATAATTTTAAAGAATTGTTTTGAAATACATTGAAATGTATTTCAAATAAAGGATATAGGAAGAGATTGAGAATAACCTATATCAATAAATAATGAATAATAATATTATCTAATAAAAAGTAACATGTACAAATAATAGTATTATAAGCAGCATATAATAATTTTATAATATTATTTTAGCGTAATTATATATAATATTCATATAGTACGATTTTATAACAGTTATTAGAAATAAGAATAATATATAATTAAATAGTAATTATAAAAACGAATAATCGTCGAATTGTGTAAAAAATAAAAATAATGCACAAGAGAACTCGCATTACATAATTATAAATAAATAACATAAGAATAGCTATAAATAAACAACAGAAATAGTTATAAATAAATACGATAATAATTATAAATAAATAATAGTTATAAATAAATAACAATAATAATTATAAATAAATAACAATATTAATTATAAATAAATAACAAAATATGTAATAATATTTCTAAATAAATGCTAAAAGAAATAATTATAAATAACGAATATTATATGATTATTACATGTAGTAAAAATTGTATTTTTTTTCCATTATGAATAAAATAATTACATAATGTATGTTAAAATTAATTAAGAATATCAATTACAAAGTAGTAAAAGCTTGCAATATGAATCTTGCACTGCAAGTTCCTTCAACGAATTTCATCGAACAAAGAACATAAAAAAAACATTTTTAAATGAAAATAAACGATTATAGCAATAATTAAAAGCACAACATTTATTCTTTTAAGAAAAAAATATTCTAGTACTCACTCATTTTAGAAATATACATATTCGAAAATAGCCCAGAATTAAAAACACGCAAACAGTAGAAAAATTGCACTGAAAATGGTTAAATTTTTTAAAAAATCGTCTGAAATTAATAGGATTACAGTGGGAAAAAACGAATAAAAGTTATTTCTAATATATGTTATCCCCATGGCAACCACATCAACAGATGATAAAAATATTAAGGTGACCATATTGTAATATTATCGCCTATCTTGGCGAACATAAACAACAATTTGGCACTACTACCCCCAATATCAAATTAGCACCTTAAATATTAAGAACAAAAACCAAATACAAATCCAAAAAAAGTTAACTAAATATAAGCAGTAGAAAAATTAATGTATTTAATTTTACACAAAAAAAAATGTTCTTATGTATTATACTATTGAAAAATTCATCAAACAGAATCAACATGAACTAACAGAATCTTCTTTTTTAACCATAAAACCACCAAAAAATTTTTTTGGCAAAATTAACAGTAAGTATAATATTTTAATAACAAAAAAATTTACCTTATAGTACTGGGTGTATAAAAATAATCATACATTAATAAAAAGAAAATTACTTCACAGCAAGAAATTTAAACTTATTAATAATTATGATAGTAAATAAAAAAAATTATAAAAATGAAATGTAGAAAAATGATACAAATAAAGAAATCTTGTCCAGATATATTGGTAGATTTTCAATAACATCTCAAAAATTTAAGAAGAATCTAAGATTCAAAACTATACTTTAGAGATTTTATATAAGGAAAAAGAGCATTTTTGTAACGAGATCAGTATTCTGCTTTAAAAGACTGCAGTGTAGTATAAGAGGGGGGCACTTGGAGCTGTCCTTTTTTTATTTGGCGACTAAAAAAGGTCGCCAAGGTACTTTTTTCGGAATTATTATTTTTTTGAATGAATTCCATATCTCACCATGACATTTAGATAAAACGCCACCATGTGCGTCCCCCGTGAGGTTTTGAGGCCGCTGGCAAAATGCAGCACCTGTCAGAAGTCCAAAGAAAGTTTCATTTTGAATTATGCTCTACTTCAGCAGAGTCAATGTAGGAATAATTAGAGCTTCTGAAACACACATGGCATCTCCAGTTTATATGCTCTAGGAGCAGACCTTGATAGAAAAGGCATATTAAGCATACCAAATAGTTTGATTCTATGAAAATGATCAGCATTTCTATTCTAATCTTTAAAGATATGAAAATTACTGCAAGAAGTTAGCTCACTCGTGTAGAGATAGAACTGAATTCTTCCAATAAAGTACATTATTTACACTTGAGAGTGAAATCTGAAAGCCAGTTAAATTTTTAATCCTGATGAGAATTTCTTTTACTGGGCTCTATCCCAGTGAACTCTAGTGAATTTTACTGAAAACAAACAGGACAATTATTGACATCAATATATAGCTTAAATTTTACTACCTAAAAGGGTTTTTCTTTTTTTGTTTAACTGACACTTTCTTTGGTAACATTTTAAATCAGTGGAGAAATTTCGACTAAACATTTACTTTTTCTAAAGAACCTTTATCTATGTCAGATTTCATAATTATATATAATAAATTGAAACAAACGAGCAAATGAAAAAAACTCAAATTTTGGTTACAAAAGTAATTCAAAGTAAAATTAGTAGTGACAATAGATGATAGAAAGTATATAAACACGTCCCAAAATTGCCAGATTTAGACTTACATCAAAAAGAGTAAAAACTTTGGGCATCTTCTTCGTAGTATTCAATAAATAACTTTAAAAACGCTAAAGTATTAAAGAAAAAGAAATCGGTTTCTACTTTTAAAGAGCCATTTCCAGTGATAGTATTTCAGAGAGAGAGTTTATCAAACAGAAGCGGAATCTGTTGCCAGATAAAAATTACTTATTTCCATGTGATAGCTATGCTGTGAAGCACTAAAATTAACTTTCAAGATGTAAACATTTATTTTGGAAATTAATCTTTCTTACAGTTTGTACATGCATATTAAGAAAGAATTTTTCGAAAGTTCGCCTTGAAGGGAGTTATATTGTCTTGTAAAATCAAACAAACATAGATAAAGAGGGAAATTTTGAAATCGGTCGCTGGGATTTTCCACCGCCAAATCCTTCTTTTCTAGCCAAAATTCGATCGCTAAGGCCTATCCTTGAGATCAACCGGTTTGTAGTAACCGTATGCGATATGGTTCGCCTCACGGGAAAACTCCGTAGAGTAAGTAATACATTGTATTCTTGAAATTCAGCTTCTTTTGGATTGAAAACATTACTAGAATATTTTCAACGATTTCTGGAATTCACATTTTAAAATTTTTTGAAGTGAAAGTTTTGCTCTCATAAGTGAATGAGAAATTTGCCCAGTTTTGCGTAACAGTGAAAAAGCGAACGGAAGTAGTCTTCCACTCCCGAATCGTCACGATGACAGGATTGCGAGTTGAGGAGGAAAAAAAGAGGGAGCGGGGACACCACGGACTTGCATCATATTCGTGAAAAAGTTAGATGGTTGCTCACTTCTCCGATTGGTCAACTTGACCATCTTCCTGTCGGGGGTCCTTTTACCTTAGACCCGGGAACATCTATCAACGGTCGTATGAGATGCAGTGACATTACGGTATAAACAAAATAACTCTCGCAGCAAAAGCGTGCTTTTTTGAAATATTTTCTTAGATTGTTTGCTACATGGTGATGTTTTCGGCGGCTAATTTGCTTTTTTGACTTATTTGCGTTGAATTATTATATTAATTCTAGTCAGAATGCCTAAATCAAATGCACGAAGAGGAAAATAGTTTCGTGAAAGAAAGAAAAATTAGCAGCAACTCCATTCGAAAATGACAAAAAAACCCAGGGCTTATTGCAAATTTATTAAGTGCTACTGCCAAATCTCCATCAGAGTACATGAGAGAATATCGAGCACGGAAAAAGAAAACTACTGCAAAATACTCTTAATGCTCAGTTTAAGTGGATGGGAATGCACCAGACTCTTCTAATGACAGCAATGGACAATACGGACTTAGCGAAACCACCCTGTGCCATTAATTACAGATCCTTCTTCAACAAGTCTAGTGCGTAAGTTGGAACTGACGCATGTAAATAAATAAATTCTATCTTACACACAAAGACCGCATACCCATAAAATGCCCCAAAAGATTTTCTGCGCGATCCTACGATAAACGCTTAACGAACGGGCGTTCAATTTATGATAGACAGGGTTTGCGATGATTTGAGAATCACCATATGAGCACAAAATATTTCAAAATATTTTACCGGGAATTAATTTAGAAGACACATTAAAGCATGCTACAATTGGCGACTAAGTTTAAATAGGAAAAAGTATACCAAATTTCACCAAAATGGCAACGGCTTAAATTCAGAAATTCTAGGACATCTTCTACTTTGGACTTCAGTACTGCCAACTACCGTCACTGCAATACTTTCTAATGTAAATACGCAATTGAGTTATATGCATTACCCACCAATATTAGGGTAAATAATCAATATTCCAACGTCAACAAAATAAAGCCTAACGTGAGCCCATTTTATTTCAAAATCAGATCAAAACCTTTTTAAAAAATATCAACAAAGTAAATTTTCAAGTTTTTCCGCCAAATAATCATTACTCAGCTTCAAACATGAGGCAAAATATATTCTTTTTACAAATAAAAATAATGGAATGCACCACAGTTTAAATTTTGCCAGTACTAAGAAAATTCATTATTATTTACAATTATGAAAATCTCACATATTGCGCTAAACCGTTCATGTCAGTGCAGTCACGAAAGGAACTAAATTCATTATCTTATTATCCTAAATTCCATTACTTTACACCCCTAATTCTAGTTAGAGTAAAAGTATCACATTTTTGAAAACTCACCCAAATTTCTTACTGAACCACTCCATGAATTTTATTCAGAGTTACTTGATTGCCAGCGTATTACCGTAACGTGATTTATTTCTATACCGAACATTTTACAAAACTCTAAAGACATGGAATTTCTGGAAATGAGTTACACAAATTGCAGCAAAGTATTTTGTATTCTTACATTTTTTCATTACTTTTCTTTTTCTTTTTTTCTACTTCATATTCACAGAAAAAAGTAGATTTATTAAAAATTGTTGATACTCCATAAGTTTGTGAATAGTATTAGAAAATTCATTTCTGCTCCAGACACTAAAATCCTTTAAATAAATGTGTTAAAAATAAATCCCGAATTATCCACGTATAATAAATCTAGAATTAAAAGAAAATATTGCTGAAAAAGGGTGACAGTAACTATCTGTAGGGGCGGCTCTAGGGCTGGACAAATCGAACCCCAGCCCATGGCGGCAAATTTTAAGGGCGGATTTTCGGTTACATTTGAAATTATATATATATATATATATAATCGATCTGAGATAATTTTTGATTAATCTTATGTTAGAGAAGCTTCTCTCGCGCAATTGTGGTGTTACTGATAGCAGATGTTAAAAAAAATTCTCAACATTAGGACAATGTTTAGTTAGTAATCTTCAAGTTTGGACTCAATAATACAAGGGGTGATCAAATGAAAAGGTACGAAACGACATAAAAATGAAACAGTTAAATATTTGCATATTCCGCCATGGGAGAATGTAGCGAGACATCTCGGGATGCCATTGGAGGCTCTAACTGGGATCGGATCATGCGCGGGCGCCCGCATGCGCAGGAGAGAGCAAAGGCTCTTATAAAAAGCGGCGTCCAAATGATGCGGCAGTCCTAGCCAAGTAGTTGAGTGGTTAGTGCATCGCACTTCCACACCCCAGGTCCAAGGTTCAAACCTCGGGCTGAGCAAGATTGACTCATCACTCCAGCACCCAATCAGAGAGCAGACTCTAAGCTCTCACCCAAGTCTAAAATATCCTCAACTTTCAACCCAGATGAAGTACTGAAGCCACGACTCCGGATTCCATCGCCCAACCACGCCGTCATGCCACTAAGCAGAAAGGAAAACCCCACATTCGTCAAGCTCCCCATCATAGACTTATCATGATATGGGATTGAGGACTGTCTTACAGTCCAGATGCCCAAAACACAACGCCCATTCAATTCAAAAAAAATGCGGCAGTCCGTATGAGGATAGGATGGCGTTCGCGTTGCAAAATTCGACGATTGAGGAGCAGCGGAAGTGTTATTCGATTTCTGACAGCGGCAGGTGAGAAACCGGCAGCTATTCATCGGCGGATGGTGACCGTTTACCTGGAGAAATGTGTCTCTGACAAGTCTGTCAGAAAATGGAGTGCCCGTTTTCGTTCAGGCCGTGAGAGTGTGGGTGATGACCAGAGACCAGACCAGGCCAGGCAAACACTGTCATCACGAGCGATCTCATCGACAAGGTGGACGACCTAGTGAGAAGTGATCGGCGTGTCACATTGCGAATGTCGGCGCTGAAGGTGGATGTCGGCTATGGAACCGTGTGGGCAATTGTTCACGACAGGTTGTGATTTCGGAAGGTGTGTGCCGCTTGGGTTCCGAAGCAGCTCACGAAGCAGCAAAAGAAACTGCGTATGGGACTAGCACTGCAACATCTGTTTCGGTATCAGGAAGACCCCACTTTCATGAAGCGGATCGTCACAGGTGATGAGACCTGGTGCCATCGCTACGAGCCAGAGACAAAGTGGGACAGCATGCAGTGGAAGCATGCGTCGTCATCTCCCCCTAAAAAGTTCAGAGCCGTGAATTCAGCAGGCAAGGTGTTGCTCACTGTCTTTTTCGACGTTCAAGGTCAGCTACTTGTGGAATTCCTCTAGCACAGAAAAAGCATTGACTCCGATTTGTACTGTGAGACAATCCGATGCCTGTCCGGATATGTTGCCTTTTGATTTCCATGTGTTTGGTCCACTGAAGAAACGCCTGAAAGGGAAGCGCTTCAACTCGGACGACGTACTCAAGGACACTGTGAAGGACTTGGTCTCGTCATGGCCACAGGAATTGTGGGAACAAGAAATCCTGTGGCTTGTTCATCAGTGGGATTGTTGTGCTCAGGCCTATGGTGTATATTTTGAATAAAGTCTACAATTGTACCCACCTTTTTTGTCATTTT